>QRFJ01001160.1:44954-219321 GCA_006176705.1 Cocos nucifera | reverse complement strand
TTCTTCCCAACCAATCACAATCCTTTATGAAATCAGATCTAAATCTAATTGGTGGGAATAGATTCCCTTGGATTTCTCCTTAGATAGCATCTAAGACCAGTCAAACTTGGTTCTTAGGAGAAGTCTAATCGAAATCCAAAAAGGAGATGGATTTTCTATCCAACAGGGACTCCTGGATGCCTCCAGCTTGGGCAAACACCAAGGGTGGTGTGCGCCCTCCTCCTTATCAGGTTCTGGCAGGGGGACAAGCCTCCACCAGCTCTTCAATAGGTGCGTGACACATGGACAGAAGTCAAAGTTTCAATGGTCAACATTTGTCCAGTCAAAGGTCAACTTTTGACCAACGTCAAAGGACGAGAAATGGTAGGTGACCAAAAATGATAGGTATTGTCTTACAAAATAAGACAACCCTTTTCTGACCTGGACAAGCTCTAGTCAAACCAAGTGAAGGCCTCTGATCGAGCACAAACTCCTTTGGCTCAGTCAAGACAACTATTTATGATAGTAAAACAAGAATGTTAGGTTCAATCGAGTGCTAGCACGATTTTCTTGAACCTAATTGAATCTCATTCAGATCAATTGAACTGGATCAGTTCAATTGATGATCACCAATTTCAAACCCTTGTTTGTGTGACCCAGTTAGGTTTAGTTCTGTATGGTAATGGGATATGTCATGATCTCTATCATCGCCATCATCGAAACTCCTTTCGATGGATCAGAACTCTTCTGATTCGAACAGCTAGAATGATCGATCATCTAAATCATTCTAATTGCTCCCAAAATCCACTAGTGACACCTAGCAGTATATGGTGGCAACCCATCAGAGCTAAATGCGAACCTCTTGGTGAAGCTATCTGTGTGATTAAGTTCTTCTATCTTGAGCCCCAATCAGATTAGGATTTAGGTGAACTCATCAAATCCTAGTCTCTGTCATATGATGTAACCATTCGATTCAAGTCCAATTTGAAAAGCTAAACAGAAACTCTTTCTATTATTTTACTCTGCCATGGCCATGGGCTTCTAGACTTGATTCTCATGATCATCATAGGGCTGTTCCTCTACCACCAAGGTAGATAGATTTCATCATGATGCAATCCAGTTCCTACAATGAACATGCTATAGCCAACATACACCTCAGGGTTCTGTATGGCTAGGAGATCGAGTTATGGTGTAGTCAAACTATAACACCCTCAAGGTGAACTATCGATGTACCTTAGGTCAAAGAACTAGACACACCACTGCAGCATCGAGTCAGCCATTGACGAGAAGGTAGACTTCCTAACGACTACTCATGGTGGTCACGCTGAGTGCCCTCGTTCTCTAATGAGTATTTGTACTCTCGCTACGGTGTCTCCACACCGTGGACTCAAGACTCATCTACTAAAGATAAGCGATTGTACACCAACCTTCCGAATCAATCACCATCGTCGTGATGATCCTATGGTCGGGAGCATTTTGTGAGTTCATAATAATTATTCATGTCTTAAATTTTCAACTCTTAAAAATATGAATTATCATTACCATTAAGTCAAAGAATGTATCATAGATACTAAATATACATATGTGATAGAAAATAATCCATTTTATTGATTATAGTTAAAATTATAATTTTGTCCCTAGAAGTGTATTACAAGTGTCAGCCAATTCTGGCTTCTAGGGCACATATATTTAATAGGGACTTTAGGTTACTTCTTGGATTTTACTTAGGTAACCCTTATCCATAGACTTTGACTAGTCTTAGGCATCATCTAAGGATGAATTTATGGGACTCTCATCTGATTGGATCAGGTGATGTCATTCCATCAATCAGATTTATTTATAGACCTTGCTGTACTAGGTAGTGCTACATCATTCCACCAATCAGATTTAGATCTGATTGCACGAAGCAACGTGTTTGGCTGGGATGATGTGGCACTGCCTAGCGCAGCAGGATTTATAAATAAACCCTATCTGTGCCCAACTTTTAAAGAATTCCTCTTAGCCCATGCCCCAAGGCTGCCCCTCTCCCTCCTCCATGCCATCTTCTGATCCTCTCTCTCCTCTACATGTCGAAGGAAAGTTGGGCTCCGATTTGGTGCGATCCAGGTAAGAAAAAGCTGACGAGAAAGGAAGAAGATAGCACTACTGCAGAGATGACTACTAATCTTCAGAAGGAGTTTTGAAGATCCTCCAAATTAGATCCAGATCTAATTTTTGGAGAGATGATAAAAAATGAGAAGATCTCCAGATCCAGCCTAAGTGGATATCGATAGAGGCCAAGCTCTTGCATGGCTAGATCCAGAACCTCAGGTAATTAGTAGGATTATCAAAGGATAGTCAGATTACCCAACATCGAGGTATAAATTAAATTAGATTTAATTTATTTTTATTTTTATTCATTAGATCTATAAAATTAGACCTAAGATATCTCAGATCTGATATGGATGTTTGAAAGAAATTTTTAAAATATCTCTCTTAATCCGATCAGATCTAAACGAACCTGATCCAAAAGATCAGGATTTTTTCTTCAAACATCATGATGGCGAATAGCACACGAGCACGCGAGTGAAAGTCTTTTCATAGGGTCTATGGCACCTAGCTCATAGATCAGGTCTATTCATGAGGCCTATGGAGCTGTTGTGCTATCCACCAATTAGGAAAGCACACAGAAACTAATCGGATGGCTATTGGAATGATTAGAGCTTATAAGAAGGCTTGACGACCTAAGGAGGTAGATAATCTTGAAAAAATCTCTCAGATAATGCAGAGACAAGACAGGAAGCACTGGACTGCTGCAATAGTACATCCTTGGAGGCACGAGGGTTGAGAGAGGCTCGGTGATGCAGCAATCGAGGAGGGTATCTTAGCAAAGAGTGCTAGGGGCTTCTCAAGGAGACCTGCACCTGATCATAGGAAGAGCTAGGAGGTCTCAGGAAGTGCCAAGATCATCAAGGAAGCCTGGAGTGTCCTGGATTGGTGGGGTTGCCTAGGAACAAAGGCAGGAGCTTGATGTATAGGCTGAGAGGATCGTAGAGTGTCCAGGGATGTTGAAGACCCTAGACCGGTAGATCTGTGAGGGAGACCTTCTTAGGATTACTATGAGAGCATTGTATGGATGAGTACTTCTGGATTGAGGGAGAGGGTTGGTCAGTTGAGATTATATCTCCTCTAGTGTTCTTTCTTGGTAGTGAAGCATTGCATGTCCTGTAGATGTAGGCACTTGGGCTGAACCACGTATATGGTTGTGTTTATTTATCTTCTTCTATCTTTTCATAGCAACAGGTGGTGCCATATTTTTTACAGATGATCTTGGGCGGGTGATCCATGTTCCATAGTTGATGGATCAATCCTAACAGTCTCTCCCACTCCTCTATGCTATCTCTCTCTCCACTTCTCCCTCTTCTCCATGCCCAAGTGTTGGGCAAATTAGGGCTATGAGAGTCGAAGAGTTGCTGCTACTACACCTGTTGAAGAAGCCTTGATCGTGTGTTGATCAGATCGCTGTCAGAGATCGGATCAAAGGCATGACATGAAGTTCTAGGATCTAATTTTTTGAGATCAAATCTAGAAGGAGAAGACCTTCAGATTTGACCTAAGTGGATGTGGGTAGAGGCTGGGCATGTGCGTAGCTAAAGTCAGTGAAGGGAAATCAGGATTTCTCGGACCAGGTTCATTCAGATCTATTCAGATCAAGAGATATATTTCAAAATTTTTTTTCTTTGATCTAGATCAGATCTAAGATATTTTAGATCTAATTATTATTATTTTAAAAATTAAAATAAAATTAGATAAATTAAATCAAATTTAATTTACCTTGAAGTGGGTAATCCTATTATCCGTTGATGATCTTGTAAGCAGCGAAAGGTTCTAGATCAAGCCATGCAAGTGCCTGGCCTCTACCGGTATCCACTAAGATTGAATCTAGAGATCCTCTTCTTCTCTATCATGTTTCCAAAAATCAGATCTGGATCTGATCTGGAGGATCTTCAAAACTCTTTTCGAAGATCAGCAATTGTCCTATGCAGCAGTGCAGCCTTCTAGCTTTCAGTCGCCTTTCTTTGATCTGGATTGCACCAACCAAGAATCCAAACACTTTGGATGTGGAGAGGAGAGGGAGAAGGTGGGTTTGGCATGGAGGAAGAGGGGAGAGGCAGCCTTGGGGCGTGGGATTTCAATTTTCCAATCACACAATCATTCAATCTGAGTTGGGCGCAGGGTCTTATTTATAGACTGTTTGTCCAACTTCTATTTTTCCCAACCAATCACAACTCTTTGTGAAATTAGATCAAAATCTGATTGGTGGGAATAGAGTCCCCTGGATTCCTCCTTAGAGAGTGCCTAAGACTAGTCAAAGTTGGTTCTTAGGAGAACTCTAATCGAAATCCAAAAAGAAGATGGAGTCCTTATCCAATAGGGACTCCTGGGCGCCTCCAGCTTGGGCACATGCTAAGGGTGGCGTGCGCCCTCTTCCTTGCCAGGTTCTGGCAGGAGGACAGGTCACCACCAGCTCTCCAATAGGTGCGTGACACGTGGACAGAAGTCAAAGTGTCAATGGTCAACATTTGACCAGTCAAAGGTAGACTTTTGACCAAAGTCAAAGAACGAGAAATGGCAGGTGACCAAAAATGGTAGGTAATGTCTTACAAAATAAGACAACCTTTTCTAACTTGGACAACCTCTAGTCAGACCATATGAAGGCCTCTGATTGAGCACAAACTCCTTTGGCTCAGTCAGGACAACTTATTTGTGATAGCAAAAGAAGAACGTTAGGTTCAATCGAGTGCTAGCACGATTTTCTTGAACCTAATTGAATCTCATTCAGATCAATTGAACTAGATCAGTTCAATTGATGATCACCAGATTCAAACCCTTGTTTGTGTGACCCAGTTAGGTTCAGTTCTGTATGGTAATGGGATATGTCATGATCTCTATCATCGACATCATCGAAACTCCTTTCGATGGATCAGAACTCTTCTGATTCGAACAGCTAGAATGATCGATCATCTAAATCATTCTAATTGCTCCCAAAATCCACCAGTGACACCTAGCAGTATATGGTGGCAACCCATCAGAGCTGAATGCGAACCTCTTGGTGCAGCTACTTGTGTGATTAAGTTCTTCTATCTTGAGCCCCGATCAGATTAGGGTTAAGGTGAACTCGTCAAACCCTAGTCTCTGTCATATGATGTAATCATTCGATTCAAGTCCAATGTGAAAATCTAAATAGAAACTCTTTCTATTATTTCACTCTGCCATGGCCATGGACTTCTGGACTTGATTCTCATGATCATCATAGGGCTGCTCCTCTACCACCGAGGTAGATAGATTCCATCTTGATGCTATCCAGTTCCTACAATGAACATGCTATAGCCAACATACACCTCAGGGTTCCATATGGCTAGGAGACCGAGTAATGGTGTAGTCAAACTATAACACCCTCAAGGTGAACTGTCGATGCACCTCAGGTCAAAGAACCAGACACACTACTGCAGCATCGAGTCAGTCATTGACGAGAAGGTAGACTTCCTAATGACTACTCGAGGTGGTCACGCTCAGTGCCCTCGTTCTCTAATGAGTACCTGTACTCTCGCTCCGGTGTCTCCACACCATAGACTCAAGACTCATCTACTAAAGAGAAGCGATTGTACACCAACCTTCCGGATCAATCACCATCCTCGTGATGATCCTATGGTCGGGAGCATTTTATGAGTTAATAATGATTATTCATGTCTTAAATTTTCAACTCTTGAAAATATGAATTATCATTACCATTAACTCAAAGGATGTATCATAGACACTAAATACACATATGTGATAGAAAATAACCCATTTTATTGATTATAGTCAAAATTATAATTTTGCCCCTAGAAGTGTATTACAAGTGTCAGCCAATTCTGGCTTCTAGGGCACATATATCTAACAATCTCCCACTTGTCCTAAAGCCAATTGGCTACAAGTCTAAGTCCCATCTTCTCAAGGTGGGCTTCGATCTTCTGCTGGCCCAACGGCTTTGTAAGTGGGTCTGCCACATTATCTGTGGAGTTGACTCTCTTGACCTCGACATAACCCTTCTCGAGGTAATCGCGGATGAGGTGGTATCGCCGCTCAATGTGCTTGGATTTCTGGTGAGACCTTGGCTCCTTAGCAAGGGCTATGGCGCCATTGTTGTCGCAGTATAGAGGAATGGCATCTGATGGCATTACTCCAATTTCTGCAGCAAACTTCTTGTACCAGAATGCTTCCTTCGCAGCCTTCTGATGCAGCGATATATTCTGCTTCCATGGTGGAATCTGCTATCACCATTTGCTTGGAACTCTTCCAGCTGACAGCTCCACCATTGCACACAAACAGACTTCCAGATGTCGACTTTCGATCATCTATATCGGACATGAAATTCCGAGTCTGTGTATCCCTAGGACTTGGAGTTCTCCATTACCAAAGACCAACATCATATCCTTAGTTCTTCTCAAGTACTTAAGGATACATTTCACAGAAGTCCAGTGTTCTTCACCTGGATTTGACTGATATCTGCTTGTGACACTCACAGCATGGGCTATATCAGGTCGTGTACATAGCATGGCATACATGAGGCTCCCTATTGCAGAAGCATAAGGGATCTTGCTCATGCGTTCTATTTCCTCAGGTGTGCTAGGGCACATCTTCTTGGAAAGATGAATACCATGTCTGAAGGGTATTAATCCCCTCTTAGAGTTTTCCATACTAAACCTCTTTAGTACTTTCTCTATGTACATCTTCTATGAAAGTCCTAGCATCCTATTCGGTCTATCCCTATAGACCTTAATTCCTAGAATAAAGGATGCTTCACCTAGGTCTTTCATGGAGAATTCCTTGGACAACCATAATTTGACTATTGTCATCATGGGAATATCATTCCCAATAAGGAGGATGTCATCCACGTACAATACGAGGAAGACAACAGCGCTCCCACTGACCTTTTTGAAGAACACACGGTTCCTCTTCATTTTTGATGAAACCAAACATTTTGATCACATCATTGAAACGAGTGTTCCAGCTCCGAGATGCTTGCTTAAGTCCATATATGGACCTTTGCAGCTTGCAAACCTTGTGATCAGTATCACTGGATGTGAAACCTAGCGGCTGTTCCATATAGATATCTTCCTCAAGATATCCATTCAAGAATATCCATTTTCACGTCCATTTGCCATATTTCATAATCGAAATAGGCTGCAACGGCAAGCAATGTGCGGATGGATTTTAGCATAGCCACTGAGAAAAAGGTATCCTGATAGTCAATGCCTTCGCATTGACTATAACCTTTTGCCACTAGTCTAGCCTTGAATGTCTCCACATTCCCATCTGCACCAATCTTTCTCTTGAAGATCCATTTACACCCAATAGGTACTATACCTTCTGGTGGATCTACCAAGGTCCAGACTTGGTTTGAGTGCATCGAGTCAATTTCTGACTGCATTGCCTCTAGCCATTTCTCGGAGTCGATATCTGATATCGCCTCATTGTAGGTTTTGGGATCATCACCATGAGCACCATTACCTACGAGGAACATTTCCTCTCTACTTCCTCTGAAATAATACCTAAGTATCTTTCAGGAGGATGGAAAACTCTTTCCGATCTACGAGGTGGAGGAGGTAGTGTTCTTATTGGCTCAACCTGATTTGGTTCCAATTGGTCCTTAGCTCATTGTACTTGTGAGACTTTCTCATCAAGCTTGATCTGCTTTCCAATGCCGCTATCTTGAATAAACTATTTTTCAAGAAAGATGGCATGTCGACTCACAATCACATTGTGGTCTTCTGGAATGTAGAAATAGTATCCTAATGACTCTTTAGGATATCCTATGAATCGAGCTCTGAAGGACCTAAACTCTAACTTGTCCGCTTGTTGTCTTTTGACATGAGCCGGACAACCCCAAATTCTGAGATGACTCAGACTTGGTTTCTTACCGTGCCATATCTCATACGGTGTGGTAGGAATGGTTTTAGAGGGAACCCTATTCAGTAGATAAATTGAAGTTAACAATGAGTATGTCCCCAAAGGAAAATCAGGGAGGTCTGTGAAGCTCATCATGGATCGAACCATATCCAATAGGGTCCGATTTCTCCATTCTGAAATCCCGTTGAGTTGAGGTGTTCCTGGTGGAGTCCATTGAGAGACTATGCCATTTTTCTTAAGATAGTCTAGGAATTTTCGGCTAAGGTATTCACCTCCTCGATCTGATCGAAGAACCTTAATGGGTTTTCCAGTTTGTTTTTCTACTTCATGTCTGAATTCTTTGAACTTTTCAAAAGCTTCAGACTTGTGTCTCATAAGATACACATACCCATACCTAGATAGATCATCGGTAAAGGTAATGAAGTAGACAAAATTGCCTCTAGCCGGCACATCAAATGGGCCGCACACATCAGTATGTACTAGGGCAAGGAGATCTGTGGCCCTCTCCCCATGTCCAACAAAAGGGAGTTTAGTCATTTTGCCTTGAAGACAAGATTCACAAGTTGGATATGACTCGGAAGTCAATGGACTCAATAGCCCATTTTTCTCCAATTTGTTGATCCTATCTTCTGCTATATGACCTAATCTCAGGTGCCATAGATATCTATCGTTTGGACTATCCCTAGGTCGTTTGGCATTCACGTTTTGCTCGATAGTTAGAATAGGTACATCAATATGTAGCTGATAAAGACCATTAATAAGGAAACCATTTGCAATTTTATTTCTTTCATAAAGAATGTTACAATGGTCCTTAAAGAAGGTAATCACATAGCCTTCTTGTGCTAAGCATGAAACAGAAATCAAATTCCTGCTAGCTGCAGGCACATAATAACAGTCTTTCAAAACTAAGTCTAAACCAGATGGTAATCGAAGAGGGTATGTTCCCACGGCTACTGCAGCAACTCTTGCTCCATTACCGATGCGTAGGATCATGTCTCCATCCCTCAGCCTCCTGCTATCCTCAAGACCCTGCATGGAAGTGCACAGATGAGCACTAGAACCAGAGTCAAGCACCCAACTGGATGCAGAAGAAACCATAAGGTTAGACTCAATAACGAGCATACCTCCAGAAGGACCTTCCTTCTTGTTCTTCAGGGTGGCCAGGTAAGTAGGGCAGTTCCGCTTCCAATGGCCGTCGCTGTTGCAATGGAAATACTTTCCTTTGACATCGGCCTTTTTCTTCGGCTCTGCCTTCTTCTTCTTTGTTCCTTCCATCTTCTGCTTTTTCACAGACTTCTTTTTCTTTCCATAAGACTTTCTTTTGGAAGAAGTCCATTCCATAGCAAGAACTGAGCCTTTAGAACCTTTCATAGAAAGCTCAGCGGTAACCAGCATATTCATTAATTCGGCCAAGGAATTTTGAAGTTTATGCATGTGGTAATTCATGATGAATTGCCCATATGCATCAGTCAAGGATTGCAGAATAATATCGTTCTGCAGGTCCAAGTCTAACTTCACACCGAGCTTCTCAAGCTCTTCCATGTCCTTGATCATTGTCAGACAGTGATCTTGGACTGACTGCCCATCATGCATCTTAGCCTTAAAAAGTCATTTCGTGACTTGATATTTGGCTGCGCGACTCTGTTCACCAAACATCTCCTGTAGGTGAGCCAACATTTGGCGAGCAGTCCCGATATCTTCATGTTGGCGCTGGAGCTCATCAGACATCGAGCCCAACATGTAATATCTGGCCTTATTATCTTCGTCTATCCATTTTTCCAGAGACGCTCTCTGTTCAATAGATGGACGCGTTGGTAAGGTGGGAGGGTCCTGGTCCAAAACATGGGTTAACTTCTCAGAACCCAAAATAATTTTGTAGTTCCTGAGCCAATCTTTATAATTGGGTCCGGTCAGTCTATGTGTGTCCAGGATACGTGCTAATGGGTTGGACGCAGACATTTTTCTGTAGAGAGTCAAAGATTCTAGTTAGATACTGTAATTATGACTTGACCAATTTATTTAGGAATTTTATTTTTAAACAAATTAGCTCCCACTATTTTCTCGGATCCCTACACTCCCTCTGTAGAGATGCGAAAATCTCCATGATTAATGATTTCTAGTGGGTGGTGCGGTCTCACCAACTGACTCATCACCTCACCTAACAGTTATTGGTGATGGGTTAGCCAATGAGTGAACAACTCTTGTTCAATGATTCTCTAATCATGGTGCACCCAAACTTGGTCTCTAATTCATGAATCTCACCGTATCCGGAATATTGATCCACTCCTTAGTTAAGTCAGACCCACCATTTGCATAGACTGGGTTCCTAATTGAGTCTCTCACCGTATCCGGAATATTGAGCCCAACTCATCCTCCAGCCCATAGCATCCAATGCCTAATAGACATGGTTGCATCTTTTCGGTGCAACTGAGCCACTGTATCCAGCCGAGAACAATCAACCCCGGGAAGGGCCCGCACATCTACAATGGTGGAAGACCTCAGACTTAATCTTTTCTTAGGGAGAATTGATTCAGGTCTCATTAAACTAGACTTATCATAGTCATAACAATTATGACTAACCTAGTGGCATGGGTTAGCTCGGATTATTGACCACCTCAGATCAGAACTGTGTCAACAGATATGGCCAGGTAAGTGAGATCGGTGGAAGGAATATGCCATTAACTCGTACAAGAATGCATTCAGGTCGAGTAGCTTCCAATTAAAAATCAGTCGGTCGTATGTGCCAAACTTACCTTAGACACCAAATTATTGAGTCCAGAACCAATTGGGTTAGCCTACAATCCAGACTCTAACCTCTGAGCCTAATTAGGTCTTGCTTGATCGTGACTCGATCTTGACCCAGACTTAATCCTATTAGGCTGGTCAATTTAAGCATTGTTGATCCCATCTAACCAACTCTTGATTCGGTTTGATCAACCGCTTAGACCTAATTGAGCTACCCAAGCCCGAACCCAGTATTATGAATATGTCTTAGATCTAAAATTCTCAATTTTAGATCTAATTAATATTTCATAATCTTAATTTTTAATTAAGTAGGGTTCATAAATAAAATATGCACAATAAATCCTAGGGTTTCAGGATCTAGGGTTTTGCAGAAAGTAAGTTTTGGGTTTCTGATTAAGGACGAACACGCAGCACCCCTACACATCATAAGAACACCCCATCGAATGGGAAGAGAGGGCCTTTAAACCCTTCTTCATTCTTATGACCGGACGGCCAAGAGGAATGCCTTAATCAGGAACATGCAATACTACAAAATAGTTTTAGATCTATATCATATATCTCATATACAAATTAGATCTAATCATGGCATATTTTGCATACATCTCATGTATCGAATCATGCATATTTTTAGATCTAAATTATCTCATAATAATCTAAAAAATTAGATTTAAATTGATCTAATCAAAATAAATTCTAATCTAGACAATTATGTAGAACTATTCTACAACTAGTCTAGACATGCATCAATCATATCTCATATGATATTTAAAATTAAATAATTTTTATTTGCTATTTTTTAGATGTTATTATAACTATTATAATATCAAAAAATAGTAAATAAATAGATCTAAAATATGATTTAATCAAATTAAATTGAAAAACATGCAAGACTATTCTATAGAACTATTCTATTTTAGAACTAGTCATGCATATTTTCTAATCTTAGATCCAAATCATTTAATTTTAATTTTTTCTAATTTTAGATCTGATCACATCTCATGTGACATCTAAAATTATTTATTTTTTAATTAAAATAAATTTAAAATCAGATCTAAATACTTTTAGAACCTTGGCTCTGATACCAGTTGAAGGAAAATCCTGATTTCTTCGGACCAGGTTCGTTCAGATCTGATCAGATCAAGAGATATATTTCAAAAAATTTTCTTTGATCTAGATCAGATCTAAGATATTTTAGATCTAATTATTATTATTTTAGAAATTAAAATAAAATTAGATAAATTAAATCAAATTTAATTTACCTTGAAGTGGGTAATCCTATTACCCGTTGATGATCCTGTAAGCAGCGGAAGGTTCTGGATCTAGCCACGCAAGTGCCTGGCCTCTACCGATATCCACTCAGGCTGGATCTAGAGATCCTCTTCTTCTCTATCACATCTCCAAAAATTAGATCTGGATCTGATCTGGAGGATCTTCAAAACTCCTTTTGAAGATCAGCAGTCGTCCTATGCAGCAGTGCAGCCTTCTAGCTTTCAGTCGCCTTTCTTTGATCTGGATCGCACCAACCAAGAATCCAAAACTCTTTTGGACATGTGGAGAGGAGAGGGAGAAGGTGGGTTTGGCATGGAGGAAGAGGGGAGAGGCAGCCTTGGGGCATGGGATTTCAATTCTCCAATCATACAATCATTCAATCTGAGTTGGGCGCAGGGTCTTATTTATAGACTATCTGTGATCCAACTTCTCTTTTTCCCAACCAATCACAACTCTTTGTGAAATCAGATCTAAATCTGATTGGTGGGAATAGAGTCCCCTGGATTCCTCCTTAGAGGGTGCCTAAGATCAGTCAAAGTTGGTTCTTAGGAGAACTCTAATTGGAATCCAAAAAGGAGATGGAGTCCCTATCCAACAGGGACTCCTGGGCGCCTCCAGCTTGGGCACACGCCAAGGGTGGCGTGCACCCTCTTCCTTGCCAGGTTCTGGCAGGGGGACAGGCCCCCACCAGCTCTCCAATAGGTGCATGACATGTGGACAGAAGTCAAAGTGTCAATGGTCAATATTTGACCAGTCAAAGGTAGACTTTTGACCAAAGTCAAAGAACGAAGAAATGGTAGGTGACCAAAAATGGCAGGTAATGTCTTACAAAATAAGACAACCTTTTCTGACTTGGACAACCTCCAGTCAGACCATATGAAGGCCTCTGATTGAGCACAAACTCCTTTGGCTCAGTCAGGACAACTTATTTATGATAGCAAAAGAAGAACGTTAGGTTCAATCGAGTGCTAGCACGATTTTCTTGAACCTAATTGAATCTCATTCAGATCAATTGAACTAGATCAGTTCAATTGATGATCACCAGATTCAAACCCTTGTTTGTGTGATCCCAGTTAGGTTCAGTTCTGTATGGTAATGGGATATGTCATGATCTCTATCATCGACATCATCGAAACTCCTTTCGATGGATCAGAACTCTTCTGATTCGAACAGCTAGAATGATCGATCATCTAAATCATTCTAATTGCTCCCAAAATCCACCAGTGACACCTAGCAGTATATGGTGGCAACCCATCAGAGCTGAATGCGAACCTCTTGGTGCAGCTACCTGTGTGATTAAGTTCTTCTATCTTGAGCCCCGATCAGATTAGGGTTAAGGTGAACTCGTCAAACCCTAGTCTCTGTCATATGATGTAATCATTCGATTCAAGTCCAATGTGAAAATCTAAATAGAAACTCTTTCTATTATTTCACTCTACCATGGCCATGGACTTTTGGACTTGATTCTCATGATCATCATAGGGCTGCTCCTCTACCACCGAGGTAGATAGATTCCATCTTGATGCTATCCAGTTCCTACAATGAACATGCTATAGCCAACATACACCTCAGGATTCTATATGGCTAGGAGATCGAGTAATGGTGTAGTCAAACTATAACACCCTCAAGGTGAACTATCGATGCACCTCAGGTCAAAGAACCAGACACACCACTGCAGCATCGAGTCAGTCATCGACGAGAAGGTAGACTTCCTAATGACTACTCGAGATGGTCACGCTCAGTGCCCTCGTTCTCTAACGAGTACCTGTACTCTCGCTCCAATGTCTCCACACCATAGACTCAAGACTCATCTACTAAAGAGAAGCGATTGTACACCAACTTCCGGATCAATCACCATCCTCATGATGATCCTATGGTCGGGAGCATTTTATGAGTTAATAATGATTATTCATGTCTTAAATTTTCAACTCTTGAAAATATGAATTTTCATTTACCATTAACTGAAAGGATGTATCATAGACACTAAATACAAATATGTGATAGAAAATAATCCATTTTATTGATTATAGTCAAAATTATAATTTTATCCCTAGAAGTGTATTACAAGTGTCAACCAATTCTGGCTTCTAGGGCACATATATCTAACAATCAGAACCTCGAACTACATTCAGGTCATCATAGCAAGTGAACCATTCACTTGTAACATGTGGTATTTGATATCAATTTTTTGTGTTTTATTTTAGATCTATCTAATCAGATCTGAGAACTCTTAGATCTAATTAGATTAGCATTAAAAGTTTTAAAAATTTTGCTACACGACCTAATTCAATCAGATCGATCCTGTAGAATCTTCAACTGGTATCAGAGCTGCAGTCCTGGATCTTGATCTTGATTAGTTCAGATCTAATTTTTTGTTTTGATGAGATCATTTTATTTTTTGATTTTACATGAGATGTAATTAGATGTGTTGCATGAGATGCATTTTTAAATTTTAAATTTTGATACATGAGATGTATGCAGCGCATGTGTAGAATAGATCTATAGTCGTATATGTAATATATGCTAGATCTAGTTCCTATAGTAGTAGTTTTTTTTTCTGATTGGGGCATTTCTCTTGACCATCTAGTCATAAGAGCAAGAAAGGTTTAAAGATCCTTGCTTTCCATTCAATAGGATGCTCTTATGGTGTGTAGGAGTGCTATGTGTCAGCCCTCAATAAGAAAATAGAAAAGCTTACTTTTCTACGAAATCCTAGATCCAAAAATCCTAGGATCTTGTTACATGCTTTATTTATGAATCATGTTACACTTAATTAAGAATTAAGTTATGAAACTAATTAGATTTAAAAATTAAGAATTTTTAGATTTAAGATACCTTCATAAAACATTGATTTGGAATATGGGTAGCTTGATTAGGTCTAGCTTGAGTGGTTGATAAAATCGAATCAAGAGTTGGTTAGGTGGAATCAAGAGTACTTAAAATTAACTAGTCCAATTGCTGTAAGTTTGGTCAAGATCGATTCACAGCCACATATGGTCGATCACCTCAAGACCTAATCAAGCTCCGTGGTTCGAGCCTGGATTATAGGCTAACTCGATTAGTTTTGATTCAACAAATTGGTGTCTAAGATAAATTTGGCACATACGATTGATGGTTTTTACTTGGGAGCTACTCGACCTAGATGCATGCATAATGAGTTAATGGCATATCCCTTCCACTGATCCAACTCACCTGGCCGATTGGGTTGATCCAGTTCTATATTGAGGTTGCTAACAATTCAAACTAATCCATACCACGGGGTTAGTTATAACCATTATGACTAATTAAGAATTAAAGTGTTAGATGACTACCCTAGAAGCCAGATTAGCCGACACATTGTATATACTTTTTGGGGATATTTTATAATTTTTTACTTAAAATAAAAGATTATTTTCTTCTATCACATTATGTATAACGTATCAGTAATACATCCTTTGAGTTAATAGGTATGATAATGCATATTTTCAAGAGTTGAAAATTTAAGACATGCATTTTTATAATTAACTTATAAATTGCACCTGATTGTAGGATAATCATGAGGATGGTCATAGATCTAGATAGTTGGTGTACGATCACTTTCATACGATAGATGAGTCTTGAGTTTATGGTGTAGAGATATTAAAGCAAGAGTATAGGTACTTATTGAGAATGAGGGTACTAAGCGTGACCATCTCAAGCAGTCATAAGGAAGTCTACTTTCTCATCGATGTCTAGCTTGATGCAATAGTTATGTATCTGGTTCTTTGATCTGAGATGCATCAGTAGTTTATCTTGAGTGTATTATAGTTTGACTATACCATAACTCAATCTTCTAGTCATTAAGAATTTTGAGATATATATTGGCTATAGCATTTTCATTGAAGGAATTGGATCGTACCAATAAGGGATCTATCTATCTCGATTGATGAGGTGTAGTCCTATGATAATCATGAGATCGAGTCTTTAAGCCCATGGCCATGGCAATGTAAGATAATAAAAAATAGTTTTCTTTTAGGATTTCACATCAGACTCAAATCAAATAATTCAATTATATGACTGATGTTAGGTTTGATGAGTTCATCTTAATCCTAGTCCTGTCAGGGCTCATGAGAGAAGAACCCAATCACATAGGTAGCTGCACTGAGAGGTTCGCATTTGATTCTATTGGGTTGCCACCAGATATTGCTAGGTGTCACTAGTGGATTTTAGGATCAATTAGAATGGTCTTAATGATCGATCATTCTAATTGGATGAATTAGAAAAATTTGGGTCCATCGAAAAGTATTTCGATGATGTCAATGATGGAGATCGCAACATGATCCATTACCATATAGAACTAAACCTAACTAGGTTACACAAATAAGGGTTTGGGTCGGATGTCATCAATTAGGCTAACTCAGTTTGATTGATATGGATTCGATCCAATTAGATTCAAGAAAATCATGCTAGCATGTGACTGAGCCTAACATTCTCCTTCTATTGTCTTGTTAGTTTGTCTCAACTGAGTCAAATAAGATTTGGCTCATCCGTAAACCCTGTATGGGTTTGTCTTGATCTATTTGGAGCTTATCCAAGTTAGATAGAGGCTTGTCCTAGCCTGATTTGAGCTTGTCCTAAAGAGTTTAGGGCTGGTCCTAAAATCCTAACAAAGGCATCAAGACAAGGGTCAATAGTTGATCCTATTGTAGGAATTAAGTGAGAAGGAGCATGCGCCCCCTGGAGAATTTCTAGGGGTGCACATCCCCTACTATTTTGCAAAGAAAAGAGGGTACACACCCCTCTTGGCATGCAACGCATGTGGATGAGAAGTGGGTGCCCCAAATGGTTTGGACTCAAGGTATTTTGATGAGATCAAAACCCTGGAGATAACCCTGTCACCCTTATCCACTATTGCCTCCACTTATGGATTAATTTTGGGCAACAAAACTTGATATGATCAAGTCCTTAGGCATGGCATATCAGATTACAATCAGATTTAAACAAGTAAGCCAGTTGCTTGATGGATTAGGACTCAAGGCTTGGTGCAGGAGTCTATTTAAAGACCCTATGCCCTAGGGTTTCTCATTCTTACCATCCCATGCCCAAGGCTACCCATTTGTTTATCTCCACACCACTCTCCTCTACTCCTCTCCCTCTTCTCCATTCCCAAGTAGTTGGGCAAAATAGCAAAGAAGGATCCAAGTCTTGTAGGTGCAAGGATCAGCAAGAGATGATAGTGTTTATGAGATGAATGTGCAGCCTTCAGAATTTGATTTGAAGGCTCTACAAGAAGACATCAGATCTAATCTTTGGAGATCAGATCTAGAAGAAGAGCACATCTAGATCTAGCCTAAGTGGACTATAGTATAGGCTAGGCACATGCGCGTCTAGATTCAGAATCTCGAAGTGCAGTCAGATCATCGATAGGATAAACGATTTATCCAAAACTAGGTAACAATTATTGTTACAGATTTAATTTAATTTTTATTTCATAATTAGTTCATTCCTATCAAATATAAGAACTCTTAAATCTAATCAGATCTGGGAATAAAAAATTTAAAATTCTGCTACAAATTTGATTAGATCAGATCGATCGTACAGTAGAAAAATCAAATTTTCCTTCAATTAGTATTAAAGCTGTAATTATTGTTCTTCAGAAAAAATTTTAATCTAATTTTAATTTTTTTTATAATCTGACATACATGATTTCAAATATTACATAAGATGTAATTAGATCTAAAATTAGTAGATTAATTTTTAAAATTAATATATACGATATATATGATGCATGGCTAGACTAAGTTTATAGAATTATTCCATATATTATCTAGAATAAATTTCTTTTTATATGATCAATTAAAAATTTATTTTTAGATGTTATATTAGATGTAATCATATCTGAAATATGCATGTGATAGTTTGAACTTTGATACATGAGATGTATGTAAAATATGTATAGGTTAGATCATTAATTATATCTATGATTTATATTTTAGATCTGACTATTTTGTATCATAGATTAAATTTTTGATTAAGGCATTGCCCTTGGCCGTTTGGTCATAAGAGCAAGAAGTGCTTAAAGGCCCTCCTTTTCCATTAGATGGGGTGCTCTTATAGCATGTAGGGGTGCTGCATATTTGTTCTTAATCAAAAATCAAAATTTACTTTTCTACAAAATCCTAGATCCTAAAATTCTAGAATTATATATATTTTTTTATTTATAAACCTTAGACTTAATTAAGAACTAAGTTTATGAAATTAATTAGATCTAAAAATTATAAATTTTTAGATCTAAGATATTTTCATAAAATATGGGTTCGGGTATGGGTAGCTTAATTAAGTCATGTGGTTGATCAAACCGAATCAAGAGTTGGTTAGGTGGGATCAAAAGAGCTTAGTTTTGACTAGCCCATTAGATGTAAGTCTTGATCAAAGTTGACTCACAGTCACATGTGGTCAATTAAGTTAAGACCTAATTTACCTCCGTGGTTTGAGCCTTGGATTGCAGGCTAATCTAATCGATTCTGGTTCGATAATTTGATGTTTGAGATAAGTTTGGCAGATACGATCAACTAGTTTTTAATTAGGAGCTAGTTGACCTGAATGCATTTATGTTGTGTTAATCGCATATCGCTTCTATCAATCTCACTTATTTGGCCATTTGGGCTGATCCAGTTCTATTTTAAGGTGGTTAATGATTCGAGCTAGCCCATGCTACTAGGTTAGTCATAATTATTATGACTATGTTAAGTCAAGTTTAAGAGATCTAAATCAAATTTTTCTAAGAAGATATTGAGTCATTGGTCTTCCACCATTGTAGATGTGTGGGCCCTTCCTGGGGTTGATTGTTTTCGGATGGATACAATGGTTTAGTTACATAGAAAAGATGCAACTACTTCTATTAGGCATTAGATGCTACAGGTTGGAGGATGGGTTGGGCTTAATATTTTGAATACGGTGAGGGATCCAATTAGGAATTCAATTCATGCAAATAGTGGGTCTGACTTAACTAAGGAGTGGAGCAATATTCTGGGCATGGTGAGCTTCATGAATTAGAGACCAAGTTATGGGTGCACCATCATTAGAAAATCATTGGACATGAGTTATCCACTCATCAGTTGATCTATCATTAATAACTATTAGGTGAGGTGGTGAGCCAGTTGGTGGGACCGCACCATCCACTAGAAGTCTATGATCGTAGAGATTTTTTCATCTCTGTCAAGAGAGTATAGGAATTCAAAAAAATAGTGACAGCCTAATTTATTTAAAAATAAAATTTTTAAATAAATTGATCAATTCTAATTACAAAGTCTAACTAGAAACTTTGACCTCTACAAAAAATGTCTACATCAAACCCACTAGCTCGAATCCTAGACACCCATAGATTGACCAGACTAAATTACAACAATTGGCTAAGGAACATCAAAATTATTATGGACTCTAAAAAGCTAACGTATGTATTGGACCATGATCCTCCTACATTATCAGCCTGTCTGACTGTAGATCAGAGAGCATCTCATGAGAAATGGCCGGATAATGATAATAAAGTTAGGTGCTACATATTAGGCTCAATGTTAGATAAATTACAGTGGCAACATGAGGACATTAGGACTGCATGCTAAATATTAGCACACTTGCAAGAGTTGTTTGGTATGCAGAGTCATGCAGCCTGCTATCAAGTCTCATAAAGACTTTTTAAGGCTCATATGCATGATAGGCAGTCAGTGCAAGATCATTGTTTGACAATAATTAGAGATCTAGAAGAGCTTGAGAAGCTCGGTGTCATGTTTGATAAGGATTTGCAGATTGAGGTGATCATGCAGTTCTTGACTGATGCATATGGGCAGTTCATTATGAACTTTCAAATGCATAAACTATAATGCACCTTGACTAAATTATTGAATATACTATTAGATATGTGTGCCTTAGAAGTCAGATTGGTTGACACTTGTAATACACTTGAAAGGATAAAATTATAATTTTAACTATAAATAATAAAATAGATTATTTTCTATCATAGTGTGTATTTAAAAATATCTGTAATACATCCCTTGAGTTAATGCTAATGATAGTTCATATTTTCAAGAGTTGAAAATTTAAGACATGAATTTTTATTATTAACTCATAAAATGCTTTCGACCATAAGATCATCATGAGAATGGTGACTGATCCGAAAGATTAGTGTACGATCACTTCTTTTGGATAGATGAGTCTTGAATCGATGGTATAGAGACATCGAAGTGAGAGTATAAATATTTGTTAGAGAAAGAGGGCACTGAGCATGACCACCTCGAGCAGTTATGAGGAAGTCTATCTTCTCGTCGATGATAGGATTGAAGCTATAGTAGTATGTCTAGTTCGTTGACCTAAGTTGCATCGACAGTTCACCTTGAGGGTATTATAGTTTGACTACACCATAACTCGGTCTCCTAGCCATTCAGAATCCTGAGATGTATGTTGGCTATAACATGTTCATTGTAGGAATTATATTGCACTAATAGGGGATCTATCTACCTCGATAGATACGGAGCAGTCCTATGATGATCATGAGAATCAAGTCTGTAAGCCCATGGCCATGGCAGAGTGAAATAATAAAAAGAGTTTCTATTAGGGTTTTCACATTGGACTTGAATCAAATGATTAATTCATATGACGGCAATTAGGATTTGATGAGATCACCTTATCCCTAATCCAGTTGGGGCACAAGATAGAGGAACCTAATCACACAGGTAACTACACTGAGAGATTTGCTTTTAGTTCTGATGGGTTGCCACCATATGCTGCTAGGTGTCACTGGTGGATTTTGGGAGTAATTAGAATGATTTGGATGATCGATCATACTAGTTGTCTGAATTAAAAAAGTTTTGATCTATCGAAAGATGTTTCGATGATGCCGATGATAAAGATCATGACATATCCCATAATCATATAGAAGTGAGCCTAACTGGATCACACAAATAAGGGTTTGGATTTAGATATCATCAATTAGATTAACCTAGTTCAATTGATTTGAATAAAATTCAATTAGGTTCAAGAAAATCGTGCTAGCATACGATTGAGCCTAATGTTCTCCTTTAACAATCATTAAAGCTTATCTCGATTAAGCCAAATGTGTTTGGGCTTACTCAGGAGCCTTTACTTAGTCTGACTGAAGCTTGTCCAGGTTAGAAAAGGATTGTCTTAATTTATGAGATAAATTTGAGACAACACCTACCATTTTTCATCACCTACTAAATCTTGTCTTCAGACATTGGTCAAATGTTGACCCTGGACACTTAGACATCTACCCATGTGTCATGCACCCATAGGAGAGTATCTTGAGACTTGTTCCCATGCTAAAATATAGATAGGAAGGGGATGCATGCCTACGGAGGCATGTGCCCCATGCAGATAAAAGATGGGGTCCCATACAGATGGGACTCCAGTTACTTCAGGGGATTAAATTATGTGGCACCAAGAAGACTTTTTTGACCCAGTCTTGGCACCACCTAAGGAGAGTTTTGAATGTCTCTAATCTGATTGGATCGGATGATGTCATCCCATTAATCAGATTTAGATCTAATTGCATAAAGGACCGTGATTGGCTAGGATGATGTGGCACTGCATGGTGCAGCAGGGTCTATATAAACCCTATCTGTGCCTAGAATTAAATTTCTCTACCTTTTGCCCATGCCACATAGCCCCTCTCTCTCCTTCTCCATGCCATCCTCTAGTCTTCTCTCTCCTCTCCATGTCCAAGGGTCTTTGGGCATGAAGAAGGTGCGATCCAAGCAAGTGAAAGGTGCTAGGAAAGGAATAAGGTAGCACTACTGCAAGAGGCAATGACTGTTCTTCAAAAGTAGTTTGAAGATCTTCACGATCAGATCTAGATTTAATTTTTGGAAGATTGATTAAGAAAGAGAAGATCTTTAGATCCTACTAGAGTGGATATTGGTAGAGGCCAGGCACATGCATGGCTACATCCAGAATCTCAGGCATACATCGAGACTATCACAGGATAATTGGATTATCCAAAATAAAGGTATAATTAAATTAGATTTAATTTTAATTTTTATTTTTATTATCAAATCAATAAGATTAGATATAAGGAGTCTCAAATCTGATTAGAATCTTAGAGAAAAAAATTTAAAATATTCCTTCTGATCAAATCAGATTTGAGCAAATCAGATCCAGAAAATAGGTTTTTTCCTTCAACTGGTATCAGAGCCAAGTTCTATAATTTATTAGATCTAATTTTAATTTATTTTTGATCTGATAAGTAGATAATTTCAAATATTATATTATATGTAATTAGATCTAAAATCAAAAAATTAAAAATTAAATAATCTAGATCTAAGATGTATGAGATGCATGACTAGACTAGGAATAGAATTATTCTATGTGTAGTCTAGCATGATCATAATTTTAATTTAATTAATTATGATTTTTAAATTTAATTTTTTATTATTTTTTAATATTATAAATATTATAATTAGATCTAAAAAATAGAAAATAAATTTATTTAATTTGTTCATATGAGATATGATAGATGCATGTTTAGACTAGTTGTAGAATAGTTCTACAAAATTATCTAGAATAAATTTTAATTTGATATGATCAAATTTAAATCATATTTTTTAGATGTTTATGAGATAATTTAGATCTGTAAATATGAATAATATGATACATAAGATGTATGCAAAACATATTTTTTGTTAGATTAATTTTTATGTATGTGATATATGATGTAGATCTAACTAATTTTGTAAATTTATCATATTTTTGATTAAGGCATTCTCCTTGGCCATCTGATCATAAGAATGAAGTAGGGATTAAAGGCCCTCTCTTTCCATTCAATGAGGTGTTCTTATGATGTGTAGGGGTGCTGCGCGTTCAACCTTAATCAGAAATCAAAAACTTATTTTCTGCAAAATCCTAGATCCTGAAATCCTAGAATTTTGGATACATGTTTTATTTTTGAATACTAAACTTAATTAAGAATTAAAATTATGAAATATATTAGGTATAAAATTAAAAATTTTTATATCTAAGATATATTCAAAAAATTTGGTTTGGGCTTTGATAGCTCAATTAGGTCTAACGGTTGATCAAACTAAATCAAGAGTTGGTAGGTGGGATCAAGAGTACATAAATTGACCAGCCTAATAGGATTAAGTCAAGGTCAAGGTCGAGTCACATGAGTGATCGATCAAGTTAAGACCTAATTAGGCTCAGTGGTTAGAGTCTGGATTGTAGGCTAACTCGATTGGTTCTGGCTCAATAATTTGGTGTCTAAGATAAGTTTTGGTAGATATGACTGACTGATTTTTAATTAGGAGCTACTCAACTTGAATGCATTCTTATCGAGTTAATGGCATATCTCTTCCATCGGTCTCACTTATCTCGGCATATTTATTGGCCCAATCCTGATCTAAGGTGGCTAATAATCCAAGCTAACCCATGACACGTGGTTAGTCATAATGGTTATGGCTATATTAAGTCAAGTTTAAAGTGACCTAAATCAAATCTCCCTAAGAAAAGATTAAGTCTAAGGTCTTCCACCATTATAGATGTGCGGGCTCTTTCCGGGGTTGATTGTTCTCGACTGGTCACAGTGGTTCAATTACACTAGGAAGACACAACCATGTCTATTAGGCATTGGATGCTATGGACTAGAGGATGGATTGGGCTCAATATTTTGGATACAGTGAGAAATCCAATTAGGAATCTAATCTATGCAAATGGTAGGTCTGACTTAACGAAAGAGTGAATCAATATTTCAAACATGGTGAAATTCATAAATTAGAGATCAAGTCTAGGTGCACCATGATTAGAGAATCATTGGACAAGAGTTGTTCACTCATTGGCTAACCCATCACCAATAACTATTAGATGAGTTGTTGAGTCAGTTGGTGGGACTGCACCATCCACTAGAAATTAGTAACCACGAAGATTTTTGCATCTCCATAAAGAAAGTGTAGAAATTCGAGAAAATAGTGGAAGCTAATTTGTTTAAAAATCAAACTCCTAAATAAATTGGTCAAGTCTTAATTATAAAATCTAACTAAAAGCTTTAACTCTCTAGAGAAAAAAAGAAAATATCTGTGTCTAACCCACTAGCCCATATCTTTGACACCCATAGACTGATCGAACTCAATTACAAGAATTAGCTCCGAAACTTCAAAATTATTTTGGATTCCCAAGAAGTTGACTCATGTATTAGACCAGAATCCTCCCACCTTACTAGCTCATCCGTCTACTGAATAAAGAGCATCTCTTGATAAATGGATGGATGAAGATAATAAGGCCAAATACTGTATATTGGGTTCGATGTCTGATGAGCTTCAGTGCCAACATGAAGATATCAAGACTGTCCGTCAAATGTTGGCTCACCTATAAGAGTTGTTTGGTGAATAGAGTCGTGCAGCCAAATATCAAGTCACTAAATGACTATTTAAGACTAAAACGTGTGATGGGCAGTCAGTCCAAGATCATTGTCTGATGATGATCAAGGATTTGAAAGAGCTTGAGAAGCTCGAAGTGAAGTTAGATCAGGATGTACAGAATGATATAATTCTACAATCCTTGATTGATGCATATGGGCAGTTCATCATGAACTACCATATGCATAAATATCAAAATACTCTGGCTGAGCTTATGAATATGCTGATTACTGCTGAGCTTTCTATAAAAGGTTCTAAAGGCTTAGTACTTGCTATGGAATGGACTTCTTTCAGGAGAAAGTATTTTGGAAAGAAGAAAAAGTCTGTGAAAAAATAGAAGATGGAAGGTGGAAAGAAAAGAAAGGCAAAGCTGAAGAAAAAAGCCATTGACAAAGAAAAGTATTTCCATTATAATACTGACGGCTACTGAAAGCGAAACTGTCCTACATACCGGGCCATCCTTAAGAATAAGAAGGAGATAGGTCCGTTTGGACGTATGCTCGTTATTGAATCTAATCTTATGATTTTTTCTGCATCCAGTTGGGTGCTTGACTCTGGTTCTAGTGCTTATTTGTGCACTTCCATGCAGGATCTTGAGGATAACAGATGGCTGAGGGATGGTGAGATGATCCTACATGTCAAAAATGGAGCAAGAATTGCTGTTGTGGATGTGGGAACCTACCCTCTTCGACTATCATCTAGCTTAGATTTAGTACTTAGGGATTGTTATTATGCACCTACTACAAACAAAAATTTGATTTCTGTTTCATGTTTAGCATAAGAAGGCTATGTAATTAGTTTTCTTAAGAACCATTGTAATATTTTTTATGAAAGAAATAAAATTATAAGTGGTTTCATTATTAAATGTCTCTACCAGTTACATATTGATGTTTCTATCTTTAATATCGAGCAAAATATGAATGCCATAAGATCAAAACGACCCAGCGATAGTCCAAATGGTAGGTATCTATGGCACCTAAGGCTAGGTCATATAGCAGAAGAAAGGATTAACAAATTGGAGAAAATCAGGCTATTGAGTCCATTGACTTCCGAGTCATATCCAATTTATGAATCATGTCTTCATGGAAAAATGACTAAGCTTCCTTTTGTAGGACATGGAAAAAGGGCCATGATACTACTTGCCCTAGTACATACTGATGTGTGCGGCCCATTTGATGTGTCGGCTAGAGGCAACTTTGGCTACTTCATAACCTTTATCGATGATTTATCTCGGTATGGGTATCTGTATCTTATGAGACATAAGTCTAAAGCCTTTAAAAAGTTTAAAAAATTCAGACGTGAAGTTGAAAAGTAAACTAAAAAATCCATTAAGGTTCTTTGATTAGATCGAGGAGGTGAATACCTTAGTCGAAAATTTTTGGACTATCTCAAGCAAAATGGCATAGTCTCTCAATGGACTCCACCTGAAATAATGAGATTTCAAAATGAAGGAATCGAACCCTATTAGATATGGTCCAATCCATGATGAGCTTCACAGACCTTCCTAATTTTCTTTGGAGACATAGTCTACTAACTACTATATATTTACTGAATAGGGTTTCCTCTAAAATCGTTTCTACTACACCGTATGAGATATGGCATGATAAGAAACCAAATCTAAGTCATCTCAGAATTTGGGGTTGTCCGGCTCATGTCAAAAGACAACAAGCGGATAAGTTAGACTATAGGTCCCTTAGAGCTCGATTCATAGGATATCCTAAAGAGTCATTAGGATATTATTTCTACATTCTAGAAGACCACAATATGATTGTGAGTCGGTATACCATCTTTCTTAAAAAATAGTTTATTCAAGATGGTGGTATTGGAAAGCAGATTAAGCTTAAGGATAAAATCTCACAAGAACAATGAGCTAAGGACCCTATGGAACCAAATTAGGTTGAGCCAATACAATCACTACCTCCTCCACCTCATAGATCGAAAAGAATTTTTTATCCTTCTGAGAGGTACTTAGGTACTACTTCAATGAAAGTAGAGGAAATGTTCTCATAGGTAATGAGATTCTTGGTGATGATCCCAAAATCTATGATGAGATGATATCGGATATCGACTCTGAGAAATGGTTAGAGGCAATGAAGTTAGAAATTGACTCGACGGACTCAAACTTAGTCTGGACCTTCGTAGATCCACCAAAAAGTATAATACCTATTGGGTGTAAATGGATCTACAAGAGAAAGATTGGTGCAGATGAGAATGTGGAGACATTTAAAGCTAGATTAGTTGCAAAAGGGTATAGTCAGCATAAAGGAATTGACTATCAGGATACCTTTTCGTCAGTAGCCATGCTAAAATCCATCCGCACATTGCTTGCTATTGCAGCCTATTTTGATTATGAAATATGGCAAATGGATGTGAAAATGGTGTTCTTAAATGGATACCTTGAAGAAGATATCTATATAGAACAGCCACTAGGTTTCACATCTAGTGATGTTGATCAAAAAGTATGCAAGCTGCAAAGGTCCATATATGGACATAAGCAAGCATCTCGAAGCTGGATTACTCATTTTAATGATGTAATCAAATTATTTGGTTTCATTAAGAATAAGGAGGAACCATGTATTTTCAAAAGGGTCTATGGGAGTGCTATTGTCTTCCTCATACTATATGTGGATGATATCCTCCTTATTAGGAATGATATTTCCATTTTGACTGTAGTTAAAATATGGTTATCTAATGAATTTTCCATGATTGACCTAAGAGAAGCATCCTTTATTCTAGAAATTAAGGTCTATAGATATAGACCGAATAGGATGCTAGGTCTTTCACAGAAGATGTACATAGAGGAAGTGCTAAAGAGGTTTAGCATTGAAAACTCCAAGAGAGGATTGGTACCCTTCAGATATGGCATTCATCTCTCCAAAAAAATGTGTTCCAACACACTTGAGGAGATTGAATGCATGAGCAAGATCTCTTATGCTTCCACAATAGGAAGCCTCATGAATGCCATGTTATATACACGACTTGATATAGCCCATGCTGTGAGTATCACGAGCAGATATCAGTTGAATTTAGATGAAGAACACTAGACTTCTATGAAATGTATTCTTAAGTACCTAAGAAGAACTAAGGATATGATGTTGATTTTTGATAATGGAGAACTCGAAGTTTAGGGATATATAGACTCGAATTTTATCTCTGATATTGATGATCGAAGGTCGACATCTGGGAGTCTATTTATGTGTAATGATGGTGCTATCAGTTGGAAGAGTTTCAAGCAGACAGTGATAGTAGAACCATAGAAGCAGAGTACATTGCTACGTCAGAAGCTATGAAGGAGGCATTCTGATACAAAAAGTTCGCCGCAGAGATCGGAGTGATACCATCAGATGCCATTTCTTTATACTGCGATAATAATGATGCTATAGCCCTTGCTAAAGAGTTGAAGTCTCATTAGAAATTCAAGCACATCGAGCGGCGATACCACCTCATCCGTGATTATCTTGAGAAAGGTTACGTCGACATCAAGAGAGTCGACTCCACAGACAATGTGGCAGACCTACTTG
This sequence comes from Cocos nucifera, assembly GCA_006176705.1. Taxonomy (NCBI): domain Eukaryota; kingdom Viridiplantae; phylum Streptophyta; class Magnoliopsida; order Arecales; family Arecaceae; genus Cocos; species Cocos nucifera. Next base: position 191,495 of record QRFJ01001160.1, on the reverse strand, counting down.
TAAAGCTGTTAGGCCAGCAGAAGATCGAAGCCCACCTTGAGATGATGTGACTTAGATTTGTAGCCATTTGGCTTTAGGTCAAGTTGGAGTTTGTTAGATATGTGTACCTTAAAAGCCAGATTGGCTGACACCTGTAATACACTTCTAAGAGCAAAATTATAATTTTAACTATAAATAATAAAATAAATTATTTTCTATGATAATGTGCATTTGAAAGTGTCTGTGATACATCCCTTGAGTTAATGGTAATGATAGTTCATATTTTTAAGAGTTAAAAATTTAAGACTTTAATTTTCATTATTAACTCATAAAATACTTCCGACCATAGGATCATCATGAGGATGGTGATTGATCTAGAAGGTTGGTATACGATCGCTTCTTTAGGATAGATGACTCTTGAATCTACGATGTAGAGACACCGAAGTGAGAATATAGATACTCGTTAGAGAATGAGGGCACTAAGCATGACTACCTCGAGCAGTCATGAGGAACTCTACCTTCTCATCGATGATAGGATCGAAGCTATAGTAGTGTGTCTGGTTCTTTGATCTGAGGTGCATCGATAATTCACCTTGAGGATATTATAGTTTGACTACACCATAACTCAGTATCCTAGCCATTCAGAATCTTGAGGTGTATGTTGGCTATAGCATATTTATTGTAGGAATTGGATTGCACCAATAGAGAATCTATCTACCTTGGTAGATGAGGAGTAGCCCTATGATGATCATGAGAATCAAGTCCATAAGCCCATGGCCATGATAGAGTGAAATAATAGAAAGAGTTTCTTTTAGGATTTTCACATTGGACTTGAATTGAATGATTAATTCATATGATGGATATTAGGGTTTGACGAGATCACCTTAACCCTAATCCGATCGGGGCTCAAGATAGAGGAATCTAATCACATAGGTAACTACACCGAGAGATTCACTTTCAGTTTTGATGGATTGCCACCATATGCTACTAGGTGTCACTGGTGGATTTTGGGAGCATTTAGAATGATTTGGATGATCGATCATACTAGTTGTCTGAATCAAAAAAGTTTTGATCCATCGGAAGATATTTCGATGATGTCGATGATAGAGATCATGACATATCTCATTATCATACTGAATTGAACCTAATTGGATCACACAAATAAGGGTTTGAATCTGGATATCATCAATTAGATTAATCTAATTCAATTGATTTGAATAAGATTCAATTAGGTTCAAAAAAATCGTGCTAGCACACGATTTAGCCTAATGTTCTCCTTTAACAATCATTGAAGCTCATCTCGACTGTGCCAAATGTATTTGGGCTTTCTTAGAAACTTTTACTTGGTCTGACTAGAGCTTTTCTAGGTTAGAAAAGTATTGTCTTAATTTTTGAGATAAATTTGAGACAACACCTGCCATTTTCTATCACCTGCTAAATCTTATCTTTGGACATTAGTCAAATATTGACCTTAGATACTTAGACATCTATCTATGTGTCATGCACCCATAGGAGATTTCCTGGGGACTTGTCCCCCTACTAAAAAGCAGACGGAAAAGGGGTGCATGCCTTCATGAGGATAAAAGATGGAATCCCATACAGATAGGACTCCAGTTACTTCATGGGATTAAATTATGTGGTGCCAAGAAGACTTGTTAGACCCAGTCTTGGTGCCATCTAAGGAGAGTTTTTAGTGTCTCTAATTTGATTGGATCAGATGATGTCATCCCATCAATCAGATTTTGATCTGATTGCATAAAGGGTCATGATTGGCCAGGATGATGTGGCACTGCATGGCACAGCAGGGTCTATATTAACCCTATCTATGCCTAGAATTAAATTTTTCTACCTTTAGCCCATGCCACATAGCTCCTCTCCCTCCTTCTCCATGCCACCCTCTGGTCCTCTCTCTCCTCTCCATGCCTAAGGGCCTTTGGGCATGAAGAAGGAGCGATCCAAGCAAGTGAAAGGCGCAAGGAAAGGAAGAAGGCAGCACTGCTGCAAGAGACAATGACTGTTCTACAAAAGTAGTTTTGAAGATCTTCAAGGTCAAATTTAGATTTAATTTTTAGAGAATTGATTGAGAAGAAGAAGATCTTCCGATCCTGCTTGAGTGGATACCGGTAGAGGTCAGGCACTTATGTGGCTACATCCAGAACCTCAGGCAAATATCGAGATTATCACAAGATAATTGGATTATGCAAAATAAAGTTATAATTAAATTAGATTTAATTTTTATTTTTATTTTTATTATCAGATCAATAAGATTAGATCTGAGGAGTTTTAGATCTGATTAGGATATTAGAAAAAAAATTTTGAAATATCCCTCCTGATCCAATCAGATCTAAACGAACCTGATCTGAAAAATAGGTTTTTTCTTCACATACTGGTTACTGCTGAGCTTTCTATGAGAGGTACAAAAAGCTCAGTTCCTACTATGGAGAGGACTTCTTCCAAAAGAAAGTCTTTTGTAAAGAAGAAGAAGTCTATAAAGAAGCAGAAGGTAAAAGATGGGAAGAAGAAGAAGGAAGAATCGAAGAAGAAGGCTGTTAATAAAGAAAAAATATTTTTATTACAATACCGATGGCCATTGGAAGCAAAACATCCCTTCATACCTACCCAACTTGAAGAACAAAAAGGAGACAGGTCCTTCTGGAGGTATGCTTATCATTGAAACTTACCTTATGATTTCTTCTACGTCCAGTTGGATGCTTGACTCTATTTCTAGCTCTCACTTATGCACTTCCATACAGAATCTTAAGGAGAGCAGGAGGTTGAGGGATGGTGAGATGATCCTGCGCATTGAAAATAGAACAAGAGTTGCTACTATGGCCATAGAAATCTATCCTCTTTGACTACTGTCTGGATTAATTTTAGTTCTTAGAGACTATTATTTTATGCCTACAGCAAGCAAGAATTTGATTTTTGTTTCATGTTTAGCATAAGAAAATTATGTAATTAGCTATTTTCAGGATCACTATACTATTCTTTATGAAAAAAATAAAATTGTAAGTGATTTCTTAATTAATGATATCTACTAGTTATATATTGATGCTTCTATTTTTAATATCGAGTAAAATGTGAATGCCATAGGATCTAAGCGACCTAGGGATAGTCTAAATGAAAGGTATCTATGGCTTCTAAGACTAGGTCATATAGCTGAAGATAGGATTAACAAATTAGAGAATTCTAAACTAATGAGTTCATTGACTTTCGAGTCATATCTGATTTGTGAATCATGCCTTCAAGATAAAATGATCAAGCTCTCTTTTGTAGGACATGGGAAAAGATTCATGGACATACTTGCCTTGGTACATACAGATCGATGCCAATCAGAGGTAACTTTCTCTACTTCATCATCTTTACCGATGATCTATCTTGGTATGGATATGTGTACCTAATGCGATATAAATTTGAAGCCTTTAAAACATTCAAGAAATTTAGACATGAAGTAAAAAAGCAAATTGGAAAGCCCATTATGGTTCTCGATCAGATTGAGGAGGTGAATACCTTAGTAAGAAATTTTTGGACTATCTCAAGAAAAATGACATAGTCTCTCAATGGACTCCATCTGAAATACCTCAACCCAATGGAGTTTCAGAATAGAGAAACCAGGCCCTATTAGATATGGTTCGATCCATGATGAGCTTCACGAACCTCCCTGAGTTTCTTTGGGGACATAGTTTAGCAATAGATATATAACTATTGAATAGGATTTCATCTAAAACCATTCCAACCACACCTTATAAGATATGGCATGGTAAGAAGCAAAGTTTGAGTCATCTCAGAATTTAGGATTGTTTGGCACATGTCAAACGATAGCAGATAGATAAGTTAGAGTCTAAGCCCCTTAAAGCTCGATTTATTGGATATCCTAAAGAGTCATTAGGATATTATTTCTATCTTTTAGAAGACCATAATGTGATTGTGAGTTGACATGCCATATTTCTTGAAAAATAATTTATTCAAGATAGTGGCATTGAAAGATAAATTAGGCTCGAGGAGAAAGTCTTCGAAGAGTAACGAGCCAAGGAACCTGAGAAACCCAGTCAGTCTGAGACGATCCAAACATTACCTCGTCCATCTCATAAGTCAAATAGAATTTTTCATCCTCCTACAAGGTACTTAGGTACCATTTTAGAGGATGTAAAAAAATGTTCCTCACAAAAAATGGGATTCATGGTGATGATCTCCAAACTTATGATAAGGCGATATCAGATATTGACTCCGAGAAATGGTTAGAAGCAATGAAGTCGAAAAATAACTCAATGCGCTCGAACCATGTCTGGGCCTTGGTAGATCCATTTGAAAGAATAGTATCTATTGGCTGTAAATGAATCTTCAAGAGAAAGATAGGTGCAAATGAAAATGTAGAAATATTCAATATTAGGCTTGTAGCGAAAGGATATAGTTAGTATGAAGGCATTGACTATCAGGATACCTTTTCATCAGTAGCCATGCTAAAATCCATCCATAGATTGCTTGTTCTTGCAGCCTATGTCGATTATGAAATATGATAGATGGATGTAGAAACAACATTCTTAAATAGATTTCTTGAGAATGATATCTATATGAAATAACCACTTGATTTCACATCCAGTGATGGTGATCATAAGGTCTACAAGCTGCAAAGGCTCATATATGGACTAAAGCAAGCATCTCGGAGCTGGAATGATCATTTTAATGATGTGATCAAATCGTTTAGTTTCATGAAAAAAGAGAAAGAGCCCTATATTTTCAAAAAAGTCAGTGGGAGTGCTATTGTCTTTCTCATACTGTACGTGGATGACGTTCTCGTAATTGGGAATGATATTCTCATGTTGACATCGATCAAAATATGGTTGTCGAAAGAGTTCTCTATGAAGGACCTAGGAGAGGTATCTTTCATATTAAGAATTAAGGTGTATAGGGATAGACCAAAGAGAATGCTGGGTCACTCATAGAAGATGTACATAGAGGAGGTGCTGAAGAGGTTCAACATGAAAAACTCCAAGAGGGGACTAGTGTCCTTCAGACATGACATTTTATAGGAAATACTAGATTTTCCACCATAGGATTGATCTGATCTAATCAGATCTATAGCAAAATTTTAAAAAAAATTTTCTACAAGTTCTAATCAGATTTAAGAGTTCTCAAATCTAATTCTTGTGATCTAATATTAAAATCTATAATTAAAATTAAATCAAGAACAACCATTATTATCTTTTTAGGGTAAATTATTATCCTGACGATGATCTGCTGAAGCCTTAGATCTTGAAGCTAGCCACACACGTGCCTAGCCTCTACTAGAGTCCACTCAGGCTCATTTTGGATGCTTTCTCTTACTGGATTTGATCCCTAAAGATCATATCTGGATCTGATCTGTAGAACCTTCAAAAGAAATTTTGAAATCAGCACGTAGTCTCTTGATGTAGAACACCCTATCTTGATTTTATAGTAGCTTCTATCAACTCCTGATAGCTGAACCTTTGCCCAACTGGTATGGGCATGGAGAAGAGAGAGAAGAGCAATAAGGGAGAAGTTGAGATGGATATGGCGACAGCCTTTGGAAGTGGGTCAATTGGCATTAAGAAACCCTAGGGCACAAGGCCTCGTATATATTGTCCTGTGCCATCCCTAGAGTCCAGGTTGATCAAGCCATCAAATTGCTTGATTAAATTAGATTTTAATCTAATATGCTATGCTGAACACTAGGTCTCTACCAAGTTTTGTCATCCAAAACTCTCCAAAAATTGGCATCAAGAAGGAGTCCGAGGTGCAAGAAAAAAAACTCCAAGAGTTTGTTACATAACAAACTCTTCCATGCCATATCCCCTTATGCACACACCAATATGTGGTGGGCCCATAAGTTTTTTTCATGAAAAACTTCCTTGGGGCATGCACCCCTAGATGAAAATAAGGGGGTGCATGACTCCCCTCTTCTTTCTCACAATGACTGGGTCAAACAATACTTATCCTAAAAGTTTTAGAAATTAGCAAGTCTTATCTTGTTCCCATTGGATGGATTAGGACAAGCCGAGATTAGGTTAGGACAATACTTTTCTAACCTGGACAAGCTCTAATTAGACTAAGACAAAATCATATAGGGTTCTTAGATGAGGCAAATCTAATTTGATCTAGTCAAGATGAACTAGAATGACTGCAGAAGGAGAATATTTGGCTTAATTTTGTGCTAACATGATTTTCTTGAACCTAATTGAATCTAATCCAAATCAATTGAACTGGGTTAGCTCAATTGATGACATCCATGTTAGGATATTAGCTACTCTATTACTACTTTATTAAGAATCTAGTACCGAAATATTATTGCAGGAAGAAGAAAAAAGATAAAATAAGAATACAATTAGGTACGTAGATCGACCCAAAGGCTCGCCTCCACGAGGCATGCAAAGCTTCACTATGAAAGAAAAAAATAAGTACAAGAGGAGAACACTCACTCTTAACTCGCTGTATATAAATCTTTCTCAACTAGAAGCTACCCTAATGAAAGATCTCTCAGAATCTTAAGGAGACCCTCAAAAGCGACAAGATGCTCTACCCTCACAGCCTCCACGCTGGATGCTATGCACTTATTATTTCTCTCTCTCATGGGCTACACATACTCGACAATCTACCAAGCTCCTCTTGGTTGCTGTTGGAGCCTCTCTACATGTCTCTCATGTCACATGTGCCATCCTTTGCTCCACAGCACCTCAGTCCTTTTAATAGAATGAGAATCCTCTTCTCAGTAGTTTATAGGAGTCTTGATAGAGCTCTTTCTCCTAATATGAGTCGAACATGATCTTGATGGAGTTTTGAAATATTTTCCAACCTTTAGATCATGACCGCAGCCCCCCATGGCTGCTGGATCTTATGGTCCATGTGCAACTCTCATAGATCCTTTGGATTAATCATAATCTAAGTCCAAATAGAAAACCCCATCCTAATCTATTCATCTCCATCGAGCCAGCTCTATCAGGGGTTGACCTGGTTCGATTGCATCTTGCCCGAACTCCTACTTTCTATCTGCCTGAGAGGGCTAGCTTGATTGTGGCTAGAGCCAACTCGATCTCAGTCCGAGCCAACTCGATCCCGTATCCGAGCCAGCTCGATTGCTTGATGATTTGATTCTCCTCTACTATGGGACAAATTCAAGATATTAAATCCTAACAATCTCTATATCGACTCAACATTCAGCCTCCACCTGACTTTGAGAGCTTGTGATCTATCTCGCCCCCATGTCCTGGGGCATGGCTGCTGATCATGCATAGGCAAACATAAGAGTTGAGTCAGGCCACTTGATCCCACCTCCATCGACTGCTATGATCCTCCTAACCTGAGATCTACTCGTGATAGCCTCCTATGATAATAGAAATATTACTCTGTGATGTCACATGTCATCCTTCTGAGTCTCTCATCCCATGCCCGATCCACCTCCACCTAGAGCTCCACCTCACACTAGGCTCCCTCTAGCTCCTGAAGCTCCACCTTATACTGAACTCTCCACCAGATAGTAATATCCTCTCATCCTCTTTTTTTCCTCTAATATCATCCTATCATCATGCATGACCTTCAAAATTCCATCACCTGCTATCCATCTATAGTCATTTGAATTCAGTCTGCTAAGTGAGATAAGATTTTGCTTGTAATCAGATATGTATCAGACCTCCCCTAATCTCTTTACTGCGCCATCATGTATCCTCCAACTAACCATCCCGATGCTTTTGATCACACAGCTCGATCCATTTGATAGATAAATAGTGCCTTCACTACTCTTTAGGAAGTCAAACTGCTCCTCTCTACAATAAATATGATATCTGCATGTAGAATCTAAAATCCACTGCTAGGAAGAAGTAGATACCTCATAGATATCTCCATGACATCATCCTTTGACTCGCTACTAGCCATCGCTACTGTTGGTGTAGAAAACTATAGATGTCAGATTAGCTGGAGTTGAGAAAGATGAGGTCACCACTGGGACTTGCAAAATAAGTCCAAATCGAAAGTGGAGTGGCTCTGATAGGACCATCCGATGGTCAAGTCAGCTCTTTTGGCCAACAGAAATGGAGTGCTTAAGGAGAATTGAAATAGAGTTTTAAACATAGAGAAAAAACATATATGGATGATCCTTTATATAGATGGAACTCATAACAAACTAATGGTGATAGTTGTAACTACCTGATAGTGGGTCATTCAGGACCACTTGGAGTTTGTTGTAGAAGGTGGTGTCTGCTGTCGCGACGTGCCGGTCTATTGAAGATTAATGATTGGAGTTCGGATGGAGCTTCTTTCAGTAATGAAGGGCTTCGCATTATAATAGTTCTAGAGAAGTTCAAACTTTTGGAGGTTGTCTACATGTAGATTGGCTCGCATTGAGCTAGGGGTTGAATTTGCATAGACAATGGGGTCCTTCTCAGTGATTGTAGAGAGTTTGACCAAAAGGAGCACCATGGGTGACTAGAGGGAGCTCTTCTTGAGGACTGGAGGGAGTTCTACTTTACGACTGCAAGGAGTTCGACTGGGAGTTCCATGGTGGTTTGCAAGTGATCAATTTGAAGATGAGGTCCTTCTGCTAACTTTGTCCCACATGCCTGGGATTCCAAATGTTATGAAATTAAGATCTGTTACTCCCCATTGGGCATAGAAGTTTGTTTAAGGAGAAGCTCTGCTAATCTATAGCTGTTGTCATGAGATCTAGTTTGTAAAGAAGAAATTTGGCTTGAGGAGAGTCTGGTTAGATGGTGATTCTGCCAGCTTCAAGGTCGGCAAGGCCAGGTTATACAGGAATTGAATGTTCAGCTAGCTGCTTAGACAATTTTCCTCACTATTTGAGTTCATAAAAAAAACTCGATCGAAGCCAGCTACTAACAATGAAGGAACTCAGTTGCTTTCATGGTCAACCACCCAACTCATCTGGACGAGGTCTACAGTGTGTTATGAGCTCTGCGGTTTACTCATACAACCTAAAAGATCGATCGACGGGTTGAAGATTGGCCACCACAAGACCACCTTTGGACTAGACACCAGGCCTAACTTCGGCAGGCGCGGGTTCAACCCCAATCCCCCACTCTCAAGTTCAAAGTTTGAAGGAAGAGAGTAGGAAGAAGGTGACCATCGAAGTTCTTTTTCGATTCATGCACTTGTCAAATTGAAAATTCTGGCTTTATCCATGCTGGTGCTGAGATCTTTTCAACATGAGGTGATCCAAAAAGATGATTTTTCCAAACTCTCATCGAAACATTACTTGAGGCATGGTGCAATTAAGATTCTGTCCATTGCCCATCCTCTATCATGATGAGTAGGACACGCATCAGTCAGAGATCGGCTAGAGGAGATCTATAATCATAACTACCTTGGGTTCTTTGGACAATTTAAGCTCATATTCTTCCTTCGAGGCTTCATCTCGACTAAGACTCTCTCTTCCCTTCTCTAGTCTTCATCTTTCTCCCGCTCAAGAGTTTCGGCCTCCTTCACCATCTTCCCCGATCCCAGGCATCCTCCCCTTCGATTTCCATCATGTTTGCCATCTCTTCATTCCTCTCAATCTGATTAGGTTAGTTCCTAAACCCCTTGATTATTTTTGCATCTTTTACACCTTATCCTTTTGGTTTCTCTAGAGAAGTCTTAAATCATATTTTTCTTAAATTTGTAGAGGTTTTTCCAAGCCTAATTTGATCCATATGTTTGCTAAAGAATCCTAGTCAACCTATTCCAGGAGTTCATCCAATCTGGCCCTGATGGATCCATCACATCACGAGACCAAACCTATAGAAACATCCTGACCTCCATTCATCCTTGACACCATCCATTAAACTTCAGCATGAAGACCTCCCCCTAATTAGAATTCAGTTTGGGATTCCTTTCGAATACAAGCTCAAACTTTCTGGTCCTAGTGATCAAGCCTACTCTCCTCCCCTGGGCTGCATTTGTTTGTATGTTAAGGCCCTTGGAGCCGAACTTAGATTACCAATCCCTCCTTTTGTGGTCATCCTTTGAGGTGATCCAAAAAGATGATTTTTCCAAACTCTCATCGAAACATTACTTGAGGCATGGTGCAATTAAGATTCTGTCCATTGCCCATCCTCTATCATGATGAGTAGGACACGCATCAGTCAGAGATCGGCTAGAGGAGATCTATAATCATAACTACCTTGGGTTCTTTGGACAATTTAAGCTCATATTCTTCCTTCGAGGCTTCATCTCGACTAAGACTCTCTCTTCCCTTCTCTAGTCTTCATCTTTCTCCCGCTCAAGAGTTTCGGCCTCCTTCACCATCTTCCCCGATCCCAGGCATCCTCCCCTTCGATTTCCATCATGTTTGCCATCTCTTCATTCCTCTCAATCTGATTAGGTTAGTTCCTAAACCCCTTGATTATTTTTGCATCTTTTACACCTTATCCTTTTGGTTTCTCTAGAGAAGTCTTAAATCATATTTTTCTTAAATTTGTAGAGGTTTTTCCAAGCCTAATTTGATCCATATGTTTGCTAAAGAATCCTAGTCAACCTATTCCAGGAGTTCATCCAATCTGGCCCTGATGGATCCATCACATCACGAGACCAAACCTATAGAAACATCCTGACCTCCATTCATCCTTGACACCATCCATTAAACTTCAGCATGAAGACCTCCCCCTAATTAGAATTCAGTTTGGGATTCCTTTCGAATACAAGCTCAAACTTTCTGGTCCTAGTGATCAAGCCTACTCTCCTCCCCTGGGCTGCATTTGTTTGTATGTTAAGGCCCTTGGAGCCGAACTTAGATTACCAATCCCTCCTTTTGTGGTCATCCTTTTTAGATTCTTGAATATCTCCTTCACTTCCATAGTGCCAAACTCATTTAGGTTCATTATAGAATTTCTTTCCTTGTGCATCATGGCCGATGTCTGACATACCCTTTCTTTGTTCCACAAGTTTTTTTATTTTTAAACATCATCCTACCGACAAAGATTGGTGGTATGTCTCTTCCTAGATCTATAAGAACGGGTTGCTTAAGAGCACTCCTTCTTTCATTCACAACTAGAATGAGAAATTTTTCTTTGTTTCATGTCCCTCCTTAGAATTAGGACTTTCTTCCTAGGGGGATATTAGGGATTTGGCCCACCGAACTCCCAGGCTTGAGAAAGAAGATTGGAACTCAGTTGACAGAATGAACTATTAGGCTCTTTTGATTTTTGGGCTTCTAGATGATCAAACTTTATTTAACCTCGATCTCAGTCTCCTTAATCCAGCAGGTAGTCCCCTGTAACCAATCGATCTTGCATTATTTTTCTTCTGACTTTAACCTTTTCTATCGGAAGGATGACTCCAGAAGAATGCAATCATTTGTCCAAGTAGATCAAATCTCTTAAGAGTAAGGGCGGTCCTACCGGGAAACCATCAAAGAAGGCTGGCATTGGAGAGCCAACCTTGGCCATGCCGATCTAGGCCATGCCAATCCTAGAACACATCGTGGTAGCGTTAAGCCCAACCATGCCTGATGAAGCCACTCCTCCTACACCTCCTGAGCAAGGGGAGGTTGTAGAGAAGAAGAAGGATAAAAATGCCATCGCCAAGAGGGTCAGGAGAAAAGTCAGGTGCTCTAGTGGCGAGAGCTCCAGCTAAGGGAAAGATTCTTTGGATGACTGGAAGGTTGTCCAATCTCTGATGGAGGGAAGCATCCTCCCAGATATCATTGACAAGATGATCCAGATGAAGAATATGGAGAGGTTTGATGAGTCTTTCACTGCCTACCTAGAGGTAACCAATTTTTCTAAACTTGTTTGAACAAAGAATGTACCTTTTGAAGTTCTGACCTAGTCTTCGCTTTGCAGTTGGGGCACTACTTATTTGTCCATTTGAAGATTGTGGACCTCTATTAGGCTGAGGCTTCTAGAACCCTCCAGGAGGCTCAAGCGAAGATTGAGAAGGTTCGAGCCGAGGTTGACTATTTGAAGAAGGCCTTGGAGAATCAATCTGTGGAAATTGAATGCCTTTGGGAAGTGTTGCGGAAGGAAGAAGAAGCAGCGGAGGGGCTGAAGGCGGCTCTGACTCTTGCAGAGGAGAAAAGAAAGAAGGTTGAAGAGAACGTCGGCATCGAGAGAGAGCAGGCTATTGAGGTCTTTAAGTCTTCCATGGCTACGGAGGACAACAAGATTGCTTTCGCTCGGGAGGCTTTCCTGGAGGGGTTCGAGATTTACATGGGGAGGGTTGCAAAGAACATTCCAAATGTGGACCTCAACCTTTTGACGGACAAGCCTGGTGAAGAGGTAGGTCCCTTCGATGCTGATATTGTCTGTCCCATGGTCGAACCTACCCTCGAAGCTTTCGAGCCTACAGTAGTGACCCCTAAACCAGCTCCCAAACCTGGGATTGCAAGGAACACACCGACATCGACTGCTGTTGGACCACCCAAGGTTGAATAATTTTTGATAATTATACTTTTTTCTTTTTCCTTCCAATGTATACAGATCATTTTGAGCACTAAAAATATGGTTCTTCCTTTTATAAGTGTATTATGGTGTGTATCATTCAGAATCCTTCAAGTGACCAAAGTCTTGATCCGTTATCACCAATCGAGGGTGAGCCACTACCTTAGGATGTACCTCTGAGGTCCATAGTTAGAAATTTGAAAAAAGAAGTTCATCATTTTAAGAAGAAGTCAAAAATGATGGAAGATGAGCTTTAGAAGTCGAGAAAAAGTTGTTCAAAGTTGACGATTGAGGTTACTCACTTATGCCAAGTGCACAAGAAGAATTTTATGGATTATATCAATAATAAATGCCATTTAACTGAAGAGACGGAATGGACGAAGAAGCTTAATAGTGAGAAAGCTTGGACTTTGACCACCAAGGCAAGTTCACTGAAAATCGAGCTGAAGGCTGCACAAGAGAAGATCTGAATACTTGAAAGAAGTTCGACATGGTCCACCAACCGAACTGAGTTTGGCTGGAATTGGTCAAAAAGGTTTTTTGAGTTACAGGGCCAGTTACAAGTAGTTGAAGACTCATATAATGATTATCGATGAGGATGGTGTGGTCAAGTTGCCGACCTTCAGCATAGACTCTGAAAGGCTGATAGTGAGATTGCTAGACATCAATAGTAATTATCTGATAGAGCTTAGGCCAGTTCAAGTAGAGAATCATAGGTGATTCTTTCCTTGAGAGGCACCATGGAGAGCCTATCTGCCACACATGAAAGAGATAAAATGGAGTTGCATGAATTAATGATTCAAATAGCATACCAGAAGGACATCATGAAGGATGCCGAAGCCAAATATGCAATTCTAAGGAAGAGGCTAAGGGAGATGAAGAAGGAGTCACGTAGGTGGGAGATGATGTTGAGGGAGAGTTTGGTAGCTCTGGGAGCTCAAAAGTGATGCTCCAAAGTCTTGGAAACATGAGAAGACTGGTCATGGAAAGACGGGAGCAAGCCTAAAGAATAATCAGCCTGGGTTGCAAAGTTCAAAAACTATGTCGGCTCACCCTGAGATTGAGCCAATTAAGTTCAAAACTAGGTCGGCTCAGTTCAGGACTGGATTGGCTATATTTCAAAGAAAAATCTAGACAGAAAGCGGCATTTTTGAGCTATTGGCATGGTACACAACTAAATCGGCTCAGTCTCAGACTAAGCGGACCTAATCGCTGGTTAGCCGACTCAGTCTGAAACTAGATCAGCTCAGTTTTTATGATTTTATTTTGTGTATGTGGATAGTTTGAATTTTGGAGAGTTTTTCTATGAGCATGGTTCTTGCCCCTTTTGTAAAGTATAAATACTGAAAACAGATCGAGGGTTGTATATGATACTGAATTTATTGAATAAAACTCTTTTCTTCCGAAAAACTCTTATGCTCTCTTTCTCTCTTTTCTCTTGAATCCATTATTTTGCTTCCACGTTGATACTAGAAGATTATTCCTTATTACTTGGCTAATCACTAGTAGCCATGTCAGTCCGAGAGAGGATATTTTATCCCAACAATTGGTATCAGAATGGTGTTGCATGGAAGAAAGGAAGATACCTAGGGTTACTACATCCAGAATCTATTGCACTAGATATATCCAAAATCTTCTTGTTTCTTCATTGTTTGTCTCTAAATTAAGGTGGAGATTAGTTACACGGAGGGACGGTGATACAGATGGTTGAAAAGATGATCTAGGACATTTAGATCTTCTTTAAAGGGTAGTGTTACTGGTGTGTGATTGAAGAAGGGTGTTAGGGATCTATTCTTGATTTGTTTGAAGTCAGGAGATCGAGTGGATTCAAGATCGATTTCAAGAAGTTTGATGGCAAGGAAAACTTTATCCTATGGCAGCAAAGGATAAAGGACTTGTAGGTTCAACAGAGGATCTACAAGATCTTGATAAGAGAAAGATCGAAAAGGATCAGTACAGAGGATTGGAAAGAGTTGGAGGAAATTACTTTCAGCATAATTCGAATGTGCTTGGTTGATCAGGTTTTGTACGAGGATTGCATAGAGACTACAGCAAAAGGGCTCTAGACAAGACTAGAGAACACATACATGGAGAAGAACATGATGAACAAGCTATGGTTGAAGAAATAGCTGTATAGTCTGAGGATGCCCGAAGGCGGAGATCTTGTTGCACATATCCAAAGGTTCAATTAGGTATGTTCTAAGGTGATGAGTTTGGATATGAAGATTGATGAAGAGGATCGGGCATTATTGCTATTATGTTCTATCCCTGGTTCGTATAATGATCTCATAACAACTTTAATTTATGGGTAGGAGATCCTAAAATATGAAGAGATTGTTGGTATGCTCGGATCAAATGAGCAAAGGGAGAAGTTCTGCAAGGAAGACCCTAAGTCTGAGATTTTGGCTATGAATAAAAGATAGGAAATATCAAAGGAGAAAGTAAGAGGAAAATCCAAGGATAAGTCGAAGTCTCAGGATTAGAGGAAGACATTGAAATATTGTAAATGTCATCAGTCTGGACACTTGAAGAAAGATTGTCCCCTTTCGAGATCAAAAAAAGGGAAGATTAATAAGGAAGATGATACAGCTTCTGTGAGTAGTGGAAAAGACCTGTTAGTTGTATCAGATGGATTCATAGTGCGATAATATGTGGATACTGGATTTAGCATGCTCGCACCACTATACTCCTCATCGGGAGTGGTTTGCTATCTACCAGAAGGTCGATGATGGAAGTGTTAACCTTGAAGATGATTATCCATGCAAAGTAGTTGGAGTTGGCTCTATCAGGATGAGGATGTACGATGAGATTATTCGTACATTATCAAGTGTCAGGCATGTACCGAAGTTGAAAAAAAATTGATTTCTTTGGGCTATTTGGAGGAGCAGGATTATTCTTTTGGTAGCCAGGCTAGGAGTGGATGTCTAAAAATTTTCAATGAAACTTTGGTGGTGATGAGAGGTAGAAGACTGAGCAACAATCTTTATAGAATGGAAGGCTCAGTGGTGAATGATAGTGTAGAGGTGCTAGCAGCGGCATTGGATGAGCAGATTTTATATCGACTGTGGCATTATCGGATGGGTCATATGAGTGACCATGGGCTCACTGAACTTAGCAGAAGAGGTATGATCCCAACCTTGAAGAAGGAGGGCATAGATTTGTGTGAGCCATGTATCTTTAGCAAACAGCATAGGATAAAGTTTGCCAGAAGTACCAAGCATAGTGAAGGAGTGCTGGATTTAGTGCACTCGGATGTGTGAAGAGCAGCTCCTTTATTAGCTAGAGATGGGGCAAGATACTTTATCACTCTCATTGATGATTTGTCAAAGAAGGTGTGGGTTTATCTGATTAGAGAAAAATCAAACGTATTTGTCTAGTTTAGAGTTTGGAGAGCTGAAGTAGAGAAGAAGTCAGAAAGATAGATGAAGTGTCTGAGGTCGGACAATGGAGGAGAGTATACTAGCCTAGAGTTCAGGAGGTACTGTGAGGAAAATAGCATTAAACACTATTACATTGTGAAGATGACTTCCTAGTAAAATGGTGTCGCGGAGAGAATGAATCGGATATTGACCAAGAAGGCATGGAGTTTGAGGTTGCAGATATCACTTTCAAAATCATTTTGGGGTGATGCCTTAACTTTTTCTTATTTTCTTATGAACAGGTCCCCACATCATAAGCTGAACGGATGCATTCCATACGAGATCTGGAGTGGGAAGAAGGTGGAGCTTGGCTACCTGAAGGTCTTCAGTTTCTTGGCCTATGCACATGTGGAGGAAATCAAGAGGAGCAAATTAGATCCAAAATCTTAAAAGATGACATTCATAGGGTATCCATAAGAAGTCAAGGGATATCTGCTGTGGAACTCTCAAGCACTGAAGTCAATGATCAGCAGGGATGTTATCTTTGATGAGAAGAGCATCTTGAGGAGGTCTGGGATAGATAGAACTAGAAAGACAAAGGTGAACAGTAGTGGGCAGTCTGAGATAGATGACATGTAGTCTGAATTCACATATAGGAGTGTTGCTATTGAGATGGAGCTGGATAGGAGAAAAGATACTCAGATGGAAGATCGGCATGAAGTGCCAACAGTTTAGATGGATGTGTAGCATCAGCCATAGACATCAGGTAAAGATGTGCCAGTGGGAGTGGCTTTGTATAAACCCCATTATACTATCAGGAGACTAGTTAGATATGACATTGATGAGGTTATCTCCTATGCACTCATCACTACTAATGGAGATCTAAAAAATTATGCAGAGGCTATGGAGAGTGAGGATCATGATTCATGGATGCAGGCCATGATGGAGGAGATGGAATCACTTGAAAAGAATCAGACATGGTAGCTGGTGGATCTTCTAGAAGGTGCTCGACCTACTGGCTCAAAGTGGGTGGTCATAAAGAAAGTGGTACCTTCAGAATAAGGTAGAGTCAGATTCAAAGCAAGACTGGTAGAAAAGGGATACTCAAAAAGGGATGGGATTGACTACATAGAAATTTTCTCTCCTGTGGTGCATCGTACATCTATTTAGGTTTTATTGTCACCGATGGCACAGTACAACATAGAGTTGGAATAGATAGATGTGAAGACAGCTTTTCTTCATGGCACATTGGAGAAAAGAATCTATATAAAGCAGCCATATGGTTTCATGGAGACTGGACAGGAAGAAAAGGTGTGTTTACTTAGAAGATCTTTGTATGGCTTGAAATAGTCCCCTCATTAGTGGTATCAAAGATTTGATAGTTTTATTTTGAGCCTAGGTTTCAGTAGATGTAAACATGATTGCTGTGTCTATGTCAAGGATGTAGATGAAGAGGATGCTCTGTACTTGCTACTGTATGTAGATGATATGCTTATAGCTAGTAGAAGCTTGAAAGCTATGAAAAGGCTAAAAAGGGCATGATCATCTGAGTTTGAGATGAAGAATCTTGGTCCAGCTGAGAAAATCCTTAGAATTGAGATTTGCAGAGATAGGTGCAAAGGAGTGCTCCATTTGTCACAAGAAAGATATGTCCAGAAAGTTATGGAGAGGTTTGGGACGGAGAAGGCCAAACCTACAGAGATGCCATTATCGAGCCATATATCTCTCTCCGTGTTACAAAGCCTCCAATCAGAAGAAGAGAGAATACATGGAAAGAGTCCCTTATGCAAATGCTGTAGGTAGTGTGACGTACACTATCGTGTGCTGTAGACCATATATAGCACATGCAGTGAGCACAGTTAGTAGATACATGGCTAATCCTAGGAAGGAACACTGCAAAGCAATGAAATAGATATTGCGATATCTACATGAAACAAGAAATTTTGGTTTGGTGTTTTGTCGATAGCCCGGAGGATATGAAGATAAAGGTTTGAGTCCTCTGGAAGGATTTGTAGATGCACATTATGAAGAAAAAATCCTGATTTCTTGGGTCAGATTCGTTCAGATCTGATTGGATCAAGAGAGATATTTCAAAAATTTTTTTTTTAAATCTAGATTAGATCTGAGATATTTTATATTTAATTTTATAGATCTAATAAAATAAAATAAAATAAAATAAAATCTGATTTAATTTTGTATCTTTTGCTGGATAATCAGATTATCCTGTGATGATCCTGTTGATTGTCTGAAGTTCTAGATCTAGCCATGCAAGCATCTGGCCTCTATCGATATCTACTTAGGCTGGATCTAGAGATCTTCTTCTTCTTCATCATCTCTCCAAATATTAGATCTGGATCTGATTTGGAGGATCTTCAAACTCCTTTTGAAGATCTGGAATCGTCTCTTGCAGCAATGCTGCCTTCTTCCTTTCTCGTCACCTTTCTCTTGCCTGGATCTCACCAAACTGAAGTCCAAATCTCCTTGGGCATGGAGAGGAGAGAGAGGACTAGAAGATGGCATGGAGGAGGAAGAGGGGCAGCCTTGGGACATGGGCTAAGGGAGAACTACTATAAAGCTTGGTGCAGACAGGGTTTATATGGACCCTGCTGCGCCATGCAGTACCACATCATTCTGGTCAATCAGGTTGCCTCATGTAATTAGATCTAAATCTAATTGGTGGGATGATATCATCTGATCCAATCAGATGAGAGCCCCCTTAAATCATCCTTAGGTGGCGCCAAGACTGGTCAAATCTGAGTATTAGGCACCTACCTAAGTTAATTCCATGAAGCAACCTAGAGTCCCATATACAGATGGGACTCCAGGCATCCCTATCCATGGATGCATGCTTCCCTAGGCATGTGCCCCCTCCTTTCCAATTTCTAGCAAGGAGACAAGCCCCTATCTGCTCTCCTATGGGTGCATGACACATGAACAGATTGTTAGATATGTGTGCCCTAGAAGCCAGAATTGGCTGACACTTGTAATACACTTCTAGGGGCAAAATTATAATTTTGACTATAAATAATAAAATGAATTATTTTCTATCACAAATATGTATTTAGTGTCTGTGATACATCCTTTGAGTTAATGGGAATGATAATTCATATTTTTCAAGAGTTGAAATTTAAGACATGAATTTTCATTATTAACTTATAAAATGCTCCCGACCGTAGAATCATCATGAGGATGGTGATTGATCCTGAAGGTTGGTGTACAATCGCTTCTTTATAGTAGATGAGTCTTGAGTCTATGGTGTAGAGACACTGGAGCGAGAGTATAAATACTCGTTAGAGAGTGAGGGCACTGAGCATGACCACCTAGAGTAGTTATAAGGAAGTCTACCTTCTCGTCGATGACTGACTCGAAGCTGCAGTGGTGTATCTGGTTCTTTGATCTGAGGTGCATCAACAGTTTACCATGAGGGTGTTATAGTTTGACAACACCATGACTCGGTATCCTAGGCATTCGGAATCTTGAGGTGTATGTTGGCTATAGCATGTTCATTATAGAAATTGGATTGCACCAAGATGGAATCTATCTACCTCAGTGGATGAGGAGCAGTCCTATGATGATTATGAGAATCAAGTCCTTAAGTCCATGGCCATCGCAGAGTGAAATAATAGAAAGAGTTTCTATTAAGGTTTTGACATCGGACTTGAATCGAATGGTTAAATCATATGATAGAAATTAGGGTTCGACGAGTTCACCTTAACCCCAATCTAATTGGGGCTCAAGATAGAACAACTTAATCACACAGGTAGCTACACTAAGATGTTTATTTTCAATTTTCATGGGTTGTCACCATATACTGCTAGGTATCACTGGTGGATTTTGAGAGCAATTAAAATGATTTAGATGATCGATCATTCTAGTTGTCTGAATCAAAAGAGTTCTGATCCATCGAAAGGAGTTTCAATGATGTCGATAATAGAGATCATGACATATCCTATTATCATATAAAACTGAACCTTACTAGGTCACCCAAATAAGGGTTTGGATCTAGATATCATCAATTAGACTAACCCAGTTTAATTGATTTGAATAAGATTCAATTAGGTTCAACGAAATCGTGCTAGCATACGATTGAGCCTAACATTCTCCTTCTACTATCATCAATAGCTGTCTCGACTGAGCCAAATGCGGTTATGCTCACTCAGGTATCTTTACTTGGTCTGACTGAAGCTTATCCAAGTCAAAAAAAGGTTGTCTTAATTTATGAGATAAATTTGAGACAACACCTGCCATTTTCTATCACTTGCTAATTCTTATCTTTGACTTTGGTCAAACATTGACTTTTGACACTTAGACATCTACGCATGTGTCATGCACCTGTAGGAGAGCAGATAGGGGCTTGTCTCCTTGATAGAAATTGGAAAGAAGGGGGCACACACCTAGGAAGGTGTGTGCCCATGTATAGGGACGCCTGGAGTCCCATTCACCCATGTATAGGGACGCCTGGAGTCCCATATGAATGGGACTCCAGGTTGCTTCAAGGATTCTACTTAGGTGGCGCCAACCTATAGACTTTGACCAAACTTAGGCACCATCTAAGGATGAATTAAGGGGGCTCCAATCTAATTAGATCAGGTGATGTCATCCTACCAATCAGATTTAGATCTGATTGCACGAACCAACATGATTGGCTAGGATGATGTGGCACTACATGGCACGGCAGGGTCTATATAAACCTATCTGCGCCCAACTTTTATAGGGTTCTCTCTTAGCCCATTCCCCAAGGCTGCCCCTCTCCCTTCTCCATGCCAACTTTTGGTCCTCTCTCTCCTCTCCATGCCCAAGGAATTTTGGGCTCCAGTTTGGTGTGATCCAGGTAAGGAAAGCTAATGAGAAAGAAAGAAGTAAGCACTGCTGCAGAGATGACTACAGATCTTCAAAAGGAGTTTTGAAGATCTTTCAAATCAGATCTAGATATGATATTTAGAAAGATGATAAAGAAGAAAAAGATCTTCAGATCCAACCTGAGTGGATACTGGTACAGGCCAGGCATTTGCGTGGCTAGATTTAGAACCTCAGTCAATCAGTAGGATCATCAAAGGATAATCTGATTACCCAACATCAAGATATAAATTAAATCATATTTAATTTATTTTCATTTTTATTTATTTGATCTAAAATATCTCAGATCTAATCTAGATATATGAGAAAAATTTTTGAAATATCTCTCTTGATCCGATCAAATCTGAACGAATCTGACCTGAGAAATCAGGATTTTTCCTTCAATTGGTATCAGAGCCAGGTTCTCTAAATTGTTTAGATCTGATTTTAATTTATTTTTGATCTAATAATTAGGTGATTTCAGATATCACATGAGAAGTAATTCAATCTAAAATCAAAAAAATTAAAATTAAATAATTTAGATCTAAGTTTTACAAGATGCATGACTAGTTGTAAAACAGAATAGTTCTATACATAGTCTTGCATGTTCATAATTTAATTTGATTAAGTTATGATTTTAGATCTATTTATTTTTTATTTCTTGATTTTATAAATATTATAATATGATCTAAAAAATAGTAAATAAAATTATTTAATTTTTGGATCATATGAGATATGATGAATGCATGTTTAGACTAGTTGTAGAATAGTTCTACATAATTATCTAGATTAGAATTTATTTTGATGTGATCAATTTAAATCTAATTTTTTAGATAATTATGAGATAATTTAGATCTAAAAATATGCATGATATGATACATGAGATGTATGCAAAATATTTTTATAGTTAGATCAATTTTTGTATATGAGATATATGATGTAGATCTAACTAGTTTTGTAGTTTTGTATATTTCTGATTAAGGCGTTCCCCTTGGCCGTCCGATCATAAGAACAAAGTAGGGTTTAAATGCCCTCTCCTTCCATTCGATGGGGTGTTCTTATGATGTGTAGGGGTGCTGCGCATTCGTCCTTAATCAAAAATCAAGAACTTACTTTCTGCAAAACCCTAGATCCTGAAATCCCAGGATTTAATTATACATATTTTATTTATGAACCCTAAACTTAATTAAGAATTAAGATTATAAAATATTAATTAGATCTAAAATTAAGAATTTTAGATCTAAGACATATTCATAATATTGGGTTCGGGCTTGGGTAGCTCAATTAGGTCTAAGCGGTTGATCAAACCGAATCAAGAGTTGGTTAGATGGGATCAACAAGTGCTTAAATTGACCAGCCTAATAGGATTAAGTCTGGGTCAAGATCGAGTCACGTGAGTGATCGATCAAGCTAAGACCTAATTAGGCTCAGTGGTTAGAGTCTGGATTGTAGGCTAACCCGATTGGTTCTGGCTCAATAATTTGGTGTCTAAGGTAAGTTTGGCAGATACGATCGACTGATTTTTAATTAAGAGCTACTCGACTCGAATGCGTTCTTATCGAGTTAATGGCATATCCCTTCCACCGGTCTCACTTACCTGAGCCATGTTTGTTGACTCAGTTCTGATCTGAGGTGGTCAATAATCCGAGCTAACCCATGCCACTAGGTTAGTCATAATGTTATGACTATGTCAAGTCTAGTTTAATGAGACCTAAATCAAATCTTCCTAAGAAAAGATTAAGTCTAAAGGTCTTCCACCATTGTAGATGTGCGGGCCCTTTCTGGGTTGATTATTCTCGATTGGTTACAGTGATTCAGTTGCACTGGAAAGACGCAACCATGTCTATTAGGCATTGGATGCTACGGGCTGGAGGATGGATTGGGCTCAATATTTTGGATACGGTGAGAGACTCAATTAGGAATCCAATCTATGCAAATGGATGGATCTGACTTAACTAAGGAGTAGATCAATATTCCAATCATGGTGAGATCCATGAATTAGAGACCAAGTTTGGGTGCACCATGATTAGAGAATCATTGAACAAGAGTTGTTCACTCATTGGCTAACCCATCACCAATAACTGTTAGGTGAGGTGATGAGTCAGTTGGTGGGACCACACCACCTACTAGAAATCATTAATCGTGAAGATTTTTGCATCTCTATAGAGGGAGTGTAGGGATCTGAGAAAATAGTGGAAGCTAATTTATTTAAAAAATAAAACTCTTAAATAAATTGGTCAAGTCTTAATTATAATATCTAACTAAAAACTTTGACTCTCTATAGGAAAATGTCTACGTCCAACCCATTAGCACGTATCCTAGACACCCATAGACTGATCGAAACCCTAATTACAAGGATTGGCTCCGAAACTTCAAAATTATTTTGGATTTTGAGAAGTTAACTCATGTATTGGATCAGGACCCTCCCACCTTACCAGCTCGTCCATCCGCTGAACAGAGAGCATCTCTTGAAAAGTGGATGGACGAAGATAACAAGGCCAGATATTACATGTTGGGCTCGATGTCTGATGAGCTTTAGCACCAACATGAAGATATCAGGACTGCCCACCAAATGTTGGCTCACCTATAAGAGATGTTTGGTGAATAGAGTTGCACAGCCA
Source organism: Cocos nucifera (assembly GCA_006176705.1). Classification (NCBI taxonomy): domain Eukaryota; kingdom Viridiplantae; phylum Streptophyta; class Magnoliopsida; order Arecales; family Arecaceae; genus Cocos; species Cocos nucifera. Next base: position 168,314 of record QRFJ01001160.1, on the reverse strand, counting down.
AGTATCAAGTCACTAAATGACTTTTTAAGGCTAAGATGCATGATGGGACAGTCAGTCCAAGATCATTGTCTGATGATGATCAAGGACTTGGAAGAGCTTGAGAAGCTCGGAGTGAAGTTGGACTTGGATCTGCAGAATGATATAATTCTGCAATCCTTGACTGATGCATATGGGCAGTTCATCATGAACTACCATATGCATAAACTTCAAAATTCCTTGGCCGAACTTATGAATATGCTGGTTACCGCTGAGCTTTTCATGAAAGGTTCTAAAGGCTCAGTGCTTGCTATGGAACGGACTTCTTCCAAGAGAAAGTCTTTTGGAAAAAAGAAGAAGTCTATGAAAAAGCAAAAGGTAGAAGGAGGAAAGAAGAAAATGGTAGAGCTAAAGAAGAAGGCCGCTGATCAAAGGAAAAGTATTTTCATTGCAACAATGATGGCCACTGGAAGCGAAACTGCCCTACTTACCTGGCCACCCTAAAGAATAAGAAGGAGGCAGGTCCTTCTGGAGGTATGCTCGTTATTGAGTCTAACCTTACGATTTCTTCTGCATCTAGTTGGGTGCTTGACTCTGGTTCTAGTGCTCATTTGTGCACTTTCATGCAGGGTCTTGAGGATAGCAAAAGGCTGACGGATGGCGAGATGATCCTATATGTCAGAAATGGAGCAATAGTTGCAGCTGTGGTAGCGGGAACATACCTTCTTCGACTACGATCTGATTTAGACTTAGTTTTAAAAGATTGTTATTATGTGCCTACAGTAAGTAGGAATTTGATTTCTATTTCATGCCTAGCACTAGAAGGCTAGGTGATTAGTTTTCTTAAGGACCATTATAACATTCTTTACGAAAGAAATAAAATTACAAATGATTTTCGTATTAACGATCTTTATCAGTTACATATTGATGTATCTATTTTTAATATCGAGCAAAATGTGAATGCCATGAAATGACCTAGGGATAGTCCAAATGATAGGTATCTATGGCACCTGAGATTAGGTCATATAGCAGAAGATAGGATCAACAAATTGGAGAAAAATGGGCTATTGAGTCCATTGACTTTCGAGTCATATCCAACTTGTGAATCTTGTCTTCAAGGCAAAATGACTAAACTTCCTTTTGTAGGACATGGGGAAAGGGCCACAGATCTCCTTGCCCTAGTACATACTGATGTGTGCGGCCCATTTGATGTGCCGGCTAGAGGCAATTTTGTCTACTTCATTACCTTTACCGATGATCTATCTAGGTATGGGTATGTGTATCTTATGAGACACAAGTCTGAAGCTTTTGAAAAGTTCAAAGAATTCAGACATGAAGTAGAAAAATAAACTAAAAAACCCATTAAGGTTCTTCGATCAGATCGAGGAGGTGAATACCTTAGCCAAGAATTCCTAGACTATCTCAAGAAAAATGGCATAGTCTCTCAATGGACTCCACCAGGAACACCTCAACTCAACGGAGTTTCAGAATGGAGAAATCGGACTCTATTAGATATGGTTCGATCCATGATGAGCTTCACAGACCTCCCTGATTTTCTTTGGGGATACTCATTGTTAACTTCAATTTATCTACTGAATAGGGTTCCTCTAAAACCATTCCTACCACACCGTATGAGATATGGCATGGTAAGAAACCAAGTCTGAGTCATCTCAGAATTTGGGGTTGTCCGGCTCATGTCAAAAGACAACAAGCGGACAAGTTAGAGTTTAGGTCCTTTAGAGCTCGATTCATAGGATATCCTAAAGAGTCATTAGGATACTATTTCTACATTCCAGAAGACCACAATGTGATTGTGAGTCGACATGCCATCTTTCTTGAAAAATAGTTTATTCAAGATAGCGGCATTGGAAAGCAGATCAAGCTTGATGAGAAAGTCTCACAAGTACAACGAGCTAAGGACCAATTGGAACCAAATCAGGTTGAGCCAATAAGAACACTACCTCCTCCACCTCGTAGATCGAAAAGAGATTTCCATCCCCCTGAAAGATACTTAGGTATTATTTCAGAGGAAGTAGAGGAAATATTTCCTCATAGGTAATGGTGCTCATGGTGATGATCCCAAAACCTACAACGAGGCGATATCAGATATCGACTCCGAGAAATGGCTAGAGGCAATGCAGTCAGAAATTGACTCGATGCACTCAAACCAAGTCTGGACCTTGGTAGATCCACCAGAAGGTATAGTACCTATTGGGTGTAAATGGATCTTCAAGAGAAAGATTGGTGCAGATGGAAATGTGGAGACATTCAAGGCTAGACTAGTGGCAAAAGGTTATAGTCAACGCGAAGGCATTGACTATCAGGATACCTTTTTCCCAGTGGCTATGCTAAAATCCATCCGCACATTGCTTGCCTGTTGCAGCCTATTTCGATTATGAAATATGGCAAATGGACGTGAAAATGGCATTCTTAAATGGATATCTTGAGGAAGATATCTATATGGAACAGCCGCTAGGTTTCACATCCAGTGATACTGATCACAAGGTTTGCAAGCTGCAAAGGTCCATATATGGACTTAAGCAAGCATCTCGGAGCTGGAACACTCATTTCAATGATGTGATCAAAATGTTTGGTTTCATCAAAAATGAAGAGGAACCATGTGTTTTCAAAAAGGTCAGTGGGAGCGCTGTTGTCTTCCTCGTATTGTACGTGGATGACATCCTCCTTATTGGGAATGATATTCCCATGTTGACATCAGTCAAAATATGGTTGTCCAAGGAATTCTCCATGAAAGACCTAGGTGAAGCATCCTTTATTCTAGGAATTAAGGTCTATAGGGATAGACCGAATAGGATGCTAGGACTTTCACAGAAGATGTACATAGAGGAAAGTACTAAAGAGGTTTAGTATGGAAAACTCTAAGAGGGGATTAATACCCTTCAGACATGGTATTCATCTTTCCAAGAAGATGTGCCCTAGCACACCTGAGGAAATAGAACGCATGAGCAAGATCCCTTATGCTTCTGCAATAGGGAGCCTCATGTATGCCATGCTATGTACACGACCTGATATAGCCCATGCTGTGAGTGTCACAAGCAGATATCAGTCAAATCCAGGTGAAGAACACTGGACTTCTGTGAAATGTATCCTTAAGTACTTGAGAAGAACTAAGGATATGATGTTGGTCTTTGGTAATGGAGAACTCCAAGTCCAGGGATACACAGACTCAGATTTCATGTCTGATATAGATGATCGAAAGTCGACATCTGGAGTCTGTTTGTGTGCAATGGTGGTGCTGTCAGCTGGAAGAGTTCCAAGCAAACGTGATAGCAGATTCCACCATGGAAGCAGAATATATCGCTGCATCAGAGGCTGCGAAGGAAGCATTCTGGTACAAGAAGTTTGCTGCAGAAATTGGAGTAATGCCATCAGATGCCATTCCTCTATACTGCGACAACAATGGCGCCATAGCCCTTGCTAAGGAGCCAAGGTCTCACCAAGAAATCCAAGCACATTGAGCGGCGATACCACCTCATCCACGATTACCTCGAGAAGGGTTACGTCGAGGTCAAGAGAGTCAACTCCGCAGATAATGTGGCAGACCCACTTACAAAGCCGTTGGGCCAGCAGAAGATCGAAGCCCACCTTGAGAAGATGGGACTTAGACTTGTAGCCAATTGGCTTTAGGACAAGTGGGAGATTGTTAGATATATGTGCCCTAGAAGCCAGAATTGGCTGACACTTGTAATACACTTCTAGGGGCAAAATTATAATTTTGACTAAAATCAATAAAATGGGTTATTTTCTATCACATATGTGTATTTAGTGTCTGTGATACATCCTTTGAGTTAATGGTAATGATAATTCATATTTTCAAGAGTTGAAAATTTAAGACATGAATAATCATTATTAACTCATAAAATGCTCCCGACCATAGGATCATCACGAGGATGGTGATTGATCCGGAAGGTTGGTGTACAATCGCTTCTCTTTAGTAGATGAGTCTTGAGTCTACGGTGTGGAGACACCGGAGCGAGAGTACAGGTACTCGTTAGAGAACGAGGGCACTGAGCGTGACCACCTCGAGTAGTCATTAGGGAAGTCTACCTTCTCGTCAATGACTGACTCGATGCTGCAGTAGTGTGTCTGGTTCTTTGACCTGAGGTGCATCGGCAGTTCACCTTGAGGGTGTTATAGTTTGACTACACCATTACTCGGTCTCCTAGCCATATGGAACCCTGAGGTGTATGTTGGCTATAGCATGTTCATTGTAGGAACTGGATTGCATCAAGATGGAATCTATCTACCTCGGTGGTAGAGGAGCAGCCCTATGATGATCATGAGAATCAAGTCCAGAAGCCCATGGCCATGGCAGAGTGAAATAATAGAAAGAGTTTCTATTTAGATTTTCACATTGGACTCGAATCGAATGATTACATCATATGACAGAGACTAGGGTTTGACGAGTTTCACCTTAACCCTAATCTGATCGGGGCTCAAGATAGAAGAACTTAATCACACAGGTAGCTGCACCAAGAGGTTCGCATTCAGCTCTGATGGGTTGCCACCATATACTGCTAGGTGTCACTGGTGGATTTTGGGAGCAATTAGAATGATTTAGATGATCGATCATTCTAGCTGTTCGAATCAGAAGAGTTCTGATCCATCGAAAGGAGTTTCGATGATGTCGATGATAGAGATCATGACATATCCCATTACCATACAGAACTGAACCTAACTGGGTCACACAAACAAGGGTTTGAATCTGGGTGATCATCAATTGAACTGATCTAGTTCAATTGATCTGAATGAGATTCAATTAGGTTCAAGGAAAATCGTGCTAGCACTCGATTGAACCTAACGTTCTTCTTTTGCTATCATAAATAAGTTGTCCTGTCTGAGCCAAAGGAGTTTGTGCTCAATCAGAGGCCTTCATATGGTCTGACTGGAGGTTGTCCAAGTCAGAAAAGGTTGTCTTATTTTGTAAGACATTACCTGCCATTTTTGGTCACCTGCCATTTCTTGTTCTTTGACTTTGGTCAAAAGTCTACCTTTGACTGGTCAAACATTGACCATTGACACTTTGACTTTTGACCACATGTCATGCACCTATTGGAGAGCTGGTGGGGGCCTGTCCCCCTGCCAGAACCTGGCAAGGAGAAGGGCGCACGCCACCCTAGGGAGGCGTGTGCCCAAAGTTGGAGGCGCCTAGGAGTCCTTGTTGGACAAGGACTCCATCTCCTTTTTGGATTCCAATTAGAGTTTCTTCTAAGAACCAACTTTGACTGGTCTTAGGCACCCTCTAAGGAGGAATCCAGGGGACTCTATTCCCACCAATCAGATTTAGATCTGATTTCACAAAGGGTTGTGATGATTGGTTGGGAAGAAGAGGAGTTGGATCACAGCTAGTCTATAATATAAGACCCTGTGCCCAACTCAGATTTGAATAGGATTCAATCTTAGCCCATGCCCCAAGGCTGCCTCTCCCCTCCTCCATGCCACCAACTTCTTCCTCTCTCTCCTGCTCCCATGTCCAAAAGGAGTTTTGGATTCTTGGTTGGTGCGATCAGATCAAAGAGAAAGGCGATCAAAAAAAAGAAGCTGCAAAGGCACTGACTGCTGATCTTCAAAAGGAGTTTTGAAGATCCTCCAGATCAGATCCAGATCTGATTTTTGGAGATGTGATAGAGAAGAAGAGGATCTCCAGATCCAAGCCCGAGTGGATACCGGTAGAGGCCAGGCGCTTGCGTGGCTAGATCCAGAACCTTCCGCTGCATACAGGATCATCAACAGGGTAATAGGATTACCCAAATCAAGGTAAATTAAATTTGATTTAATTTATTTTTTATTTTATTTATTAAAATAATAAGAATCAGATCTGAAATATATCAAGATCTGATTAGAGATCAAGAGAAAAATTTTTGAAATATATCTCTTGATCTGATCAGATCTGAATGAAGATCCAAATTAGGATTTTTCCCCCCCCCAAAGTCCGTTAAGACAACCCTTTTCTGACCTGGACAAATCAGACCAAGTAAAGGTACTTGAGTGAGCACAAACATATTTGGCTCAGTCGAGACAACTTTTAATGATAGTAGAAGGAGAACGTTAGGCTCAATCGTGTGCTAGCATGATTTTCTTGAACCTAATTGAATCTTATTCAAATCAATTGAACTAGATTAGTCTAATTGATGATATCTAGATCCAAATCCTTGTTTGTGTGACCCAGTTAGGTTCAGTTCTATATGGTAATGGGATATGTCATGATCTCTATCATCGACATCATCAAAACTCCTTTTCGATGGAATTCTGATTACAACTAGAATGATCGATCATCTAAATCATTCTAATTGCTCCCAAAATCCACCAGTGACACCTAGCAGTATATGGTGGCAACCCATCAGAACTGAAAACGAACCTCTTGGTGCAGCTACCTGCATGTGATTAAGTTCTTCTATCTTGAGCCTCCGATTAGATTAGGGTTAAGGTGAACTCGTCAAACCCTAATTTTCGTCATATGATTTAATCATTCGATTCAAGTCCTGATGTGAAAATCTTAATAGAAACTCTTTCTATTATTTCACTCTGCCATGGCCATGGGCTTATGGACTTGATTCTCATGATCATCATAGGGCTGCTCCTCATCCACCGAGGTAGATAGATTCCCTCTTGGTGCAATCCAATTCCTACAATGAACATGCTATAGCCAACATACACCTCAGGATTCCGAATGGCTAGGAGACCTGAGTTATGGTGTAGTCAAACTATAACACCCTTCAAGGTGAACTGTCGATGCACCTCAGGATCAAAGAACTAGACACACCACTGCAGCTTCGAGCCAGTCATCGATGAGAAGGTAGACTTCCTTATGACTACTCGAGGTGGTCACGCTCAGTGCCCTCATTCTCTAACGAGTACCTATACTCTCGCTTTGGTGTCTTTACACTATAGACTCAAGACTCATCTACTATAATGAAGGGATTGTACACCAACCTTTCAGATCAATCACCATCCTCATGATGATCCTACGGTCGGGAGCATTTTATGAGTTAATAATGAAAATTCATGTCTTAAATTTTCAACTCTTGAAAATAAGAATTATCATTACCATTAACTCAAGAGATATATCACAGACACTAAATACATATTTATGATAGAAAATAACCTATTTTATTATTTATAGTCAAAATTATAATTTTGTCCCTAGAAGTGTGTTACAAGTGTCAGCCAATTCTAGCTTCTAGGGCACACATATCTAACAAACTTTCACTTGACCTAAAACTCATTGAAATAAATCTATGTTCCATCTCCTCAAGATGGGCTTTGATCTTCTGCTGGCCCAATAGCTTTGTAAGTGGGTCTATCGCATTATCTGCGGAGTTGACTCTCTTGAACTTGACGTAACCCTTCTCAAGGTAATCGTGGATGAGGTGGTATCACCGCTCGATGTGCTTGGATTTCTGATGAGACCTTCGCTCCTTAGCAAGGGTTATGGCACCATTGTTGTCGCAGCATAGAGGAATGACATCTAATGGTATCACTTTAATCTCCACGGCAAACTTTTTATACTAGAATGCCTCCTTCGCAGCTTCTGACGCAGTAATATATTCTGCTTTTATGGTGGAATCTGCTATCACAATCTGCTTGAAACTTTTCCATCTAATAGCTCCGCTATTACACACAAACAGACTTCTAAATGTCGACTTTCGATCATTTACATTGGACATAAAATCCGAGTTTGTATATCCCTGGATTTGGAGTTCTCCATTACCAAAGACCAACAACATATCCTTAGTTCTTCTCAAGTACTTAAGGATACATTTTATAGAAGTCCAATGTTCTTCAACTGGATTTGACTGATATCTACTCGTGACACTCATAGCATGGGCTATATCATGTCGTGTACATAACATGGCATACATGAGGCTCCCTATTGTTGAAGCATAAGGGATCTTGCTCATGCATCCTATTTCCTCAGGTGTGCTAGGGCACATCTTCTTGGAAAGATGAATGCCATGTCTGAAGGATACCAAACCCCTCTTAGAGTTTTCCATGCTAAACCTCTTTAGTACTTTCTCTATGTACATCTTCTGTGAAAGTCCTAGCATCCTATTCGGTCTATCTCTATAGACCTTAATTTCTAGAATAAAGGATGCTTCTCCTAGGTCTTTCATGGAGAATTCTTTAGATAACCATATTTTAACTATGGTCAATATGAAAATATTATTCCCAATAAGGAGGATATCATCCACGTACAATACGAGGAAGACAACAGCGCTCCCACTGACCTTTTTGAAGACACATAATTCCTTTTCTTTCTTGATGAAACCAATTAACTTGATCACGTCATTGAAATGAGTATTCTAGCTCCGAGATGCTTGCTTAAGTCCATATATGGACCTTTGCAGCTTGCATACCTTGTGATCAGTATCACTGGATGTGAAACCTAGTGGCTGTTCCATATAGATATCTTCCTCAAGATATCCATTTAAGAATGTTGTTTTCACATCCATTTGCCATATTTCATAATCAAAATAGGCTGCAATAGCAAGCAATGTGCGGATGGATTTTAGCATAGCTACTGGGAAAAAAGTATTCTGATAGTCAATGCCTTCGTGCTGACTATAACTTTTTACCACTAATCTAGCTTTGAATGTCTCTACATTTCCATCTGCACCAATCTTTCTCTTGTAGATCCATTTACACCCAATAGGTACTATACCTTCTGGTGGATCTACCAAGGTCCAGACTTGGTTTGAGTGCATCGAGTCAATTTCTGACTTCATTGCCTCTAATCCATTTCTCGAAGAGTCGATATCTGATATCACCTCGTTATAGGTTTTAGGATCATCACCATGAACCCCATTATCTATGAGGAACATTTCCTTTATTTTCTCTGAAATGTTACCTTAATACCTCTCAGGGGGACGAAAAATCCTTTCCAATCTACGAGGTGGAGGAGGTAGTGATTCTATTAGCTCAACCTGATTTGGTTCCATTTGGTCCTTAGCTCGTTACTCTTGTGAGACTTTCTCATCAAGCTTGATCTGCTTTCCAATGCCGCTATCTTGAATAAACTATTTTTCAAGAAAGATGGCATGTCGACTCATAATCACATTATGATCTTTTGGAATGTAGAAATAATATCCTAATGACTCTTTAGGATATCCTATAAATCGAGCTCTAAAGGATCTAAAGTCTAACTTGTCTGCTTGTTGTCTTTTGACATGAGCCGGACAATCCCAAATTCTGAGATGACTCAAACTTGGTTTCTTACCATGCCATATCTCATACGGTGTGGTAGGACGATTTTAGAAGAAACCCTATTCAATAAGTATATTGCAGTTAACAAATAGCATCTCCAAAAAATATCAGGGAGGTCTGTGAAGTTCATCATAGATCGGACCATACCTAATAAGGTCCGATTCCTCCATTCTGAAATCCCATTGAGTTGAGGTGTTGCAGATGGAGTCCATTGAGAGACTATGCCATTTTTCTTAAGATAGTCTAGGAATTTTTGACTAAGGTATTCACCTGCTCGATCTAATTAAAGAATCTTAATGGATTTTTTAGTTTATTTTTCTGCTTCATGTCTGAATTTCTTGAACTTTTCAAAAGCTTCAGACTTATGTCTCATAAGATACACATACCCATACCTAGATAAATTATCGATAAAGATTATGAAGTAGACAAAGTTGCCTCTAGCCAGCACATCAAATAGGCTGCACACATCAGTATGTACTAGGGCAAGAAGATCCGTGGCCCCTTTCCCATGTCCTACAAAAGGGAGTTTAGTCATTTTGCCATGAAGACAAGATTCACAAATTGGATATGACTCAAAAGTCAATGGATTCAATAGTCCAATTTTCTCTAATTTGTTAACCTTATCTTCTACTATATCATCTAGTCATAGGTGCCATAGATACCAATCGTTTGGACTATCCCTAGGCCATTTCATGGCATTCACATTTTGCTCGATATTAAAAATAGATACATCAATATGTAACTGATAAAGACCATTAATAAGAAAACCACTTGCAATTTTATTTCTTTCATAAAGAATGTTACAATGGTCCTTAAGAAAACTAATTACATAGCCTTCTAGTGCTAGGGATGAAACAAAAATCAAATTCCTACTTGCAGCAGGCACATAATAACAGTCTTTTAATACCAAGACTAAATCAGATGGTAGTAGAAGCGGGTATGTTTTCATGGCTACTGCAGCAATTCTTGCTCCATTTTCAATGCATAGGATCATCTCACCATCCCTCAGCCTCCTGCTATCCTCAAGATCCTAGATACAAGTGCATAAATGAGCACTAGAATCATCAATCATCCAACTAGATGCAGAAGAAATCGTAAGGTTAGACTCAATAACGAGCGTGCCTTCAGAAGGTCCTGCCTCCATCTTATTCTTCAGGATGGCCAGGTAAGTAGGGCAGTTCTGCTTCCAGTGGCCGTCATTATTATAATGAAAATGCTTTTCTTTATCAGTGGCCTTTTTCTTTAGCTCTATCTTTTTTCTTCTTTCCTCCTTCCACTTTCTACTTTTTCACAGACTTCTATTTCTTTCCAAAAAATTTTCTCTTGGAGGAAGTCCATTCCATAGCTAGCACCGACCCTTTAGAATCTTTTATGGAAAGCTCAGTAGTAACCAGCATGTTCATAAGTTCGGCCAGAAAATTTTGAAGTTTATGCATATGATAGTTCATGATGAACTACCCATATGCATCAGTCAAAGGATTGTAGAATTATATCATTCTACAGATCTAGGTCCAACTTCACTCCAAACTTCTCAAGCTCTTCCAAGTCCTTGATCATCATCAGACAATGATCTTGAACTGACTGCCCATCATGCATTTTAGCCTTGAATAGTCATTTAGTGACTTCATACTTGACTGCGTGACTTTGTTCACCAAACATCTCTTATAGGTGAGCTAATATTTAGCGAGCAATCTTGATATCTTCATGTTGGTGCTAAAGATTATCAGACATCGAGCCTAACATGTAGTACCTGATCTTATTATCTTCGTCCATCTATTTTTTAAGAGATGCTCACTGTTCAGCAGATGGCCGAGTTGGTAAGGTGGGAGGGTCCTAGTCCAATATATGAGTTAACTTCTTAAAATCCAAAATAATTTTGAAGTTTCGGAGCCAATCCTTGTAATTGGATCCGATCAGTCTAGGGGTGTTCAGGATACGTACTAGTGGGTTGGATGCAGACATTTTTTTGAAGAGAGTCAAAGTTTCTAGTTAGATATTATAATTAAGGCTTGATCAATTTATTTAGAAATTTTATTTTTAAATAAATTAGCTTCCACTATTTTCTTAGATCCCAACACTCCCTTTGTAGAGATGCGAAAATCTCTATGATTAATGCTTTCTAGTTGATAGTACAGTCCCACCAACTGACTCATCATCTTACCTAACGATTATTGGTGATGGGTTAGCCAATGAGTGAACAACTCTTGTTCAATGATTCTCTAATCATGGTGCATCCAAACTTGATCTCTAATTCATGAATCTCACCATGCTTGGAATATTGATCCACTCCTTGGTTAAGTCAGATCCATCATTTGCACAGATTGGATTCCCAATTGAGTCTCTCACCATATCCAAAATATTGAGCCCAATCCATCCTCCAGCCTATAGCATCCAATGCCTAATAGATATGATTTCATCTTTTTGGTGCAACTGAACTACTGTAACCAGTCGAGAACAATTAACCCTGAGAAGGGCCTACAAATCTACAATGGTGGAAGACCTTATACTTAATCTTTTCTTAGGGAGATTTGATTTAGGTCTCATTAAACTAGACTTGATATAGTCATAACCATTATGACTAACCTAGTGGCATGGGTTAGCTCGAATTATTGACCACCTTAGATCAGAATTAAGCCAATAAATATGGCCAGGTAAGTGAGACCGGTGGAAGGGATATGCCATTAAATCGACAAGAACGCATTCGAGTCGAGTAGCTCCCAATTAAAAATTAGTCAGTTGTATCTGCCAAACCTACCTTAGACACCAAATTGTTGAGTCAGAACCAATCGGATTAGCCTACAGTCCAGACTCTAACCATTAAGTCTAATTAGGTCTTAGCTTGATCGATCACTCATGTGACTTGATCTTAATCCAGACTTAATCCTATTAGGCTGGTCATTTTAAGCATTGTTGATCCGATCTAACCAACTCTTGATTCTGTTTGATCAACCGCTTAGATCTAATTGAGCTACCCAAGCCCGAACCTAATTTTATGAATATGTCTTATATCTAAAATTCTCAATTTTATACCTAACAAATATTTCATAATCTTAATTCTTAATTAAGTTCAGGGTTCACAAACAAAACATGTAAATAAAATCCTAAGGTTTCAGGATATAGGGTTTTGCAGAAAGTAAGTTCTTCATTTTTGGAACACCCCATCAAATGGGAGGAGAGGGCATTTAAATTCTACTTTATTCTTATGATCGGACGGCCAAGGGGAATGCCTTAATCAGAAATATAAATCTACAAAACTAGTTAGATCTACATCATATATCTCGTATATAAAAATTGATCTAACTTTATACATGTTTTGCATACATCTCATGTAGAAACATTACTCTACGATGTCACATGTCATCCTTCCGAGTCTCTCATCCTGTGCTCGATCCACCTCCACCTAGAGCTCCACCTCACACTAGGCTCCCCCTGGCTCCTAAAGCTCCACCTTATTCTTAGCAACTACTTATAGTAAAATTAAAAAGCAATAAAGAATAAATAATTTAAAGAGCTAGAATTGAAAAGAATAATGAAACTTTCTTTAGTAAATTTAAAACTAAGATGCAGAATTTAAATACAAGAAATTAAAGAAAATTTAGAATTTTAATACAAGAAATTAAAGGAAAAAGACTAGATGGAGATCGCAGATCGGCGTAGGCATGAAGATGGCGTAGAAGACCGGCTCTTCTTCTCAGCACCGCAGCTTTGAAGCAACCTTTAATCCAGAGCTTGACTTCCACCCTATACCTTAGCTTCCCTTCCAACCCTCCTCCCTTTCTTAGAGGCTTAGGATCCTTTTTATAGAGCTAGAAGAGGTAGATATTTATTTCTAAAAGCAATATGGGACTAATTTCCTTTGTAATCATAAAAATCTGAATAAAATTTGAATAAAAACAACTCTGTTATGACTCTGGTAAATCTGGTAAAATCTGGCTATTCGATAGGAATCGAATGGTTCAAAAATCATCAAAATCGGATGCCTATCAGCCCAGATCAGCTCGAATTAAATTCTGGCCGTCCGATCGCGCTTGATCGAGGAAATCTGGCCGCAAATCGCATGCTTCGGGAGTCCTGATCACCGTCGGGAGCATTCTGGACCGTCGGATCGAAGCTGGAATCAGGCGCTGCCATTTGATGGTGATCCGAGTGAAATTGGCAACCGAAAAAAATGCTGACCGTCCGATCTTAACCGCAATCAACCGCAGCCGTCCGATCGCGCAATTACTGTTCCCATGGACCGCGTAGACCGGCCGCACCGCACACCGCAACCAATCAACGCTTCTGTCGCCGAGTGAAATGACCAGATTGCCCTGTGAGCCGCGATAAATTTCTGTAGACCCTTTAAGGGTCTAGGTCCACCACGTGGCAGGCTCTGATTCGCCGGATTTTGCTGAGCTGGCGGTCCACGCCTGGATCGTAGACCGGCTGATGGCTTCAATGACTGAGTCGGCTTGGCTTGGCTTGGCTTGGTGGCTCGGCTTGCGGAGCCGGCTGAGCCATTTTCTTTTTTATTTAATTTTTATTTATTTTATAATTTTTAAAAATTCATATCCTTTCCATTTTAACTCCATTTTACTTGAAATTTATTTCGTTGTGATCAAAAAAATGAGCTCTTTCTTTTAATATTAAAATTTTATTTTTTAATTTTTATTTATCTTTTATTATTTTTTTAATTAATTTTTTAATTAATAAAAATATAAATTTTTCAAAAATTATATTTAAATTGATTGATAATTCTTAAAAATTAATATAAATTAATTAATAAATTAATACTTTTATTAGTGAATTTATGATGCTTATCACTTATACTAGACTCTCTATCGGATAGTAATATCCTCTCATCCTCTTCTTTTCCTTCAATATCATCCTATCATCATGCATGACCTTCAAAATTCTATCATCAGATATCCATCTATAGTCATTTGAATCCAGTCTGCTAAGTGAGATAAGATTTTATCTAAAATCGAATATGTATCGGACCTCCCCTAATCGATTTACTGCACCATCATGTATCCTCCAACTAATCATCCCGATGCATTTTATCACGCAGCTTGATCCATTTGATAGATAAATAGTGCCCTCACTACACTTTAGGGAGTCAAACTGCTCCTCTCTATAATAAATACGATATGTGCATGTAGAATCTAAAATTCACTGCTAGAAAGAAGTAGATACCTCATTAGATATTTCCATGACATCATCCTTTGACTTGCTACTGGCCATCGCTGCTGTTGGTGGAGAAAACTGTACATGTCAGATTAGTTGGAGTCGAGGTAGATGAGGTCACCATCGGGACTTGCAAAATAAGTCCAAATCGAAGGTGAAGTGGCTCAGACAGGATCGTTCGATGGTCAAGTCAGCTCTTCTGGCCAATAGAAATGGAGTGCTCAAGGAGAATTGAAATAGAGTTCTGAGCTTAGAGAGAAAACATATCTTGAGGATCCATTATATAGATGGAGCTCATAATAAGCTGATGGTGATAGTCGTAACTACCTGATAGTGGGTCGTTCAGGACCACCTAGAGTTTGTTATAGAAGGTGGTGTCTACTGTTGTGATATGCCAGTCTATTGGAGATTAATGATTTGAGATGGAGCTTCTATCAGCAATGAAGGGCTTCGCATTATAATAGTTCTAGAGAAGTTCAGACTTCTCCGAGGTTGTCTGCATGTAGATTGGCTTGCGTTGAGCTAGGGGTTGAATTTGTGTAGACAATGGGGTCCTTCTCAGTGACTGCAGAGAGTTTCGACAAGAAGGAGCACCGTGGGTGACTAGAGGGAGTTCTGCTTGGCAACCGGAGGGAGCTGTTCTTAAGGACTAGAGGGAGTTCTGCTTTGTGACTACAAGGAGTTCAATTGGGAGTTTCAGGGTTACAAGTGATCAATTTGAAGATGAGGTCCTTCTGCTAACTTTTTCCTGCATGCCCGAGATTTCAAATGTTATGAAATTAAGATCTGTTACTCCCCATTGGGCATAGAAGTTTGTTTAAGAAGAAGCTCTGCTAATCTATAGCTCTTGTCATGAGATCTAGTCTGTAATGAAGAAATTTGGCCTGAGGAGAGTCTGGTTAGATGGGGATTCTGCCAGGTTCAAGGTTGGCCAGGTCAGGTTATGCAGGAATTGAATGTTCATCTAGCTACTTGGATAATTTCCCTCATTATTTGAGTTCATCAAAAAAGCTCGATCGGAGCCAGCTATTAAAAATGAAGAAACTCGGTTGCATTCATGGTCAACCACCCAACTCATCTGGGTGAGGTCTATAGTGTGTTATGAGCTCTGCGGTTTACTCATACAGCCTGAAAGATCGACCGACAGGTTGATGATTGGCCACCATAGGACCGCCTTTGGACTAGACACCAGGCCTAACTTCGGTAGGTACGGGTTCAACCCCAATCCCCCACTCTCAAGTTCAAAGTTCAAAGGAAGAGAGTAAGAAGAAGGCAACCATCAAAATTCTTTTTCGATTTTCGCACTTGTCAAATGAAAAATTCTAGCTTTATCCATGCCGATGCCGAGATCTTTTCAGCATGAGGTGATCCAAAAAGATGATTTTTCCAATCTTCCATCGAAACATTGCTCGAGGCATGGTGCAATTAAGATTCCATCCATTGCCCATCCTCTATCATGATGAGTAGGATATGCATCAACCAAAGATCGGCTGGAGGAGATCTATAATCATAACTACCTTGGGTTCTTTGGACTATTTAAGCTCATCTTCTTCCTTTGAGGCTTCATCTCGACTAAGACACTCTCTTTCCTTCTCTGGTCTTCATCTTTCTCCTACTCAAAAGTTCTGGCCTCCTTCACCATCTTCCCCGATCCCAGGCATCCTCCCCTTCGATTTCCATCATGTTTGCCATCTCTTCATTCCTCTCAATCAGATTAGGTTGGTTCCTAAACCCCTTCCTTGATTATTTTTGCATCTTTTACACCTTATCCTTTTGGTTTCTCCAAAGAAGTCTTAAATCATATTTTTCTTAAATTTCTAGAGGTTTTTCCAAGCCTAATTTGATCCATATGTTTGCTGAAGAATCCTAGTCAACCTGTTCTGGGAGTTCATCCCATCTAGCCCTGATGGATCCATCACATCAGGACACCAAACCTGTAGAAACATCCTGACCTCCATTCATCCCTGACATTATCCCTTGTAAACTTTAGCATGAAGACCTCTCCCTAATTAGAATCCAATTTGGGATCCCTTCTGAATACAAGCTCAAACATCTTGGTCCTAGTGATCGAGCCTACTACCCTCCCCTAGGCCACATTTGTTTGTATGTTAAGGCCCTTTAAGCCAAACTTAGATTACCAATCCCTCATTTTGTGGTCATCCTTTTTAGATTCTTGAATATCTCCTTTGCTTCCATGGTGCCAAACTCATTTAGGTTCATTATAGAATTTCTTTTCTTGGGGATCGTGGCCGATGTCTGACCTACCCTTTCTTTGTTTCGCAAGTTTTTTATTTTTAGATATCATCCTACCGACAAAGATTGGTGGTATGTCTCTTCCTAGTTCTAAAAGAATAGGTTGCTTAAGGGTGCTCTCATTCACAACTAGAATGAGAAATTTTTCTTTGTTTCCTGTCCCTCCTTAGAATTAGGACTTTCTTCCTAGGGGGATATTCGGGATTTGGCCCACCGAGCTCCCGGGCTTGAGAAAGAAGATCGAAACTCAGTTGACAAAATGAACTATCAGGCTCTTTTGATTTTTGGGCTTCTAGATGATCAAACATTATTTAACCTCGATCTCAGTCCCCTTAATCTAGCAGGTAATCCCCTGTAACCAATCGATCTTGCATTATTTTTCTTCTGACTTTAACCTTTTCTATGATAAGGATGACTCCAGAAGAATGCAATCATTTATCCATGTAGATCAAATCTCTTAAGAATAAGAGCAGTCCTACCGGGGAACCATCAAAGAAGGCTGGCATTGGAGAGCCGACCTTGGTCATGCCGATACAAGCCATGCCAATCCTAGAACCCATCATGGCAACATCAAGCCCAACCATGCCCGTTGAAGCCACTCCTCCTACACCTCCTGAGCAAGGGGAGGTTATAGAGAACAAGAAGAAGGATAAAAATACTATCGCCAAGAGGGTCAGGAGAAAAGTTGGGCACTGTAGCTGCGAGAGCTCCAGCTAGGGGCAAGATTCTTTGGATGACTAGAAGGTCGTCCATTCTCTGATGGAGGTCAGCATCCTCCCAAATATCATTGATAAGATGATCTAGATGGAGAATATAAAGAGGTTTGATGAGTCTTTCACCGCCTACCTAGAGGTAACCAATTTTTCTAAACTTCTTTGAACAAAGAATGTACTTTTTGAAGTTCTGACCAAGTCTTCGCTTTGCAGCTGGGGCACTACTTATTTATCCATTTGAAGATAGTGGACCACTACTAGGCTGAGGCTTCTAGAGCCCTCCAAGACGCTCAGGCAGAGATCGAGAAGTTTTGAGCTGAGGTTGACTATTTGAAGAAGGCCTTGGAGAATCAATCTATGGAAATCGAATGCCTTCGAGAAGAATTGCGGAAGGAAGAAGAAGCAGCGGAGGGGCTGAAGGTGGCCTTGACTCTTGCGGAGGAGAAAAGAAAGAAGGTTGAAGAGGAGGTCGGCATCATGAGGGAGCGGGCTATCGCGGTCTTTAAGTCTTCCAAGGCTATGGAGGACATCAAGATCAGTTTTGCTCGGGAGGCTTTCCTGGAGGGGTTCGAGATTTACATGGGGAGGGTTTAATAGAACTTTCCAAATGTGGACCTCAACCTTCTGACGGACAAGCCTGGTGAAGAGGTAGGTCCCTCCGATGTCGGTATTGTCTATCCCATGGTTGAACCTACCATCAAAGCTTTCGAGCCTACAGTAGTGGCCTCTAAACCAGCTCCCAAACCTGGGATTGCGGGGAACACACCGACATCGACTGCTGCCGCACCATCCGAGGTTGAATAATTTTTGATAATTTTTCTTTTTTCTTTTTCCTTCCAATGTATACAGATCATTTTGAGCAATGGAAATATGGTTCTTCCCTTTATTCTTGTGTTGTGGTGTGTGTCATTCAGAATCCTTCTAGTGACCAAAGTCTTGACCCGTTGTCTCCACCCGAGGGTGAGCCACTACCTCAGGATGTTCCTCTGAGGTCCATAGTTAGAAATTTGAAAAATGAAGTTCATCATTTTAAAAAGAAGTCAAAAATGATGGAAGATGAGCTTTAGAAGTTGAGAAAAAAATTTTCAAAGTTGACGATTGAGGTTACTCACTTACGCCTAGTGCACAAGAAAGATTTTATGGATTATATCAATAACAAATACCATTTAACCGAAGAGATGGAATGGATGAAGAAGCACAATAGTGAGAAAGCTTGGACTTTGACCACCAAGGCAAGTTCACTGAAAATCAAGCTGAAGGCTGCACAGGAGAAGATTCGAATACTTGAAAGGAGTTCGGCATGGTCCACCAATCGAACTGAGTTTGGCTGGAATTGGTCAAAAGATTTTTTGAGTTATAGGGCCAGTTACAAGCAGCTGAAGACTCATATAATGATTATCGATGAGGTTGGTGTGGTCAAGTTGCCGACCTTCAGCATAGACTCTGAAAGGCTGACACTAAGATTGCTAGACTTCGATAGTAATTATCGGATAGAGCTCAGGTCAGCTCGAGTAGAGAATCATAGGAGATTCTTTCCTTGAGAGGCACCATGGAGAGCCTGTCTGCCACACATGAAAGTGATAAAATAGAGCTGCATGAATTAATGATTAAAATAGTATACTAGAAGGACATCGTGAAGGGTGCCAAAGTCGAATATGCAGATCTAATGAAGAGGCTAAGGGAGACGAAGGAGTCATGTAGGTGGGAGATGATGTTGAGGGAGAGTTTGGCAGCTCCGTGAGCTCAAAATTGATGCTCCCAAGTCTTGGGAACATGAGAAGATTGGTCATGGGAAGATCGGAGCAAGCCAAAAGAGAAATCAGCTCGGATTGCAAAGTTCAAAAACTTGGCTGGCTCACCCTGAGATTGAGCCAGTTAAGTTCGAAACTAGGCCAGCTCAGTTCGAGACTGGGTCGGCTATGTCTCAAAGGAAAATCTAGATAGAAAGCAACATTTTTGAGCTATTAGCATGGTACACAACTGGGTCGGCTCAGTCTGAGATTGAGCCGATCTAGTCGCTGGTTAGTCGACTCAGTCTCAAACTAGGCCAGCTCAATTTTTACGATTTTATTTTATGTACGTGGATTGCTTGGGTTTTGGAGAGTTTTTCTATGAGCTTGGGACTTGACCCTTTTGTAAAGTATAAATACCGAAAATAGGTCGAGGTTGTATATGATGCTGAATTTATTGAATAAAACTCTTTTCTTCTGAAAAACTCTTATGCTCTCTTTCTCTTTTTTCTCTTGAATCCATTATTTTGCTTCCACGTTGATGCTAGAAGATTATTCCTTATTGCTTGGTTAATCACCAGTAGCCATGCCGGTCCGAGAGAGAATATTTTATCCCAATAATTGGTATCAGAATGGTGTTTCGTGGAAGAAAGAAAGATACTTAGGATTACTACGTCCAGTATCTATTGCACTAGATTTATCCAAAATCATTTTGTTTCTTCATTATTTGTCTCTAGATTAAGGTGGAGATTGGTTACGTGGAAGGACGGTGATACAGATGGTTGAAAAGATGATCTAAGGCATTTAGATCTTCTTTGAAGGATAGTGTTACTGGTGTGTGATCGAAGAAGGATGTTAGGGATCTGTTCTTGATTTGTTTGAAGTCAGGTGATCGAGTGGATTCAAGGTCGAATTCAAGAAGTTTGATGGTAAGGGGCTTTAACCTATGGCAGCAAAGGACAAAGGACTTGTAGGTTCAGCAAAGGATCTACAAGATCTTGATAAGAGAAAGACCAAAAAAGATAAGTACAGAGGATTGGAAAGAGTTGGAGAAAATTGATTTTAGCATAATTTGGATGTGCTTAGTTGGTCAGGTTTTGTCCAAGGTTTGCATAATGACTATGGCAAAGAGGCTCTAGACGAGACTAGAGAACACATACATGGGAATAAACATGATGAACAAGCTATGGTTGAAGAAATAGCTGTATAGTCAAAGGATGCCCGAAGGTGGAGATCTTGTTGCACATATCCAAAGGTTCAATCAGGTATGTTCTGAGTGATGAGTTTAGATGTGAAGATTGACGAAGAGGATCGGGCATTGTTGCTATTATGTTCTATCCTAGGTTCGTATAATGGTCTCATAACAACTTTAGTTTATGGGAAGGAGATCCTAAACTATAAAGAGGTTGTTGGTGTGCTCAGATCAAATGAGCAAAGGAAGAAGATCTACAAGGGAGACCCTAAGTCTGAGATTTCGGCTACGAATGAAAGATAGGAAAGATCAAAGGAGAAGACAAGAGGAAATTCCAAGGATAAGTCGAAGCCTCGGGATCAGAGGAAGACATTGAAATGTTATAAATGTCATCAACTTGGACACTTAAGGAGAGATTGTCCTCATTCAAGATCAGAAAAAGGGAAGATCAGTAAGGAAGATGATACAGCTTCTATGAGTAGTGGAAAAGATTTGTTAGTTATATCTGATGGATCCATAGAGTGCGATATTATATGGATATTGGATTCAGTATGCTTGCACCACTATACTTCTCATCGAGAGTGGTTTGCTATCTACCAGAAGGTCGATGGTGGAAGTGTCAGCCTTGGAGATGAATATCCATGCAAAGTAGCTGGAGTTGGCTCTATCAGGATGAGGATGTATGATGAGATTATTCATACATTATCAAATGTCAAGCATGTACCAGAGTTGAAAAAAATTTGATTTCTTTAGGCTACTTGGAGGAGTAGGATTATGCTTTTGGTAGCCAGGTAGGAAGTTGATGTCTAAAAATTTTCAATGGAACTTTGGTGGTGATGAGCGGTAGAAGACTGAGCAACAATCTTCATTGAATGGAAGGCTCAGTGGTGAATGATAGTGCAGAGGTGCTAGCAGCGGTATCGGAGAAGCAGATTTTATATCGACTGTGGCACTATCGGATGGGTCATACAAGTGACCATGGGCTCACTGAACTTAGCATAAGAGGTATGATCCCAGCCTTGAAAAAGGAGGGCACAGATTTGTGTGAGCCGTGTATCTTTGTCAAACAGCGTAGGATAAAGTTTGCCAAAAGTATCAAGCACAGTGAAGGAGTGCTAGATTTAGTGCACTCGATGTGTGGAGACCAGCTCCTTTATCAGCTAGAGGTGGGGCAAGGTACTTTATCACTCTCATTGATGATTGCTCAAGGAGGGTGTGGGTTTATCTGATTAGAGAAAAATCAGAGGTGTTTGCCCAGTTTAGAGTCTAGAGAGCTGATGCAGAGAAGAAGTCAGGAAGATAGGTGAATTGTCTGAGGTCGGACAATGGAGGAGACTATACTAGCCTAGAGTTCAGGAGGTATTGTGAGGAAAATAGCATCAAATGCCATTACACGGTGAAGATGACTTCCTAATAGAATGGTGTCATGGAGAGAATGAGTTGGATATTCAGCAAGAAGGCATGGAGTTTGAGGCTACAGATATCACTTCCAAAATTTTTTTGGGGTGATGCCTTAACTTTTTCTTATTTTCTTGTGAATAGGTCCCCACATCGTAAGCTGAACGGATGCATTTTAGAGGAGATCTGGAGTGGGAAGAAGGTGGAGCTTGGCTACCTGAAGGTCTTCAGTTGCTTGGCCTACGCACATGTGGAGGCAACCAAGGGGAGCAAATTGGATTTGAAATCTTAAAAGATGACATTCATAGGGTATCCACAAGGAGTCAAGGGATACCTGCTGTGGGACTCTCAAGCACTAAAGTCAATGATCAGCAGGGATGTTATCTTTGATGAGAAGAGCATCTTAAGGAGGTCTGGGATAGATAGAACTGGAAAGATAAAGGTGAATAGTAGTGGCCAGTCTGACATAAATGACATGCAGAATTCACATATAGGAGTGTTGCTATTAAGATGGAGCGAGGTAGAAGAAAAAATACTCAGATGGAAGACCGACATGAAGTGCCAGTAGTTCTGATGGATGTGTAGCATCAGCCATAGAC
This sequence comes from Cocos nucifera, assembly GCA_006176705.1. Lineage (NCBI taxonomy): Eukaryota > Viridiplantae > Streptophyta > Magnoliopsida > Arecales > Arecaceae > Cocos > Cocos nucifera. Next base: position 146,062 of record QRFJ01001160.1, on the reverse strand, counting down.
ATCAGGTAGAGATGTGCCAGTGGGAGTGGCTTTGCATAAACCCCATTATACTATCAGGAGACTAGTTAGATATGGCATTGATGAGGTTATCTATTATGCACTCATCACTACTAATGGAGATCTAAAAAATTATGCAGAGGCTATGGAGAGTGAGGATCATGATTCATGGATGCAGGCCATGATCAAGGAGATGGAATCACTTGAAAGGAATCAGACATGGCAGCTGGTGGATCTTCTAGAAGATGCTTGACCTACTGGCTCAAAGTGAGTGCTCATAAAGAAAGAGGTACCTTTAGAATAAGGTGGAGTCAGATTCAAAGTATGACTGATAGAAAAGGGATACTCAAAATGGGAAGGGATTGACTACACAAAATTTTTTTTCTCTATGGTGCATCGTACATCTATTCGGATTTTACTATCACTGGTGGCACAGTACAACATGGAGTTGAAATAGATGGATGTGAAGCGGCCTTCCTTCATGGCACATTGGAGGAAAGAACCTATATGAAGTAGCCAGATGGTTTCATGGAGACTGGATAGGAAGAAAAGGTGTGTATACTTAGAAGATCATTGTATGGCTTGAAATAGTCCCCTCGTTAGTGGTATCGAAGATTTGATCGTCTTATTTTGAGCCTAGGTTTCAGTAGATGTGAACATGATTGCTGTGTCTACGTCAAGGATGTAGATGAAGAGGATGCTCTATAGTTGCTACTATATGTAAATGATATGCTTGTAGTCAGTAGAAGCATGAAAGGTATGAAAAGGCTAAAAAGGACATTATCATTTGAGTTTGAGACAAAGAATCTGGGTCCAGCTAAGAAAATCCTTAGAATGAAGATTTGCACAGATAGGTGTAAAGAAGTACTCCATTTGTCATAAGAAAGATATGTCCAGAAAGTTATGGAGTGGTTTGGGATGGAGAAGGCCAAACCTATAGAGATGCCATTACTGAGCCATATATCTCTCTCCATGTTACAAAGCCTCCAGTCAGAAGAGGAGAGAGAATACATAAAAAGAGTCTCTTATGTAAATGCTGTAGGTAGTATGATGTACACTATGGTGTGTTGTAGACCAGATATAGCACATGCAGTGAGCACGGTTAGTAGATACATGGCTAATCCTGGGAAGGAACACTGGAAAGCATTGAAATGGATATTGCGATATCTACATGGAATAAAGAATTATGGTTTGGTGTTTGGTGGATAGCTAGGAGGATTTGAAGATAGAGGTTCGAGTCTTTTGGAAGGATTTCTAGATGCACATTATGAAGAAAAAATCCTAATTTCCTGGATTAGGTTCGTTCAGATCTGATTGGATCAAGAGAGATATTTCAAAAATTTTTCTTTTGAATCTAGAATAGATCTAAGATATTTTAGATCTGATTTTATATATCTAATAAAATAAAATAAAAGAAAATTAAAACTAATTTAATTTTGTACCTTTTGTTGGGTAATCAGATTACCTTGTGATGATCCTACTAATTGCCTGAAGTTCTGGATCTAGCCACGCAAGCGCCTGACCTCTACCAATATCTACTCAGGCTGGATCTGAATATCTTCTTCTTCTTTATCACCTATCCAAATATCAGATCTGGATTTGATTTGGAGGATCTTTGAACTTCTTTTGAAGACCTAGAATCATCTCTTGTAGCAGTACTGCCTTCTTCCTTTCTTGTCATCTTTCTCTTGCCTGGATCTCACCAAACTGGAGTCCAAATCTCCTTGGACATGGAGAGGAGAGAGAGGACTAGAAGATGGCATGGAGGAGGGAGAGGGGCAGCCTTGGGGCATGGGCTAAGAGAGAACTACTATAAAGCTTGGCGTAAATAGGATTTATATAGACCCTACTGCACCATGCAGTGCCACATCATTTTGACCAATTAGGTTGCTTCATGCAATCAAATCTAAATCTAATTGGTGGGATGGCATCACCTGATCCAATCAGATGAGAGCCCCCTCAAATCATCCTTAGGTGGCGTCAAGACTGGTCAAAGCTGAGTCTTAGGCGCCTACCTAAGCTGATTACAAGAAGCAACCTGGAGTCCCATCTGTATGGGACTCCAGGCATCCCTATCAATGGGCGCACGCTTTCCTAAGTGTGCACCCCCTCCTTTCCAATTTCTAGCAAGGGGACAAATCTCTATCTACTCTCATATGGGTGTATGACACCTGGGCAAATTGTTAGATATGTGTGCCCTAGAAGCTAGAATTGGCTGATACTTGTAATACACTTCTAAGGGCAAAATTATAATTTTAAATATAAATAATAAAATGATTTATTTTCTATCATAAATGTGTATTTAGTTCTATGATACATCTTTTGAGTTAATGGTAATGATAATTCATATTTTCAAGAGTTGAAAATTTAGGACATGAATTTTCGTTATTAACTCATAAAATGCTCCTGACCGTAGGATCATCATGAGGATGGTGATTGATCTAGAATGTTGGTGTACAATCACTTATTTATAGTAGGCGAGTCTTGAGTCTATGGTGTAGAGGCACCAGAGCGAGAGTATAGATACACATTAGAGAATGAGGGCACTGAGCGTGACCATCTCGAGCAGTCATAAGAAAGTCTACCTTCTCGTTGATGACTGACTTGAAGCTATAGTGGTGTGTCTGATTCTTTGACCTGAGGTACATCAACAGTTTACCTTTAGGGTATTATAGTTTGACTACACCATGACTCGATCTCTTAGCCATTCGAAATCTTGAGGTGTATGTTGGCTATAGCATGTTCATTGTAGGAATTGGATTGCACCAAGATGGAATCTATCTACCTCGATGGATGAGGAGCAGCCCTTTGATGATCATGAGAATCAAGTCCTTTAGCCCATGGCCATGGCAGAGTAAAATAATAGAAAGAGTTTCTATTACGATTTTCACATCGAACTTAAATCGAATGGTTAAATCATTTGATAGAAATTAGGGTTTGACGAGTTCACCTTAACCGTTATCTGATCAGGGTTCAAAATAGAAGAACTTAATCACATAGGTAGCTACACCAGAAGGTTCATTTTTAATTTTGATGGGTTGTCACCATATACTGCTAGGTGTCACTGATGGATTTTGGGAGCAATTACAATGATTTAGAAGATCGATCGTTCTACTTGTCTGAATCAAAAGAGTTTTGATCCATCAAAAGGAGTTTCGATGATGTCGATGATAGAGATCATGATATATCCCATTACCATATAGAATTGAACCTAACTGGATCATACAAATAAAGATTTAGATCTAGATATCATTAATTGGACTAACCCAATTCAATTGATTTGAATAAGATTCAATTAGGTTCGAGGAAATCGTGCTAGCATACTATTGAGCCTTACATTCTCCTTCTACTATCATCAAAAGTTGTCTCGACTGAGCCAAATATGTTTGTGCTCACTCAGGTACCTTTACTTGATTTGACTAGAGCTTGTCCAGGTCAGAAAAGGGTTGTCTTAATTTATAAGATAAATTTGAGACAACGCCAGCCATTTTTCGTCACCTGCTAATTCTTGTATTTAACTTTGGTCAAACTTGACTTTTGATACTTAGACATCTACCGATGTATCATGCACCTATAGGAGAGTAGATAGGGGCTTGTCTCCTTGCTAGAAATTTGAAAGGAGGGGGCGCACACCTAGGAAGGCGTGCGCCCATGGATAGGGATGCCTGGAGTCCCATACGGATGGGACTCTAGGTTGCTTCTAGGATTCTACTTAGGTGGCGCCAACCTATAGACTTTGACCAGTCTTAAGTGCCATCTAAGGATGAATTAAGGGGGCTCTCATCTAATTGGATCAGATGATGTCATCCCATCAATTAGATTTAGATCTGATTGTATGAAGCAACGTGATTGGTTGGGACGATGTGGCACTGCATGGTGCAACAGGATCTATATAAACCATCTCTGCGCCCAACTTTTTTAGGGTTCTCTCTTGACCCATGCCCCATGGCTACCCCTCTCCCTCCATACCAACTTCTGGTCCTCTCTCTCCTCTCCATGTTCAAGGAATTTTAGGCTCCAGTTTGGTGCGATCCAGGCAAGAGAAAGCTGACGAGAAAGGAAGAAGACAGTACTACTGCAGAGACGACTACAGATCTTCGAAAGAAGTTTTGAAGATTCTCCAAATCAAATCCAGATCTAATATTTGGATAAATGATAAAGAAGGAGAGAATCTTTAAATCCAGCCTGAGTGGATATCGGTAGAGGCCAGGCACTTGCGTGGCTAGATCTAGAGCCTCAAGCAATCAGCAGGATCATCAAAGGGTAGTCTGATTACCCAACATCAAGATATAAATTAAATCAAATTTAATTTATTTTTATTTTTATTTATTAGATCTATGAAATTAGATCTGAAATATCTCTTTTTGATCTAGATACATGAGAAAAATTTTTAAAATATCTCTCTTGATCCATTTAAATCTGAACGAACCTGACCCAAAAAATTAAAATTTTTCCTTCAACTGGTATCAAAGCCAGTTTCTTTAAATTATTTATATCTAATTTTAATTTATTTTTGATCTAACAATCAGATGATTTTAGATATCACATGAGATGTGATTTGATCTAAAATCAATAAAATTAAAATTAAATACTTTAGATCTAAGTTTTATAAGAAGCATGACTACTTACAAAATAGAATAGTTCTATACATAGTCTTGCATGTTCGTAATTTAATTTGATTAAGTTATAATTTTAGATCTATTTATTTACTATTTTTTGATGTTATAAATCTTATAATAAGATCTAAAAAATAGTAAATAAAATTATTTAATTTTTGGATAATATGAGATATGATGAACGCATGTTTAGACTAGTTGGAAAATAGTTCTATGTAATTATCTAGATTAAAATTTATTTTGATATGATCAATTTAAATCTATTTTTTTAGATAATTATGGGATAATTTAGATCTAAAAATATGCATGATATGATACATGAGATGTATGCAAAATATGTTTATAGTTAGATCAATTTTTGTATATGAGATATATGATGTAGATCTAACTAGTTTTGTAGTTTTGTATATTTTTGATTAAGACGTTCCCCTTGGCCATCAGATCATAAGAACAAAGTAGGATTTAAATATGCTCTCCTCCCATTTGATGGGGTGTTCTTATGATGTGTAAGGGTGCTGTGTGTTTGTCCTTAATCAAAATCATGAACTTACTTTCTGCAAAATCCTAGATCCTAAAATCCTAGGATTTAATATACATGTTTTGTTTATAAACCCTAAACATAATTAATAATTAAGATTATAAAATATTAATTAGATCTAAAATTAAGAATTTTAGATCTAAGATATATTCATAATATTGGGTTCGGACTTAGGTAGCTCAATTAGGTCAAAGCGGTTGATCAAACCGAATCAAGAGTTATTAGATGGGATCAACGGTGCTTAAATTGACCAATCTAATAGGATTAAGTCTGGGTCAAGATCGAGTCACGTGAGTGATCGATCAAGCTAAGACTTAATTAGGCTCAGTGGTTAGAGTTTGGATTGTAAGCTAACCTGATTGATTCTAGCTCAACAATTTGGTGTCTAATGTAAGTTTGGCAGACACGACCAACTGATTTTTAATTGAGAGCTACTCGACTCGAATGCATTCCTATCGAGTTAGTGGCATATCCCTTCCATCGGTTTCACTTACCTAACCATGTTTGTTGGCACAATTTTGATCTGAGGTGGTCAATAATCTGAGCTAACCCATGCCACTAGGTTAGTCATAATGGTTATAACTATATCAAGTCTAGTTTAATGAGACCTAAATCAAATCTTCCTAAGAAAAGATTAAGTCTAAAGGTCTTCCACCATTGTAGATCTACGGGCCCTTTTCGAGGTTGATTATTCTCGGCTGGTTACAGTGGTTCAATTGCATTGAAAAGATGCAACCATATCTATTAGGCATTGGATGCTACGGACTGGAGGATGGATTGGGCTAAATATTTTGGACATGGTGAGAGACTCAATTAGGAATCCAATCTATGCAAATGATGGGTCTAACTTAACGAAGAAGTGGATCAATATTCTGGGCATGGTGAGATCCATGAAATAGAGACTAAGTTTGGGTGCACCATGATTAGAGAATCATTGAACAAGAGTTGTTCACTCATTTGCTAACCCATCACCAATAACTATTAAGTGAGGTGATGAGTTAGCTGGTGGGACTGCACCACCCACTAGAAATCATTAATCATGGAGATTTTCGTACCTCTACAGAAGGAGTGTAGGGATCTTAGAAAATAGTGGAAGCTAATTTATTTAAAAAATAAAATTTTCAAATAAATTGATCAAGTCTTAATTACAATATCTAACTAGAAACTTTGACTCTTTACAAAAAAATGTCTGCATCCAACCCATTAGCACGTATCCTAGACACCCATAGACTGACCGAACCTAATTATAAGGATTGGCTCCAGAACATCAAAATTGTTTTGGGTTTCAAGAAGTTAACTCATGTGTTGCACTAGGACCTTCCCACCATACCAGCTCGTCCATCCACTGAACAGAGAGCGTCTCTTGAAAAATGGATGGATGAAGATAACAAGGCTAGATATTACATATTAGGCTCGATGTCTGATAAGCTTCAGTACCAACATGAAGATATCAGGACTGCCTGCTAAATGTTGTCTCACCTATAAGAGATGTTTGGTGAACAAAGTTGTGCAGCCATGTATCAAGTCACTAAACGACTTTTCAAGGCTAAAATGCGTGATGGGCAGTCAGTCCAAGATCATTATCTGATGATGATCAAGGACTTGGAAGAGCTTGAGAAGCTCGGAGTGATGTTGGATCTGGATCTATAGAATGATATAATTCTACAATTCTTGACTGATACATATGGGCAGTTCATCATGAACTACCATATACATAAACTTCAAAATTCCCTGGCTGAACTTATGAATATGCTGGTTACTATTAAGCTTTCCATGAAAGGTTCTAAAGGCTTAGTGCTTGCTATGGAGCGGACTTCTTCCAAGAGAAAGTCTTTTGAAAAGAAGAAAAAGTCTGTGAAAATGCAGAAGATGGAAGGAGGAAAGAAGAAAAAGGCAGAGCTAAAGAAGAAGACCACTGACAAAGAAAAGTATTTTCATTGCAACAATGACGGCCACTGAAAGTGAAACTACCCTACTTACCTGACCACCGTGAAGAATAAGAAGGAGGCAGGTCCTTCTAGAGGTATGCTCGTTATTGAGTCTAACCTTATGATTTCTTTTGCATCTAGTTGGATGCTTGACTCTGATTCTAGTGCTCATTTGTGCACTTTCATGCTAGATCTTGAGGATAGAAGAAGGCTAAGGGATGGCGAGATGATCCTACGTATCGAAAATGGAGCAAGAGTTGCTACCGTGGTGGTGGGAACATACCTTCTTTGACTACTATCTGGTTTAGACTTAGTTTTAAAAGATTATTATTATGTTCCTGCAGCAAGCAGGAATTTGATTTCTATTTCATGCCTAGCACTAGAAGGCTATGTAATTAGTTTTCTTAAGGAGCATTGTAACATTCTTTATAAAAGAAATAAAATTGCAAGTGGTTTTCTTATTAATGGTCTTTATCAGTTACATATTGATGTATCTATTTTTAATATCGAGCAAAATGTAAATGGCATGAAATGACCAGATAACAAGATCAGATGCAAAATGTAACAATTAAAGATAGTAGGTCGTTATTGACCAACCAAAGGTCACCACTTGTACGAGGTTTAACTGAAGAGGGAGATGTTAGATATATGTGCCCTAGAAGCCAGAATTGGCTGACACTTGTAATACACTTCTAGGGGCAAAATTATAATTTTGACTAAAATCAATAAATGGGTTATTTTCTATCACATATGTGTATTTAGTGTCTGTGATACATCCTTTGAGTTAATGGTAATGATAATTCATATTTTCAAGAGTTGAAAATTTAAGACATGAATAATCATTATTAACTCATAAATTGCTCCCGACCATAGGATCATCACGAGGATGGTGATTGATCCGGAAGGTTGGTGTACAATCGCTTCTCTTTAGTAGATGAGTCTTGAGTCTACGGTGTGGAGACACCGGAGCGAGAGTACAGGTACTCGTTAGAGAACGAGGGCACTGAGCGTGACCACCTCGAGTAGTCATTAGGGAGTCTACCTTCTCGTCAATGACTGACTCGATGCTGCAGTAGTGTGTCTGGTTCTTTGACCTGAGGTGCATCGGCAGTTCACCTTGAGGGTGTTATAGTTTGACTACACCATTACTCGGTCTCCTAGCCATATGGAACCCTGAGGTGTATGTTGGCTATAGCATGTTCATTGTAGGAACTGGATGGCATCAAGATGGAATCTATCTACCTCGGTGGTAGAGGAGCAGCCCTATGATGATCATGAGAATCAAGTCCAGAAGCCCATGGCCATGGCAGAGTGAAATAATAGAAAGAGTTTCTATTTAGATTTTCACATTGGACTCGAATCGAATGATTACATCATATGACAGAGACTAGGGTTTGACGAGTTCACCTTAACCCTAATCTGATCGGGGCTCAAGATAGAAGAACTTAATCACACAGGTAGCTGCACCAAGAGGTTCGCATTCAGCTCTGATGGGTTGCCACCATATACTGCTAGGTGTCACTGGTGGATTTTGGGAGCAATTAGAATGATTTAGATGATCGATCATTCTAGCTGTTCGAATCAGAAGAGTTCTGATCCATCGAAAGGAGTTTCGATGATGTCGATGATAGAGATCATGACATATCCCATTACCATACAGAACTGAACCTAACTGGGTCACACAAACAAGGGTTTGAATCTGGTGATCATCAATTGAACTGATCTAGTTCAATTGATCTGAATGAGATTCAATTAGGTTCAAGGAAATCGTGCTAGCACTCGATTGAACCTAACGTTCTTCTTTTGCTATCATAAATAAGTTGTCCTGTCTGAGCCAAAGGAGTTTGTGCTCAATCAGAGGCCTTCATATGGTCTGACTGGAGGTTGTCCAAGTCAGAAAAGGTTGTCTTATTTTGTAAGACATTACCTGCCATTTTTGGTCACCTGCCATTTCTTGTTCTTTGACTTTGGTCAAAAGTCTACCTTTGACTGGTCAAACGTTGACCATTGACACTTTGACTTTTGACCACATGTCATGCACCTATTGGAGAGCTGGTGAGGGCCTATCCCCCTGCCAGAACCTGGCAAGGAGAAGGGCGCACGCCACCCTAGGCGTGTGCCCAAGTTGGAGGCGCCTAGGAGTCCTTGTTGGACAAGGACTCCATCTCCTTTTTGGATTCCAATTAGAGTTCTTCTAAGAACCAACTTTGACTGGTCTTAGGCACCCTCTAAGGAGGAATCCAGGGGACTCTATTCCCACCAATCAGATTTAGATCTGATTTCACAAAGGGTTGTGATTGGTTGAGAAGAAGAGGAGTTGGATCACAGCTAGTCTATAAATAAGACCCTGTATCCAACTCAGATTGTATAAGAGATATGATGAGATCATAGTTTCCCCATGCCCCAAGGCTGCCTCTCCCCTCCTTCTCCATGCCAAACCACCTTCTCCCCTTGCTCTCCACATCCAAAAGGAGTTTTGGACCTTGGTTGGTGCGATTCAGATCAAAGAAAGGCGATCAAAAGCAAGAAGGCTGCGCTGCTGCAAAGGACGACTGCTGATCTTCAAAAGAGTTTTGAAGATCCTCCAGATCAGATCCAGATCTAATTTTTGGAGGTGTGATAGAGAAGAAGAGGATCTCCAGATCCAACCCGAGTGGATACCGGTAGAGGCCAGGCGCTTGCGTGGCTAGATCCAGAACCTTCCGCTGCAAACAGGATCATCAACAGGGTAATAGGATTACCCAAATCAGGTAAATTAAATTTGATTTAATTTATCTTTTAATTTTATTTTATTAAAATAATAAGAATCAGATCTGAAACATATCAAGATCTGATTGGGATCAAGAGAAAAATTTTTGAAATATATCTCTTGATCTGATCAGATCTGAACGAACCTGGACCGGGAAATCAGGATTTCCCTTCAACTGGTATCAGAGCCATGGTTCTAAAATTATTTAGATCTGATTTTAAATTTATTTTAATTAAAAATAAGTGATTTTAGATGTCACATGAGATGTGATCAGATCTGAAATCAGAAAAAATTAAAATTAAATGATTTGGATCTAAGATTAGAAGATATGCATGACTAGTTCTAGAATAGAATAGTTCTATAGAATAGTCTTGCATGTTTTTGATTTAATCTGATTAAATCATATTTTAGATCTTTTTATTTACTATTTTTTGATATTATAAGTGTTATAATAACATCTAAAAAATAGCAAATAAAAATTATTTAATTTTTAAATATCATATGAGATATGATTGATGCATGTCTAGACTAGTTGTAGAATAGTTCTACATAATTATCTAGATTAGAATTTATTTTGATTAGATCAATTTAAATCTAATTTTTTAGATTATTATGAGATAATTTAGATCTGAAAATATGCATGATTTGATACATGAGATGTATGCAAAATATGCCATGATTAGATCTAATTTGTATATGAGATATATGATATAGATCTAAAACTGTTTTGTAGTATTGACATGTTCCTGATTAAGGCGTTCCTCTTGGCCGTCCGGTCATAAGAATGAAGAAGGGTTTAAAGGCCCTCTCTTCCCATTCGATGGGGTGTTCTTATGATGTGTAGGGGTGCTGCGTGTTCGTCCTTAATCAGAAACCCAAAACTTACTTTCTGCAAAACCCTAGATCCTGAAACCCTAGGATTTATTGTGCATATTTTGTTTATGAACCCTACTTAATTAAGAATTAAGTTTATGGAATATTAATTAGGTCTAAAATTGAGAATTTTCAGATCTAAGACATATTCATAATACTGGGTTCGGGCTTGGGTAGCTCAATTAGGTCTAAGCGGTTGATCAAACCGAATCAAGAGTTGGTTAGATGGGATCAACAATGCTTAAATTGACCAGCCTAATAGGATTAAGTCTGGGTCAAGATCGAGTCACGATCAAGCAAGACCTAATTAGGCTCAGAGGTTAGAGTCTGGATTGTAGGCTAACCCAATTGGTTCTGGCTCAACAATTTGGTGTCTAAGGTAAGTTTGGCACATACGACCGACTGGTTTTTAATTGGAAGCTACTCGACCTGAATGCATTCTTGTACGAGTTAATGGCATATTCCTTCCACCGGTCTCACTTACCTGGCCATATCTGTTGACACAGTTCTGATCTGAGGTGGTCAATAATCCGAGCTAACCCATGCCACTAGGTTAGTCATAATTGTTATGACTAAGCCAAGTCTAGTTTAATGAGACCTGAATCAATTCTCCCTAAGAAAAGATTAAGTCTGAGGTCTTCCACCATTGTAGATGTGCGGGCCCTTCCCGGGGTTGATTGTTCTCGGCTGGATACAGTGGCTCAGTTGCACCGGGAAGATGCAACCATGTCTATTAGGCATTGGATGCTATGGGCTGGAGGATGAGTTGGGCTCAATATTTTGGATACGGTGAGAGACTCAATTAGGAACCCAGTCTATGCAAATGGTGGGTCTGACTTAACTAAGGAGTGGATCAATATTTCCGGATACGGTGAGATTCATGAATTAGAGACCAAGTTTGGGTGCACCATGATTAGAGAATCATTGAACAAGAGTTGTTCACTCATTGGCTAACCCATCACCAATAACTGTTAGGTGAGGTGATGAGTCAGTTGGTGAGACCGCACCACCCACTAGAAATCATTAATCATGGAGATTTTTCGCATCTCTACAGAGGGAGTGTAGGGATCCGAGAAAATAGTGGGAGCTAATTTGTTTAAAAATAAAATTCCTAAATAAATTGGTCAAGTCAAAATTACAGTATCTAACTAGAATCTTTGACTCTCTACAGGAAAAATGTCTGCGTCCAACCCATTGGCACGTATCCTGGACACACATAGACTGACTGGACCCAATTATAAAGATTGGCTCAGGAACTACAAAATTATTTTGGGTTTCGAGAAGTTAACCCATGTTTTGGACCAGGACCCTCCCACCTTACCAGCCCGTCCATCTGTTGAACAGAGAGCGTCTCTGGAAAAATGGATAGACGAAGATAATAAGGCCAGATATTACATGTTGGGCTCGATGTCTGATGAGCTCCAGCGCCAACATGAAGATATCGGGACTGCTCGCCAAATGTTGGCTCACCTGCAGGAGATGTTTGGTGAACAGAGTCGCGCAGCCAAATATCAAGTCACGAAATGACTTTTTAAGGCTAAGATGCGTGATGGGCAGTCAGTCCAAGATCACTGTCTGACAATGATCAAGGACATGGAAGAGCTTGAGAAGCTCGGTGTGAAGTTAGACTTGGACCTGCAGAATGATATTATTCTGCAATCCTTGACTGATGCATATGGGCAATTCATCATGAATTACCACATGCATAAACTTCAAAATTCCTTGGCCGAATTAATGAATATGCTGGTTACCGCTGAGCTTTCTATGAAAGGTTCTAAAGGCTCAGTTCTTGCTATGGAACGGACTTCTTCCAAAAGAAAGTCTTATGGAAAGAAAAAGAAGTCTGTGAAAAAGCAAAAGGTGGAAGGATCAAAGAAGAAGAAGGCAGAGCCGAAGAAAAAGGCCGATGTCAAAGGAAAGTGTTTCCATTGCAACAGCGACGGCCATTGGAAGCGGAACTGCCCTACTTACCTGGCCACCCTGAAGAACAAGAAGGAAGGTCCTTCTGGAGGTATGCTCGTTATTGAGTCTAACCTTATGGTTTCTTCTGCATCCAGTTGGGTGCTTGACTCTGGTTCTAGTGCTCATCTGTGCACTTCCATGCAGGGTCTTGAGGATAGCAGGAGGCTGAGGGATGGAGACATGATCCTACGCATCGGTAATGGAGCAAGAGTTGCTGCAGTAGCCGTGGGAACATACCCTCTTCGATTACCATCTGGTTTAGACTTAGTTTTGAAAGACTGTTATTATGTGCCTGCAGCTAGCAGGAATTTGATTTCTGTTTCATGCTTAGCACAAGAAGGCTATGTGATTCACCTTCTTTAAGGACCATTGTAACATTCTTTATGAAAGAAATAAAATTGCAAATGGTTTCCTTATTAATGGTCTTTATCAGCTACATATTGATGTACCTGTTCTAACTATCGAGCAAAACGTGAATGCCAAACGACCTAGGGATAGTCCAAACGATAGATATCTATGGCACCTGAGATTAGGTCATATAGCAGAAGATAGGATCAACAAATTGGAGAAAAATGGGCTATTGAGTCCATTGACTTTCGAGTCATATCCAACTTGTGAATCTTGTCTTCAAGGCAAAATGACTAAACTCCCTTTTGTTGGACATGGGGAGAGGGCCACAGATCTCCTTGCCCTAGTACATACTGATGTGTGCGGCCCATTTGATGTGCCGGCTAGAGGCAATTTTGTCTACTTCATTACCTTTACCGATGATCTGTCTAGGTATGGGTATGTGTATCTTATGAGACACAAGTCTGAAGCTTTTGAAAAGTTCAAAGAATTCAGACATGAAGTAGAAAAACAAACTGGAAAAACCCATTAAGGTTCTTCGATCAGATCGAGGAGGTGAATACCTTAGCCGGGAATTCCTAGACTATCTCAAGGAAAATGGCATAGTCTCTCAATGGACTCCACCAGGAACACCTCAACTCAACGGGGTTTCAGAATGGAGAAATCGGACTCTATTGGATATGGTTCGATCCATGATGAGCTTCACAGACCTCCCTGATTTTCTTTGGGGACACTCATTGTTAACTTCAATTCTATCTACTGAATAGGGTTCCCTCTAAAACCGTTCCTACCACACCGTATGAGATATGGCACGGTAAGAAACCAAGTCTGAGTCATCTCAGAATTTGGGGTTGTCCGGCTCATGTCAAAAGACAACAAGCGGACAAGTTAGAGTTTAGGTCCTTTCAGAGCTCGATTCATAGGATATCCTAAAGAGTCATTAGGATACTATTTCTACATTCCAGAAGACCACAATGTGATTGTGAGTCGACATGCCATCTTTCTTGAAAAATAGTTTATTCAAGATAGCGGCATTGGAAAAGCAGATCAAGCTTGATGAGAAAGTCTCACAAGTAGAACGAGCTAAGGACCAATTGGAACCAAATCAGGTTGAGCCAATAAGAACACTACCTCCTCCACCTCGTAGATCGGAAAGAGTTTTCCCGTCCCCCTGAAAGATACTTAGGTATTATTTCAGAGGAATGTAGAGGAAAATGTTCCTCGTAGGTAATGGTGCTCATGGTGATGATCCCAAAACCTACAACGAGGCGATATCAGATATCGACTCCGAGAAATGGCTAGAGGCAATGCAGTCAGAAATTGACTCGATGCACTCAAACCAAGTCTGGACCTTGGTAGATCCACCAGAAGGTATAGTACCTATTGGGATGTAAATGGATCTTCAAGAGAAAGATTGGTGCAGATGGGAATGTGGAGACATTCAAGGCTAGACTAGTGGCAAAAGGTTATAGTCAACGCGAAGGCATTGACTATCAGGATACCTTTTCCCCAGTGGCTATGCTAAAATCCATCCGCACATTGCTTGCCTGTTGCAGCCTATTTCGATTATGAAATATGGCAAATGGACGTGAAAACGGCATTCCTAAATGGATATCTTGAGGAAGATATCTATATGGAACAGCCGCTAGGTTTCACATCCAGTGATACTGATCACAAGGTTTGCAAGCTGCAAAGGTCCATATATGGACTTAAGCAAGCATCTCGGAGCTGGAACACTCGTTTCAATGATGTGATCAAAAAGTTTGGTTTCATCAAAAATGAAGAGGAACCATGTGTTTTCAAAAAGGGTCAGTGGGAGCGCTGTTGTCTTCCTCGTATTGTACGTGGATGACATCCTCCTTATTGGGAATGATATTCCCATGTTGACATCAGTCAAGATGTGGTTGTCCAAGGAATTCTCCATGAAAGACCTAGGTGAAGCATCCTTTATTCTAGGAATTAAGGTCTATAGGGATAGACCGAATAGGATGCTAGGACTTTCACAGAAGATGTACATAGAGGAAAGTACTAAAGAGGTTTAGTATGGAAAACTCTAAGAGGGGATTAATACCCTTCAGACATGGTATTCATCTTTCCAAGAAGATGTGCCCTAGCACACCTGAGGAAATAGAACGCATGAGCAAGATCCCTTATGCTTCTGCAATAGGGAGCCTCATGTATGCCATGCTATGTACACGACCTGATATAGCCCATGCTGTGAGTGTCACAAGCAGATATCAGTCAAATCCAGGTGAAGAACACTGGACTTCTGTGAAATGTATCCTTAAGTACTTGAGAAGAACTAAGGATATGATGTTGGTCTTTGGTAATGGAGAACTCCAAGTCCAGGGATACACAGACTCAGATTTCATGTCTGATATAGATGATCGAAAGTCGACATCTGGCAGACTGTTTGTGTGCAATGGTGGTGCTGTCAGCTGGAAGAGTTCCAAGCAAACGGTGATACCACCCTCATCCACGATTACCTCGAAAAGGGTTACGTCGAGGTCAAGAGAGTCAACTCCACAGATAATGTGGCAGACCCACTTACAAAGCCGTTGGGCCAGCAGAAGATCGAAGCCCACCTTGAGAAGATGGGACTTAGACTTGTAGCCAATTGGCTTTAGGACAAGTGGGAGATTGTTAGATATATGTGCCCTAGAAGCCAGAATTGGCTGACACTTGTAATACACTTCTAGGGGCAAAATTATAATTTTGACTAAAATCAATAAAATGGGTTATTTTCTATCACATATGTGTATTTAGTGTCTGTGATACATCCTTTGAGTTAATGGTAATGATAATTCATATTTTCAAGAGTTGAAAATTTAAGACATGAATAATCATTATTAACTCATAAATTGCTCCCGACCATAGGATCATCACGAGGATGGTGATTGATCCGGAAGGTTGGTGTACAATCGCTTCTCTTTAGTAGATGAGTCTTGAGTCTACGGTGTGGAGACACCGGAGCGAGAGTACAGGTACTCGTTAGAGAACGAGGGCACTGAGCGTGACCACCTCGAGTAGTCATTAGGGAGTCTACCTTCTCGTCAATGACTGACTCGATGCTGCAGTAGTGTGTCTGGTTCTTTGACCTGAGGTGCATCGGCAGTTCACCTTGAGGGTGTTATAGTTTGACTACACCATTACTCGGTCTCCTAGCCATATGGAACCCTGAGGTGTATGTTGGCTATAGCATGTTCATTGTAGGAACTGGATGGCATCAAGATGGAATCTATCTACCTCGGTGGTAGAGGAGCAGCCCTATGATGATCATGAGAATCAAGTCCAGAAGCCCATGGCCATGGCAGAGTGAAATAATAGAAAGAGTTTCTATTTAGATTTTCACATTGGACTCGAATCGAATGATTACATCATATGACAGAGACTAGGGTTTGACGAGTTCACCTTAACCCTAATCTGATCGGGGCTCAAGATAGAAGAACTTGAATCACACAGGTAGCTGCACCAAGAGGTTCGCATTCAGCTCTGATGGGTTGCCACCATATACTGCTAGGTGTCACTGGTGGATTTTGGGAGCAATTAGAATGATTTAGATGATCGATCATTCTAGCTGTTCGAATCAGAAGAGTTCTGATCCATCGAAAGGAGTTTCGATGATGTCGATGATAGAGATCATGACATATCCCATTACCATACAGAACTGAACCTAACTGGGTCACACAAACAAGGGTTTGAATCTGGTGATCATCAATTGAACTGATCTAGTTCAATTGATCTGAATGAGATTCAATTAGGTTCAAGGAAATCGTGCTAGCACTCGATTGAACCTAACGTTCTTCTTTTGCTATCATAAATAAGTTGTCCTGTCTGAGCCAAAGGAGTTTGTGCTCAATCAGAGGCCTTCATATGGTCATGACTAATATATAGAGATAGAAATGATATTGATCGTATATGGAAACTATCCTAGGGGTTGTATATAGAATATAAGAATCTTTGCTTCGAATATGAGCATAGCCTCAGAAAGGCTTTCTAATCTTGTTCTTCACAGGTGGGCAGGTAAGTAGGGCCAGTTCCGCTTCCAATGGCCGTCGCTGTTGCAAATGGAAATCACTTTCCTTTGCCATCGACTTCTTCTTCTCGGTTCTGCTTCTTCTTCTTTTGATCCTTCTACTTTTGCTTTTTCACAGACTTCTTTTTCTTTCCATAAGAACTTTCTTTGGAAGAAGTCCGTTTCATAGCAAGAAACTGAGCCTTTAGAACCTTTCATAGAAAGCTCAGGGTAACCCAGCATATATCATCAACTCAGCCAAGGAATTTTGAAGATTTATGCATGTGGTAATTCATGATGAATTGCCATATGCATCAGTCAAGGATTTGCAGAATAATATCGTTCTGCAGTCCAAGTCCAACTTCACACCGAGCTTCTCAAGCTCTTCCATGTCCTTGATCATTGTCAGACAGTGATTTGGACTGACTGCCCATCACGCATCTTAGCCTTAAAAGTCGTTTCGTGACTTGATATTTGGCTGCGCGACTCTGTTCACAAAATCTCCTGCAGGTGGCCAACATTTGGCGAGCAGTCCCGATATCTTCATGTTGGCGCTGGAGCTCATCAGACATCGAGCCCAACATGTAGTATCTGGCTTAATTGTCTTCGTCATCCATTTTTCCAGGAGACGCTCTCTGTTCATGGTGGGGACGAGCTGGTAAGGTGGGAGGGTCCTGGTCCAAAACATGTGTTAACTTCTCTGAAACCCAAAACAATTTTGTTAATTCCTGAGCCAATCTTTATAATTGGGTCCAGTCAGTCTATGTGTGTCTAGGATAACGTGCCAGTGGGTTGGACGCAGACATTTTTCCTGTAGAGAGTCAAAGATTCTAGTTTAGATTACTGTATTTTGACTTGACGCAATTTGTTTAGGGATTTTATTTTAAACAAATTAGCTCCCACTATTTTCTCGGATACCTACACTCCTCTGCAGAGATGCGAAAATCTCGCAATTGATGATTTTCAGTGGGTGGTGGCGGTCTCACCACTGACTCATCACCTCACCTAACAGTTTTGTGATGGGTTAGCCAATTGAGTGAACACTCTTGTTCATGATTCTCTAATCATGGTGCACCCAAACTTGGTCTCTAATTCATGAATTCACCGTATCGGCAATATTGATACCACTCTTAGTTAAGTCAGACCCACCATTTGTATAGACTGGGTTCCTAATTGGGTCTCTCACCGTATCGGAATATTGAGCCCAACTCATCCTCCAGCCCATAGCATCCAATGCCTAATAAGACATGGGTTGGGTTCTTCCCGGTGCATGCCAGCACTGTATCCAGCCGAGAACAATCACACCGGGAAGGGCCCGCACATCTACAAATGGTGGAAGACCTCGACTTAATCTTTTTTTTGGGGAATTGATTCAGGTCTCATTAAACTAGACTTGGCTTAGTCAATAAAATTATGATAACCTAGTGGCATGGGTCAGCTCGATTATTGACACTCAGATTAGAACTGTTCAACAGATAATGGCCAGGTAAGTGAGACCGATGGAAGGATATCGTTAACTCGCACAAGAAACGTTCAAGGTCGAGTAGCTTCCAATTAAAAACCAGTCGGTCGTCTGTGCCAAACTTACTTAGACACCAAATTGTTGAGTCAGAACCAATTGGGTTGCCTAACAATCCAGATCTACCTCTAAGCTAATTAGGTCTTGCTTGATCGTGACTCGATCTTGACCCAGACTTAATTTTAGGCTAGTCATTTAAGCATTGTTGATCCTCTAACGACTCTTGATTCGGTTGAGATCAACCGCTTAGACCTAATTGAGCTACCCAAGCTGAACCAGTATTATGAATATGTCTTAGATCTAAAATTCTCATTTTAGACCTAATTAATATTCATAAACTTAATTCTTATTAAGTTGGGTTCATAAACAAATATGCACTAATCCTAGGGTTTCAGGATCTAGGGTTTGCAGAAAGTAAGTTTTGGGTTTCTGATTAAGGACGAACACCCAGCACCCTACGTCATAAGAACGCCCATCGCAATGGGAAGAGAGGTTTAACCTTCTTCGTTCTTATACGCGGACGGCCAGAGGAACGCCTTTAATCAGGAACATGTAAATCTACAAAACAGTTATAGATCTATATATAATATCTCATATACAAATTTAGATCTAACTAAGGCATATTTTGCATACATCTCATGTATCATAATCATGCATGTTTTTCAGATCTAAATTATCATATAATATCTGAAAATTAGATTTAAATTGATCTAATCAAATAAATTCTAATCTAAGACAATTATGTAGAAAATTCTACAACTAGTCTAGTCATGCCATCTATCATATCTCATATGATATTTAAAATTATAATTTTTTATTTGCTGTTACATATGTTATTATAACACTTATATATGAGAAATAGTAAATAAGAAGATCTAAAATATGATTTAATCATATTAATAAAAGACATGCAAAACTATTCTATAGAACTATTCTATTCTGAACTAGTCATGCATATCTTCATGTTCTTAGATCCAAATCATTTCATTTTAATTTTTTCTTGATTTCAGAATCTGATCATCTCATGTGACATCTGAATCAATTTATTTTTTAATTAAAACAAAATTAAAATCAGATCTAAACAATTTTAGACCATGGCTCTGATACGAGTTGAAGGGAATCTGATTCCCGGTCCAGGTTCGTTCAGATCTGATTAGATCAAGAGATATATTTCAAAAATTTTCTCTTGATTTAATCAGATCTTGCATAAATTTCAGATCTGATTCTTATTATTTTAATAAATAAAATAAAATAAGATAAATTAATCAAATTTATTACCTGATTTGGGTAATCTATTACCTGTAGATGATCCTGATTGCAGCGGAAGGTTCTGGGATCTCCGCCACGCAAGCGCCTGGCCCTCTACCGGTATCCACTCGGGTTGGATCTGGAAACTCTTCTTCCTCTATCACATCCAAAAATCAGATTTGGATCTGATCTGGAGGATCTTCAAAACTCTTTTGAAGATCTGCAGTCGTCCTTTTGCAGCAGCGCAGCTTCTTGCTTTTGATGCGCCTTTCCTTGATCTGATAGCACAAATAAGTCCAAAACACTTTGACGTGGAGAGCAAGGGGAGAAGAGAGTATGGCGTGGAGAAGGAGGGGAGAGGCAGCCTTGGACGTGGGAAATCTCTTTCAATAAGACATTGACTTGGAATTAGGGTTGGGCGCCAGGGTCTTAATTTATAGACTAAGCGTGATCCACTCTTCTTCTCTCAACCAATCACAACCCTTTGTGAAATCAGATCTAAATCTGATTGTTGAAAAAGACCCGGATTCCTTTAGAGGGCGCTTAAGACCAGTCAAACTGGATTCTTAAGTAGAACATCTAATTGGAATCCTAAGGGAGGTGGAGTCACTTGTCCAACAGGACTCCTAGGCGCCTCCTACTTGGGCTCACGCCACCTTGGCGTGCGCCTTCTCTTTGCGGACTTCTGGCAGGGGGACAAGCCCCACCAGCTCTCAATAGGTGCATGACATGTGGTCAAAAGTCAAAGGGTGAATGGTCAAAGTTTGACACGTCAAAGGTAAGAATTTTTGACCAAAGTCAAAGAACAAGAAATGGCAGGTGACCAAATTGGCAGGTAATGTTTACATAAGCAACCTATTTACTTGCAACCTCTAAGTCAGACCATATGAAGGCCTCTGATTGAGCACAAACCTCCTTTGGCTAGTCAGGACAACTTATTCATGATAGTAAAAGAAGACGTTGGTTCATCGAGTGCTAGCAGATTTCCTTGAACCTAATTGAATCTCATTCAGATCATTGAACTAGATCAGTTCAATTGATGATCACCAGATTCAAACCCTTGTTTGTGTGACCCAGTTAGGTTCAGTTCTGTATGGTAATGGGATATGTCATGATCTCTATCATAGACATCATCGAAACTCCTTTCGATGGATCAGAACTCTTCTGATTCGAACAGTAGAATGATCGATCATCTAAATCATTCTAATTGCCTCCAAAATCCACCAGTGACACTAGCAGTATTGGTGGCAACCCATCAGAGCTGAATGCGAAGCTCTTGGTGAGGTCCTGTGTGATTCAGTTTTCTATCTTGAGCCCGATCAGATTAGGGTTAAGGTGAACTCGTCAAACCCTAGTCTCTGTCATATGATGTAATCATTCGATTCGAGTCCAATGTGAAAATCTAAATAGAAACTCTTTCTATTATTTCACTCTACCATGGCCATGGATTTCTAGACTTGATTCTCATGATCATCATAGGGCTGCTCCTCTACCACCGAGGTAGATAGATCCCATCTTGATGCAATCCAGTTCCTAAATGACATGCTATAGCCAACATACCTCAGGGTTCATATGGCTAGGAGACGACGTAATGTGTAGTCAACCTAATACACCCAGGTGAACTGCCGATGCATCTCAGGTCAAAGAACCAGACACACTACTGCAGCATCGAGTCAGTCATTGATGAGAAGGTAGACTCCCTAATGACTAACTCGAGGTGGTCAATGCTCAGTGCCCTCGTTTCTCTAGAGTACTGTACTTTCTCTCCGGTGTCTCCACACGTAGAACTCAAGACTCATCTACTAAAGAGCGATGTCCAACACTTCCGATCAATCAAATTCAGTTGATGTCATATGGTCGGGAGCTGTTTATGAGTTAATATGATTATTCATGTCTTAAATTTCAACCTCTTGAAATATGAATTATCATTACCATAACTCATAGGATGTATCAACACACTAAAATACACATATGTGATAGATAACTCCCATTTCATTAATTATATCAAATTATAATTTTGCCCTAGAAGTGTATTCAAGTGTCAGCCAAATTCTGGCTTCCTAGGGCACATATATCTACACCCAAAACCTATAATGAGGCGATATCGCATATCGACTCAAGAAATGGCTAGAGGCAATGAAGTCAGAATTGACTCGATGCACTCAAACCAAGTATGGACCTTGGTAGATCCACTAGAAGGTATAGTACCTATTGGGTGTAGATGGATCTACAAGAGAAATACCAAGGTCCAGACTTGGTTTGAGTGCATCGAGTCGATCTCTGACTTCATTGCCTCAAGCCATTTCTCGGAGTCGATATCTGATATCGCCTCGTTGTAGGTTTTGGGATCATCACCATGAGCACCATTACCTATGAGGAACATTTCCTCTACATCCTCTGAAATAATACCTAAGTATCTTTCAGGGGGACGGGAAACTCTTTCCGATCTACGAGGTGGAGGAGGTAGTGTTCTTATTGGCTCAACCTGATTTGGTTCCACTTGGTCCTTAGCTCTTTCTGCTTGTGAGACTTTCTCATCAAGCTTAATCTGCTTTCCAATGCCACTATCTTGAATAAACTATTTTTCAAGAAATATGGCATGTCGACTCACAATCACATTGTGGTCTTCTGGAATGTAGAAATAGTATCCTAATGACTCTTTAGGATATCCTATGAATCGAGCTCTAAAGGACCTAAACTCTAACTTGTCCGCTTGTTGTCTTTTGACATAAGCCGGACAACCCCAAATTCTGAGATGACTCAGACTTGGTTTCTTACCGTGCCATATCTCATACGGTGTGGTAGGAACGGTTTTAGAGGGAACCCTATTCAGTAAATAGATTGAAGTTAATAATGAATGTCCCCAAAGAAAATCTGGGAGGTCTGTGAAGCTCATCATGGATCGAACCATATCCAATAGAGTCCGATTTCTCCGTTCTGAAACCCCGTTGAGTTGAGGTGTTCCTGGTGGAGTCCATTGAGAGACTATGCCATTTTCCTTAAGATAGTCTAGGAATTCCCGGCTAAGGTATTCACCTCCTCGATCTGATCGAAGAACCTTAATGGGTTTTCCAGTTTGTTTTTCTACTTCATGTCTGAATTCTTTGAACTTTTCAAAAGCTTCAGACTTATGTCTCATAAGATACACATACCCATACCTAGACAGATCATCGGTAAAGGTAATGAAGTAGACAAAATTGCCTCTAGCCGGCACATCGAATGGGCCGCACACATCAGTATGTACTAGGGCAAGGAGATCTGTGGCCCTCTCCCCATGTCCAACAAAAGGGAGTTTAGTCATTTTGCCTTGAAGACAAGATTCACAAGTTGGATACGACTCAAAAGTCAATGGACTCAATAGCCCATTTTTCTCCAATTTGTTAATCCTATCTTCTGCTATATGACCTAATCTCAGGTGCCATAGATATCTGTCGTTTGGACTATCCCTAGGTCGTTTGGCATTCACGTTTTGCTCGATAGTTAAAACAGGTACATCAATATGCAACTGATAAAGACCATTAACAAGGAAACCATTTGCAATTTTATTTCTTTCATAAAGAATGTTACAATGGTCCTTAAAGAAGGTGATCACATAACCTTCTTGTGCTAAGCATGAAACAGAAATCAAATTCCTGCTAGCTGCAGGCACATAATAACAGTCTTTTAAAACTAAGTCTAAACCAGATGGTAATCGCAGAGGGTATGTTCCCACGGCTACTGCAGCAACTCTTGCTCCATTACCGACGCGTAGGATCATGTCTCCATCCCTCAGCCTCCTGCTATCCTCAAGACCCTGCATAGAAGTGCACAGATGAGCACTAGAACCAGAGTCAAGCACCCAACTGGATGCAGAAGAAACCGTAAGGTTAGACTCAATAACGAGCATACCTCCAGAAGGACCTTCCTTCTTGTTCTTTAGGGTGGCCAGGTAAGTAGGGCAGTTCCGCTTCCAATGGCCGTCGCTGTTGCAATGGAAACACTTTCCTTTGCCATCGACCTTCTTCTTCGGTTCTGCCTTCTTCTTCTTTGATCCTTCTACCTTTTGCTTTTTCACAGACTTCTTTTTCTTTCCATAAGACTTTCTTTTGGAAGAAGTCCGTTCCATAGCAAGAACTGAGCCTTTAGAACCTTTCATAGAAAGCTCAGCGGTAACCAGCATATTCATCAACTCGGCCAAGGAATTTTGAAGTTTATGCATGTGGTAATTCATGATGAATTGCCCATATGCATCAGTCAAGGATTGCAGAATAATATCGTTCTGCAAGTCCAAGTCCAACTTCACACCGAGCTTCTCAAGCTCTTCCATGTCCTTGATCATTGTCAGACAGTGATCTTGGACTGACTGCCCATCACGCATCTTAGCCTTAAAAAGTCATTTCGTGACTTGATATTTGGCTGCGCGACTCTGTTCACCAAACATCTCCTGCAGGTGAGCCAACATTTGGCGAGCAGTCCCGATATCTTCATGTTGGCGCTGGAGCTCATCAGACATCGAGCCCAACATGTAGTATCTGGCCTTATTGTCTTCGTCAATCCATTTTTCCAGAGACGCTCTCTGTTCAGTGGATGGACGAGCTGGTAAGGTGGGAGGGTCCTGGTCCAAAACATGTGTTAACTTCTCTGAACCCAAAACAATTTTGTAGTTCCTGAGCCAATCTTTATAATTGGGTCCAGTCAGTCTATGTGTGTCTAGGATACGTGCCAGTGGGTTGGACGCAGACATTTTCCTGTAGAGAGTCAAAGATTCTAGTTAGATACTGTAATTTTGACTTGACCAATTTGTTTAGGGATTTTATTTTTAAACAAATTAGCTCCCACTATTTTCTCGGATCCCTACACTCCCTCTGTAGAGATGCGAAAATCTCCGCGATTGATGATTTCTAGTGGGTGGTGCGGTCTCACCAACTGACTCATCACCTCACCTAACAGTTATTGGTGATGGGTTAGCCAATGAGTGAACAACTCTTGTTCAATGATTCTCTAATCATGGTGCACCCAAACTTGGTCTCTAATTCATGAATCTCACCGTATCCGGAATATTGATCCACTCCTTAGTTAAGTCAGACCCACCATTTGCATAGACTGGGTTCCTAATTGGGTCTCTCACCGTATCCGGAATATTGAGCCCAACTCATCCTCCAGCCCATAGCATCCAATGCCTAATAGACATGGTTGCGTCTTCCCGGTGCAACTGAGCCACTGTATCCAGCCGAGAACAATCAACCCCGGGAAGGGCCCGCACGTCTACAATGGTGGAAGACCTCGGACTTAATCTTTTCTTAGGGAGAATTGATTCAGGTCTCATTAAACTAGACTTGGCTTAGTCATAACAATTATGACTAACCTAGTGGCATGGGTCAGCTCGGATTATTGACCACCTCAGATCAGAACTGTGTCAACAGATATGGCCAGGTAAGTGAGACCGGTGGAAGGAATATGCCGTTAACTCGCACAAGAACGCATTCAGGTCGAGTAGCTTCCAATTAAAAACCAGTCGGTCGTCTGTGCCAAACTTACCTTAGACACCAAATTGTTGAGTCAGAACCAATTGGGTTAGCCTACAATCCAGACTCTAACCTCTGAGCCTAATTAGGTCTTGCTTGATCGTGACTCGATCTTGACCCAGACTTAATCCTATTAGGCTGGTCAATTTAAGCATTGTTGATCCCATCTAACCAACTCTTGATTCGGTTTGATCAACCGCTTAGACCTAATTGAGCTACCCAAGCCCGAACCCAGTATTATGAATATGTCTTAGATCTGAAATTCTCAATTTTAGACCTAATTAATATTCCATAAACTTAATTCTTAATTAAGTTGGGTTCATAAACAAAATATGCACAATAAATCCTAGGGTTTCAGGATCTAGGGTTTTGCAGAAAGTAAGTTTTGGGTTTCTGATTAAGGACGAACACGCAGCACCCCTACACGTCATAAGAACACCCCATCGAATGGGAAGAGAGGGCCTTTAAACCCTTCTTCGTTCTTATGACCGGACGGCCAAGAGGAACGCCTTAATCAGGAACATGTAAATCTACAAAACAGTTATAGATCTATATCATATATCTCATATACAAATTTAGATCTAATCAAGGCATATTTTGCATACATCTCATGTATCATAATCATGCATGTTTTCAGATCTAAATTATCACATAATAATCTAAAAAATTAGATTTAAATTGATCTAATCAAAATAAATTCTAATCTAGACAATTATGTAGAACTATTCTACAACTAGTCTAGTCATGCATCTATCATATCTCATATGATATTTAAAATTAAATAATTTTTATTTGCTGTTTATCAGATGTTATTATAACACTTATAATATCAGAAAATAGTAAATAAGAAGATCTAAAATATGATTTAATCATATTAAATCAAAGACATGCAAAACTATTCTATAGAACTATTCTATTCTAGAACTAGTCATGCATATCTTCATGTTCTTAGATCCAAATCATTTAATTTTAATTTTTCTGATTTCAGATCTGATCACATCTCATGTGACATCTGAAATCACATTATTTTTAATTAAAATAAAATTAAAATCAGATCTAAACAATTTTAGAACCATGGCTCTGATACCAGTTGAAGGGAAATCCTGATTTCCCGGTCCAGGTTCGTCCAGATCTGATTAGATCAAGAGATATATTTCAAAAATTTTCTCTTGATCTTAATCAGATCTTGATATGTTTCAGATCTGATTCTTATTATTTTAATAAATAAAATAAAATAAGATAAATTAAATCAAATTTAATTTACCTGATTTGGGTAATCCTATTACCCTGTAGATGATCCTGATTGCAGCGGAAGGTTCTGGATCTTAGCCACGCAAGCGCCTGGCCTCTACCGGTATCCACTCGGGTTGGATCTGGAGAACCTCTTCTTCTCTATCACACCTCCAAAAATCAGATCTGGATCTGATCTGGAGGATCTTCAAAACTCTTTTGAAGATCTGCAGTCGTCCTTTTGCAGCAGCGCAGCCTTCTTGCTTTTGATCGCCTTTCCTTGATCTGAATCGCACCAAACTAAGTCCAAAACACTTTTGGACGTGGAGAGCAAGGGGAGAAGAGAGTATGGCATGGAGAAGGAGGGGAGAGGCAGCCTTGGACGTGGGAAATCTCTTTCAATAAGACATTCACTTAGGATTAGGGTTGGGCGCAGGGTCTTATTTATAGACCTAAGCTTGTGATCCAACTCCTCTTCCTCTCAACCAATCACAACCCTTTGTGAAATCAGATCTAAATCTGATTGGTTGAAAAAGAGACCCCTGGATTCCTCCTTAGAGGGCGCCTAAGACCAGTCAAACTGGATTCTTAGTAGAACTCTAATTGGAATCCTAAAGGGAGGTGGAGTCCTTGTCCAACAAGGACTCCTAGGCGCCTCCTACTTGGGCTCACGCCACCCTTGGCGTGCGCCCTTCTCCTTGCCAGGTTCTGGCAGGGGGACAAGCCCCCACCAGCTCTCCAATAGGTGCATGACATGTGGTCAAAAGTCAAAGGGTGAATGGTCAACGTTTGACCAGTCAAAGGTAGACTTTTGACCAAAGTCAAAGAACAAGAAATGGCAGGTGACCAAAAATGGCAGGTAATGTCTTACAAATAAGACAACCTATTCTGACTTGGACAACCTCCAGTCAGACCATATGAAGGCCTCTGATTGAGCACAAACTCCTTTGGCTCAGTCAGGACAACTTATTTATGATAGTAAAAGAAGAACGTTAGGTTCAATCGAGTGCTAGCACGATTTCCTTGAACCTAATTGAATCTCATTCAGATCAATTGAACTAGATCAGTTCAATTGATGATCACCAGATTCAAACCCTTGTTTGTGTGACCCAGTTAGGTTCAGTTCTGTATGGTAATGGGATATGTCATGATCTCTATCATAGACATCATCGAAACTCCTTTCGATGGATCAGAACTCTTCTGATTCGAACAGCTAGAATGATCGATCATCTAAATCATTCTAATTGCTCCCAAAATCCACCAGTGACACCTAGCAGTATATGGTGGCAACCCATCAGAGCTGAATGCGAACCTCTTGGTGCAGCTACCTGTGTGATTCAGTTCTTCTATCTTGAGCCCCGATCAGATTAGGGTTAAGGTGAACTCGTCAAACCCTAGTCTCTGTCATATGATGTAATCATTCGATTCGAGTCCAATGTGAAAATCTAAATAGAAACTCTTTCTATTATTTCACTCTACCATGGCCATGGATTTCTGGACTTGATTCTCATGATCATCATAGGGCTACTCCTCTACCACCGAGGTAGATAGATCCCATCTTGATGCAATCCAGTTCCTACAATGAACATGCTATAGCCAACATACACCTCAGGGTTCCATATGGCTAGGAGACCGAGTAATGGTGTAGTCAAACTATAACACCCTCAAGGTGAACTGCCGATGCATCTCAGGTCAAAGAACCAGACACACTACTGCAGCATCGAGTCAGTCATTGACGAGAAGGTAGACTCCCTAATGACTACTCGAGGTGGTCACGCTCAGTGCCCTCGTTCTCTAACGAGTACCTGTACTTTCGCTCCGGTGTCTCCACACCGTAGACTCAAGACTCATCTACTAAAGAAAAGCGATCGTACACCAACCTTCCGGATCAATCACCATCCTCGTGATGATCCTATGGTCGGGAGCTGTTTATGAGTTAATAATGATTATTCATGTCTTAAATTTTCAACTCTTGAAAATATGAATTATCATTACCATTAACTCAAAGGATGTATCACAGACACTAAATACACATATGTGATAGAAAATAACCCATTTCATTAATTATAGTCAAAATTATAATTTTGCCCCTAGAAGTGTATTACAAGTGTCAGCCAATTCTGGCTTCTAGGGCACATATATCTAACACCCAAAACCTATAATGAGGCGATATCGGATATCGACTCCAAGAAATGGCTAGAGGCAATGAAGTCAGAAATTGACTCGATGCACTCAAACCAAGTCTGGACCTTGGTAGATCCACTAGAAGGTATAGTACCTATTGGGTGTAGATGGATCTACAAGAGAAAGATTGGTGTAGATGGGAATGTGGAGACATTCAAAACTAGATTAGTGGCAAAAGATTATAGTCAGCACGAAGGCATTGACTATCAGGATACCTTTTGGTCAGTAGCTATGCCAAAATCCATCTGCACATTGCTTGCTGTTGCAGCCTATTTTGATTATGAAATATGGCAAATGGACAAAAAAATGGCATTCTTAAATGAATATCTTAAGGAAGATATCTATATGAAACAACCGCTAGGTTTCACATCCAGTGATGCTGATCATAAGGTATGCAAGCTGTAAAGGTCCATATATGGACTTAAGCAAGCATCTCGTAGTCGGAACACTCATTTTAATGATGTGATCAAATTATTTGGTTTCATCAAAAATGAGGAAGAGCCATGTGTCTTCAAAAAGTTTAGTGAGAGAACTGTTCTCTTCCTCATATTCTACATGGATGATATCCTCCTTATTGGGAATGATATTCCCATGTTGACCACAGTTAAAATGAGGTTATCCAAAGAATTCTCCATGAAAGACCTAGGTGAAGCATCCTTTATTCTAGGAATTAAGGTCTATAGAGATAGACCGAATAGGATGCTAGGACTTTCATAGAAAGATGTACATAGAGGAAGTGCTAAAGAGGTTTAGCATGAAAAACTCTAAGAGGGGATTAGTACCCTTCAGACATGGTATTCATCTTTCCAAGAAGATGTGCCCTAGCACACCTGAGGAAATAGAACGCATGAGCAAGATCCCTTATGCTTCATCAATAGGGAGCCTCATGTATGCCATGTTATGTACACGATCTGATATAGCCCATGCTATGAGTGTCACGAGCAGATATTAGTCGAATATAGGTGAAGAACACTAGACATCTATGAAATGTGTCCTTAAGTACTTAAGAAGAACTAAGGATATGTTGTTGGTCTTTGGAATGGAGAAATCCAAGTCTAAGGATATATAGACTCAAATTTTATGTCCAATATAGATGATCGAAAGTCGACATTTGAGAGTCTGTTTGTGTGTAATGGTGGTGCTAATAGTTGGAAGAGTTCCAAGCAAACTATGATAGTAGATTCCACCATGGAAGCAGAATACATTGCTGCATCAGAAGTAGCGAAGGGGGCATTCTGGTATAAAAAAATTGCCGTAGAGATCGGAGTGATGCCATCAGATGCCATTTCTCTATACTGCGACAACACTGGTGCTATAGCTTTAGCTAAAGAGCCAAGGTCTCACCAAAAATCCAAGCACATCGTACGGTGATTCCTCCTCATTCATGATTACCTCGAGAAGGATTACATTAAGGTCAAGAGAGTTGACTCCGCAGACAATGCGGTTGATCTGCTTACAAAGTCGTTGGGCTAGCAGAAGATCGAAGCCCACCTTGAGAAGATGGGACTTAGATTTTTAGCCAATTGGCTTTAGGTCAAGTGGGAGTTTTTTAGATATGTGTGCCCTAGAAGTTTGAATTGACTGACAACTGTAATACACTTTTAGGGACAAAATTATAATTTTGACCATAAATAATAAAATAAATTATTTTCTATCATAAATGTGTATTTAGTGTCTGTGATACATCCCTTGAGTTAATGGTAATGATAATTCATATTTTCAAGAGTTGAAAATTTAAGACAAGAATTTTCATTATTAACTCATAAAATGCTCCCGACCGTAGGATCATCATGAGGATGGTGATTGATCTATAAGATTGGTGTACAATCGCTTCTTTATAGTAGATGAGTCTTGAGTCTATGGTGTAGAGACACCGAAGCGAGAGTACAAGTACTTATTAGAGAATGAGGGCACTAAGCGTGACCACCTCGAGTAGTCATTAGGAAGTCTACCTTCTCGTCAATGACTGACTCAAAGCTGTAGTGGTGTGTCTGGTTCTTTGACCTGAGGTGCATCGACAGTTCACCTTGAGGGTGTTATAGTTTGACTACACCATGACTCGGATCTCCTAGCCATTCAGAATCCTGAGGTGTATGTTGGCTATAGCATGTTCATTGTAGGAATTGGATTGCACCAAGATGGAAATCTATCTACCTCGGTGGATGAGGAGCAGCCCTATGATGATCATGAGAATCAAGTCCTTAAGCCCATGGCCATGGTAGAGTGAAATAATAGACAGAGTTTCTATTAAGGTTTTCACATTGGACTTGAATCGAATGGTTAAATGATATGATAGAAATTAGGGTTTGACGAGTTCACCTTAATCCTAATCTGATCGGGGCTCAAGATAGAAGAACTTAATCACATAGGTAGCTGCACCAAGAGATTATTTTTCAGTTTTGATGAGTTGCCACCAAATACTGCTAGGTGTCACTAGCAGATTTTAGGAGCGATTAGAATGATTTAGATGATCGATCATTCTAGCTATCTAAATTAGAAGACTTTTGATCCATCGAAAGGAGTTTTAATGATGTCGATCATAGAGATCATGACATATCCCATTACCATCCATAATTGAACCTAACTGGATCACATAAATAAGGGTTTGGATCTGGATATCATCAATTGAACTAATCCAGTTCAATTGATTTGAATAAGATTCAATTAGGTTCAAGAAAATCGTGCTAGCATAGGATTGAGCCTAACATTCTCCTTCTACTATCATCAAAAGTTGTCTCGACTGAGCCAAATGTACTTGTGCTCACTCGGGTACCTTTACTTGGTCTAACTAGAACTTGTCTAGATCAAAAAATGATTGTCTTAATTTATGAGATAAATTTGAAACAACACCTACAATTTTTCATCACCTGCTAATTCTTATCTTTGACTTTGGTCAAATGTTGACTTTTGATACTTAGACATCTGCCCATGTGTCATGCACCTATAGGAGAGTAGATAGGGGCTTGTCCCTTGCTAGAAATTGGAAGGAAGGGGGAACACACCTAGGGAGGCATGCTCTCGTGGATAGGGATGCCTAGAGTTCCATACAAATGGGACTCTAGGTTGCTTCTAGGATTCTACTTAGGTGGCGCCAACCTATGGACTTTGACCAGTCTTAGGTGCCATCTAAGGATGAATTAAGGGAGCTCTCATCTGATTGGATCAGGTGATGTCATCTTATCAGTCAGATTTAGATCTGATTGCATGAAGCAACGTGATTTGTCGGGATGATGTGGCACTGCATGGCACAGTAGGATCTATATAAACCCTATCTGTGCCCAACTTTTATAAGGTTCTATATTAGCCCATGCCCCAAGGCTACCCCTCTCCCTCCTCCATGCCAACTTCTGGTCCTCTCTCTCCTCTCCACGCTCAAGGAATTTTGGGCTCCAGTTTGATGCGATCCAGGCAAGAGAAAGCTGATGAGAAAGGAAGAAGGCAGCACTGCTGCAGAGACGACTATAGATCTTCGAAAGTAGTTTTGAAGATCCTCCAAATCAGATCCAAATCTGACATTTGAAGAGATGATAAAGAAGAAGAAGATCTCCAGATCTAATTCGAGTGGATATCAGTAGAGGCCAGACGCTTGCATGGCTAGATCCAGAACCTCAAGTAATCAGCAGGATCATTAAAGGATAATCTAATTATCCAACATCAAGGTACAAATTAAATCACATTTGATTTATTTTTATTTTTATTTATTAGATCTTTAAAATCAGATCTAAAATATCTCAGATCTAATCTGGATACATGAGAGAAATTTTTGAAATATCTCTCTTGATCCGATGAAATCTGAACGAACCTGACCTGAAAAATCAGGATTTTTCTTTTATAGATGTCTAAGTGTCAAAGATCAACGTTTAACCAAAGTCAAAAGATAAGAATTAGCAGGTAACGAAAAATGATAGGTGTTGTCTCAAATTTATCTCATAAATTAAGATAACCCTTTTCTAACCAGGACAAGCTTCAGTCAGATCAAGTAAAGGTACCTGAGTGAGCACAAACATATTTGGCTCAGTCGAGACAACTTTTAATGATAATAGATGGAGAACATTGGGCTCAATCATGTGCTAGCATGATTTTCTTGAACCTAATTGAATCTTATTTAAATCAACTGACCTGGATTAGTCTAATTGATGATATCTAGATCCAAACCCTTGTTTGTATGATCCAGTTAGATTCAGTTTTGTATGGTAATGGGATATGTCATGATTTCTATCATCGACATTATTGAAATACTTTCTGATGGATCAGAACTTATTCTGATTTATACAACTAGAATGATCTATCATCCAAATCATTCTAATTACTCCTAAAATCCACTAGTGACACCTAGCAGTATATGGTGGCAATCCATCAGAATTGAAAATGAACCTCTCGGTGTAGCTACCTATGTGATTAAGTTCTTCTATCCTGAGCCCCGATCAGATTAGGGTTAAGGTGAACTCATCAAACCCTAATTTTCGTCATACGATTTAATCATTCAATTCAAGTCTGATGTGAAAACCTTAATAGAAACTCTTTCTATTATTTCACTTTGCCATGGCCATGGGCTTAAGGATTTGATTTTCAAGATCATCATAGGACTGCTCCTCATCCACTGAGGTAGATAGATTTCCTCTTGGTGCAATCCAATTCCTATAATGAACATGCTATAGCCAACATACACCTCAGGATTTTGAATGGCTAGGAGATCGAGTCATGGTATAGTTAAACTATAACACCATTAAAATAAACTGTCGATGTACCTCGGATCAAAGAACCAGACACACCACTATAGCTTCGAGCCAGTCATCGATGAGAAGGTAGACTTCCTTATGATTGCTCGAGGTGGTCACGCTCAGTGCCCTCGTTCTCTAATGAATACCTATACTCTCTCTCCGGTGTCTCTACACCATATACTCAAGACTCATCTACCATAATGAAGTGATTGTACACCAACCTTCTAGATCACTCACCATCCTCATGATGATCCTACGGTCGGAAGCATTTTACTAGTTAATAATGAAAATTCTTGTCTTAAATTTTCAACTCTTGAAAATAAGAATTATCATTACCATTAACTCAAGGGATGTATCATAGACACTAAATACATATTTATGATAGAAAATAATCTATTTTATTATTTATAGTCAAAATTATAATTTTGCTCCGAGAAGTACGTTACAAGTGTCAGCCAATTTTGGCTTCTAGGGCACACATATCTTATAAACTCCCACTTGATCTAAAGCCTATTGGCTATAAATCTAAGTCCCATGTTCTTAAGGTGGGCTTCAATCTTCTGCCGGCCCAATGGCTTTGTAAGTGGGTCTGCTGCATTGTCTATGGAGTTAACTCTTTTGACCTCAACGTAATCCTTCTCGAGGTAATCACAGATGAGGTGGTATGGCCGCTCGATGTGCTTGGATTTCTGATGAGACCTTGGCTCCTTAGCAAGGGCTATGGCACCATTGTTGTCGCAGTATAGAGGAATGGCATCTAATGGCATCATTTCGATCTCTACAGCAAACTTTTTGTACTAGAATGCCTCCTTCGTAGCTTCTGATGCAGCAATATTTTTTGCTTTCATAGTGGAATCTGCTATCATAGTCTTCTTGAAACTTTTTCAACTGATAGCTCCACCATTACACACAAATAGACTTTCAAATGTCAACTTTCGATTATCTACATTGGACATAAAATCCGAGTCTGTATATCTCCGAATTTGGAGTTCTCCATTACCAAAGACCAACAATATATCTTTAGTTCTTCTCAAGTACTTAAGGATATATTTTATAAAAGTCCAGTGTTCTTCACCTGGATTCAACTGATATCTACTCGTGACACTCACAGCATGGGCTATATCAGATCGTGTACATAACATGGCATACATGAGGCTCTCTATTGCTGAAGTATAAGGGATCTTGCTCATGCATTCTATTTTCTGAGGTGTGCTAGGGCACATCTTCTTGGAAAGATGAATGCCATGTCTGAAGGGTACCAAACCCCTCTTAGAGTTTTCCATGCTAAACCTCTTTAGCACTTCCTCTATGTACATCTTCTGTGAAAGTCCTAGCATCCTATTCGGTCTATCTCTATAGACCTTAATTTCTAAAATAAAGAATGCTTCTCCAAGGTCTTTCATGGAAAATTCTTTAGATAACCATATTTTAACTATAGTCAATATAAAAATATTAGTTCCAATAAGAAGGATATCATCCACATGCAATACAAGGAAAATAACAACACTCCCACTGACCTTTTTGAAGACACATGATTCTTCCTCGTTCTTGATGAAACCAAATAATTTGATCACATCATTGAAATGAGTATTCCAGCTCCGAGATGCTTGCTTAAGTCCATATATGGACCTTTGCAGCTTGCATATCTTGTGATCAGTATCACTGGATGCGAAACCTAGTGGCTGTTTCATACAGATATCTTCCTTAAGATATCCATTTAAGAATGCCATTTTTACATTCATTTACCATATTTCATAATCGAAATAGGCTATAAGAGTAAGCAATGTGCTGATGGATTTTAGCACGACTACTGACGAAAAAGTATTCTAATAGTTAATGCCTTTGTGCTGACTATAACTTTTTGCCACTAATCTAGCTTTGAACGTCTCCACATTTCCATCTGCATCAATCTTTCTCTTATAGATCTACTTATACCTAATAGGTACTATACCTTTTGATAGATCTACTAAGGTCCAGACTTGGTTTGAGTGTATCGAGTCAATTTTTGACTTCATTGTCTCTAACTATTTCTTGGAGTCGATATTCGATATCACCTCATTATAGGTTTTAGGATCATCACCATGAACCTCATTACCTACGAGGAACATTTTCTCTATTTTCTCTGAAATGGTATTTAAATACCTCTCAGGAGGATGAAAAACCCTTTTCGATCTATTAGGTGGAGGAGGTAGTGATTGTATTGGCTCAACCTGATTTGGTTCCATTTGGTCCTTAGCTCGTTACTCTTCTGAGACTTTTGCATCGAGCTTGATCTGCTTTTTAATGCCGTTATCTTGAATAAACTATTTTTCAAGAAAGATAGCATGTCGAGTCATAATCACATTATGATCTTCTAGAATATAGAAGTAATATCCTAATGACTCTTTAGGATATCCTATAAATCGAGCTGTAAAGGACCTAAAGTCAAACTTGTTCGCTTGTTGTCTTTTGACATGAGCCAGACAACCCCAAATTTTGAGATGATTCAAACTTGGTTTCTTACCATGCCATATCCCATGCGGTGTGGTAGGAATGATTTTAGAAGAAACCTTATTCAATAAGTATATTGTAGTTAACAAACAGTATCTCCAAAGAAAATCAGGAAAGTCTATGAAGCTCATCACGGATTGGACCATATCTAATAGGTTTTGGTTCCTCTATTCTGAAATTCCGTTGAGCTGAGATATTCCAGGTGGAGTTCATTGAGATACTATACCATTTTTCTTGAGATAGTCCAAAAATTTTTGACTAAGATATTCACCTCCTCGATCTGATCGAAGAATCTTAATGGGTTTTTCAGTTTGCTTTTCTATTTGATATCTGAATTTCTTGAATTTTTCAAAAGTTTTAGACTTGTGTCTCATAAGATACACATACTCATACCCAGATAAATCATCGATAAAGATTATGAAGTAGACAAAGTTGCCTCTAACCGGCACATTAAATGGGCCACACACATTAGTATGTACTAGGGCAAGAAGATCCATGGCCCTTTTCCCCATGTCCTACAAAAGGAAGTTTAGTCATTTTACCATGAAGACAAGATTCATAAATTGGATATGACTCGAAAGTCAATGGATTCAATCATCCAATTATCTCTAATTTGTTAATCCTATCTTCTACTATATGACCTAGTCTTAGGTGTCACAGATACCAATCGTTTGGACTATTCCTAGGTTGTTTCATGGCATTCATATTTTGCTCGATATTAAAAATAGATACATCAATATGTAACTGATAAAGATCGTTAATAAGAAAATCACATGCAATTTTATTTCTTTCATAGAGAATGTTACAATGGTCCTTAAGAAAACTAATTACATAGCCTTTTAGTACTGGAGATGAAACAGAAATCAAATTTCTGCTTGCAGCAGGCACATAATAACAATCTTTTAATACTAAGTCTAAATCGGATGGTAGTCAAAGAGGGTATGTTCCCATGGCCACGGCAGCAACTCTTGCTCCATTTTCAACGTGCAGGATCATCTCACCATCCCTCAGCCTCCTGCTATCCTCAAGACCCTGCATAGAAGTGCATAAATGAGCACTAAAATCAGAGTCAAGCACCTAACTGAATGCAGAAGAAATCGTAAGGTTAGACTCAATAATGAGCATACCTCCAAAAGGACCTGCCTCCTTATTATTCAGGGTGGTAGGGTAAGTAGGGCAGTTCTGCTTCTAGTGGTCGTCATTATTGCAATGGAAATGCTTTCCTTTGTCAGTGGCCTTCTTCTTCAGCTCTACCTTTTTCTTCTTTCCTTCTTCCACTTTCTACTTTTTCATAAACTTCTTTTTCTTTCCAAAAGACTTGCTCTTGGAAGAAGTCCATTCCATGCTAGCATTGAGCCTTTAGAACCTTTCATTGAAAGCTCAGCAGTAAGCAGCATGTTCATAAGTTCGGCTAGAAAATTTTGAAGTTTATGCATATGGTAGTTCATGATGAACTGCCCATATGCATCAGTCAAGGATTGCAGAATTATATTATTCTACAGATCTAAGTCCAACTTCACTCCAAACTTCTAAAGCTCTTCCAAGTTCTTGATCATCATCAGACAATGATCTTGGACTGACTGCCTATCCGCATTTTAGCCTTGAATAGTCATTTAGTGACTTGATACTTGGCTGCATGACTTTTTTCACCAAACATCTCTTATAGGTAAGCCAACATTTGGCGGGCAGTCCTGATATCTTCATGTTGGCACTGATGTTCATCGAACATCGAGTCCGACATATAGTATCTGACCTTGTTAACTTCGTCCATCCATTTTTTAAGAGATGCTCTCTATTCAGTGGATGGACGAGCTGGTAAGGTGGGAGGGTTCTGGTCCAATACATGAGTTAATTTTTTGAAACCCAAAATAATTTTGAAATTTTGGAGCCAATCCTTGTAATTGGATTCGGTCAGTCTATGGGCATCTAGGATACGTACTAGTGGATTTGATGTAGATATTTTCTTATAGAGAGTCAAAGTTTCTAGTTAGATATTGTAATTAAGACTTGACCAATTTATTTAAGAATTTTAATTTTAAATAAATTAGCTTCCACTATTTTCTTGAATCTCTACACTCCCTCTATAGAGATGCGAAAATCTCCATGATTAATAATTTTGAGTGGATGGTGTGGTCCCACCAACTGACTCATCACCTCACCTAACAGTTATTAGTGATGGATTAGCCAATGAGTTAACAACTCTTGTTCAATGATTCTCTAATCATGGTGCATCCAAACTTGATCTCTAATACATGAATCTCACAGTGCCCGAAATATTGATCCACTCCTTGGTTAAGACAGACCCATCATTTGCATAGATTGAATTCCTAATTGAGTCTCTCACTTTATCCGAAATATTGAGCCCAATCCATCCTCCAGTCCATAGCATTCAATGCCTAATAGATATGATTGAGTCTTTCCAGTGCAACTGAACCACTATAACCAGCCGAGTATAATCAATCCCGAGAAGGGCCTGCACATCTACAATGGTGGAAGACCTCAGACTTAATCTTTTCTTAGGAAGATTTGATTTAGAACTCATTAAACTAGACTTAACATAGTTATAACCATTATGACTAACCTAGTGGCATGGGTTAGCTTGGATTATTGACCATCTCTGATTAGAACTGAGCCAACAAATATGGCCAGGTAAGTGAGACTAGTGGAAGGGATATGCCATTAACTCAACAAGAATGCATTCGAGTTGAGTAGCTCCTAATTAAAAATTTGTCAGTCGTATCTGCCAAACTTACCTTAGACACCAAATTGTTGAGTCAGATCCAATCAGGTTAGCCTACAATCTAGACTCTAACCACTGAGCCTAATTAGATCTTAGCTTGATCGATCACTCATGTGACTCGATCTTGACCCAGACTTAATCCTATTAGGCTGGTCAACTTAAGCACTATTGATTCGATCTAACCAACTCTTGATTCGATTTGATCAACCGCTTAGATCTAATTGAGCTACCTAAGTCCGAACCCAATTTTATGAATATATCTTAGATCTAAAATTCTTAATTTTAGACCTAACAAATATTTCATAATCTTAATTCTTAATTAAGTTCAGGGTTCACAAACAAAAAATGTAAATAAAATCCTAGGGTTTCAGGATCTAGGATTTTGCAGAAAGTAAGTTCTTGATTTTTGATTAAGAACAAATGCGCAGCACCCCTACACATCATAAGAACATCCCATTGAATGGAAGGAGAGAGCATTTAAATCTTACTTTATTTTTATGATCGAACGGCCAAGGGGACTGCCTTAATCAAAAATATAAATCTACAAATCTAGTTAGATCTACATCATATATCTCATATATAAAAATTGATCTAACCTTATATATGTTTTGCATACATCTCATGTATTATATCATGCATATTTCAAGATTAAATTATCTCATAGTTCATCTAAAAAATTAAATTTAAATTGATCACATCAAAACAAACTCTAATCTAGATAATTATGTAGAACTATTCTACAACTGGTCTAAACATCCATTCATCATATCTCATATGATCCAAAAATTAAATAATTTTATTCACTATTTTTAGATCTTATTATAATATTTATAAAATCAAAAAATAGTAAATAAATAGATCTAAAATTATAACTTAATCAAATTAAATTATGAACATGCAAGACTATGTATAGAACAGTTCTATTTTACAACTAGTCATGCATCTTGTAAAACTTAGATCTATATTATTTAATTTTAATTTTTCTAATTTTAGATCTAATCACATCTCATGTGACATCTAAAATCATATAATTATTAAAATAAAATTAAAATAAAATTAGATCTAAATAATTTATTAGAACCTAGCTCTGATACCAGTTGAAGAAAAAAATTTGATTTTTTTGGATCAAGTTCGTTTAGATCTGATTGGATTAAGAGAGATATTTTAATTTTTTTTTTAAAATCTAGAATAGATCTAAGATATTTTAGATCTAATAAAATAAAATAAAAAAAAATTAAATTAGATTTAATTTTGTATCTTTTATTGGATAATCAGATTACCTTGTGGTGATCCTGCTGATTGCCTGAAGTTCTGGATCTAGCAATGCAATCTTCTAGCCTCTACCGATATCCACTCGAGCTGAATCTAGAGATCTTCTTCTTCTTTATCACTTTTTCAAATATTAGATTTAGATCTGATTTGGAGAATCTTCAAAACTCCTTTCAAAGATCTAGAATCATCTCTTGTAGCAGTGCTACCTTCTTCCTTTCTCGTCACCTTTCTCTTGCCTGGATTGCACCAAATTGGGGCCCAAATCTCCTTGGGCATGGAGAGGAGAGAGAAGATTAGAAGATGGCATGGAGGAGAGAGAGGGGCAACCTTGGGGCATGGGCTAAGGGAGAACTGCTATAAAGCTTGGTGCAGATAGGGTTTATATAGACCCTGCTATGCCATGCAGTGCCACATCATCCCGACCAATCACATTACTTCATGCAATCCGATCTAAATTTGATTAGTGGGATGATATCACCTAATCTAATCAGATGAGAGCCCTCTCAAATGATCCTTCGATGGTGCCAAGATTGGTCAAAGCTGAGTCTTAGGCACCTACCTAAGTTGATTCCAAGAAGCAACCTAGAGTCCTCTCTGTATGGGACTCCAGGCATCCCTATCCATGGGCACACGCCTCCCTAGGCATGCATCCCCTCCTTTCTAATTTCTAGTAAGGGGATAAGCCCCTATCTGCTCTCTTATGGATGCACGGCACATGGGCAAATGTCTAAGTGTCAAAGGTCAACGTTTGACCAAAGTCAAAAGACAAAAATTAGTAGGTGATGGAAAATGATAGGTATTGTCTCAAATTTATCTCATAAATTAAGACAATCTTTTTCTGACCAAGACAAGCTTCAGTCAGACCAAGTAAAGGTACCTAAGTGAGCACAAATATATTTGGCTCAGTCAAGATAACTTTTATTGATAGTAGAAGGAGAACGTTAGGCTCAATCATGTGCTAGCATGATTTTCTTGAACCTAATTGAATCTTATTCAAATCAATTGAACTAGATTAGTCCAATTGATGATATCCAGATCCAAATCCTTATTTATGTGACCCAGTTAGGTTTAGTTCTATATGGTATTGGGATATATCATGATCTCTATCATTGACATCATTGAAACACCTTCCGATGGATCAGAACTTATTCTGATTCTTACAACTAGAATAATTGATCATCCAAATCATTCTAATTGCTCACAAAATCCACCAATGACACCTAACAATATACGGTGGCAACCCATCAGAACTGAAAATAAACCTCTTGGTGTAGCTACCTGTGTGATTAAGTTCTTCTATCCTGATCCCTGATAAGATTAGGGTTTGGTGAACTCGTCAAACCCTAATTTCCGTCATATGATTTAATCATTCAATTCAAGTCCAATGTGAAAATCTTAATAGAAACTCTTTCTATTATTTCACTCTACCATGGCCATGGGCTTAAGGACTTGATTCTTAAGATCATCATAGGACTGCTCCTTATCCACCGAGGTAGATAGATTTCCTCTTGGTGCAATCCAATTCCTACAATGAACATGCTATAGCCAACATACACCTCAGGGTTCCGAATGGCTAGGAGATCGAGTCATGGTGTAGTCAAACTATAACATCCTCAAGGTGAACTATCGATGCACCCTAGGTCAAAGAACCAGATGCACCACGATAGCTTCGAGCCAGTCATCGATGAGAAGGTAGACTTTCTTATGACTGCTCGAGGTGGTCACGCTCAGTGCCCTCATTCTCTAATGAGTACCTGTACTCTCGCTTCGGTCTCCACATCATGAACTCAAGACTCATTTACCATAAAGAAGTGATTGTACACCAACCTTTCGGATTACTCACAATCCTCATGATGATCCTATGGTCGGAAGCATTTTATGAGTTAATAATGAAAATTATTGTCATAAATTTTCAACTCTTCAAAATAAGAATTATCATTACCATTAACCCAAGAAATGTATCACAGACACTAAATACACATTTATGATAGAAAATAACCCATTTTATTATTTATAATTAAAATTATAATTTTGCCCCTAGAATTGTATTGCAGGTGTCAGCCAATTTTGGCTTCTAGGACATACATATCTAACACATTATGTAGGAGATCTTGATATAAGAAGGTTTACTACTGGATGCATCCTCTACGTGTATGGTGGACCGATGTCTTGGAGATCAATCCTTCAGCCAATTACGACCTTATCTACCATAGAGGTCAAGTATATTGGAATAATGGAGGCTACGAATGAAGTCCTTTGGCTTAGAAGGCTGATTATTGAGTTGAGGGTAGAGCAGAGCAAGGTTACACTATTCGATGATAGTCAGAGTGCTCTGCTGTTGGCATAGAATCCAGTCTATCATACGCACACAAAGCATATAGACATGAGGTACCACAGAATCAGAGAGCTAGTGGAGGTAGGTGAAGTAGAACTGATGAAGGTCCATACCAAGGTGAATCGGTCTGATGCACTCATGATGGTACTCCCTACAGATAGTTTTTAGATATGTGCGGCAAGAATGGGTTTGCTGAGAAGAGATGAATTCACAAGGACTTGAAAGTACCACAGTGGAGAATGTGAGCTCAAAAGTGGTGCTCCTAAGTCTTGGAAACATGAGAAGACAGGTCATGGAAAGATGGGAGCAAGCTGGAAGAGAAATTAGTTCGAATAGAAAAGTTCAAAAATTAGGCTAGCTCATCCTAAGACTGAGCCAGTTAAGTTGGGAACTAGGCCGACTCAGTCCAGGACTAGGTTGGCTATGTCTCAGAGGAAAATCTAGATAGAAAGCAGTATTTTTGAACTATTGGCATGGTATACAGCTGGATCGGCTCAATTTTAGACTGAGCCGACCTAGTTGCAGGTTAGCCAGCCTAGTTTGGAACTAGGCTGGCTCAATTTTTGCTGGTTTATTTGATGAACGTGGGTTGTTTGGATTTTGGAGAGTTTTTCTATGAGCTTGAGGCTTGATCTTTTTGTGAAATATAAATACTAGATACAGGTCAAGGTTGTATATGATGCTGAATTCATTGAATAAAGCTCTTTTCTCCTGGAAAACTCTTGTACTCTCTTTCTCTTTTTTCTCTTGAATTCATTATTTTGCTTTTGCATTGATCCTAGGAGATTGTTCCTTGTTGCTTGGCTAATCACCAACGGCCAGCCGATCCGAGAGAGAATAGTTTATCCCAACAAGCTCGATAGAGGCTCGAGGAGGAGGTTGAAGGTCTGAAACCTTTCCTTGTAATGGCTAGAGTTGGTAGCTTGATGTTCGACCCCAAATAGGACTCATCTCCCTTTTCTTCGTTTGCCTTTTTTTTTTGTAACTAGTCTCATGGACCTATATTTTGTAATGAACTTCGGCTTTAATAGAATGTTGTTTTCTTCAATTGCATCTTTATCTTGCATGAGTTTGATGTCTATTGACTTCATTATTTTCTTCATCTTATCTCTTATCGAAATGACCATTGAAAAATGAGAAGAAATATGTAGGATTTCATGCATAGATTTAAAAACTTTTTCAAAATATAGAGCAGCAGAAGACATAGATTAAACTATTTAATCTATAATATGCATGTAATCAAATTACAAAACCCTATATCAAGGATCTATAACATGTTATGATGAAAATATAAATCTAAAATTAAATTAATCATAAGTGGTATTAATCATATCATTACCTAGATCAAGAACAATTCTAGATCTAATCCTAGATCACATCTAGGTCACCAAGAGATCAGATATCTTATCTTTGTATGGGTTGAGAACTCCAAGGTTGAATCCGTTATTGTCTTTGGAGCCGCATAAGTGTCCGGCCTCTACAGGTGATCCACATGAACTTGCAACACAGATCGGAGGTTCGTCGAATAATGATCCACTCGAAGTGCTAGCTTCTCGCGGATTCCTCCTGATGGTTAATCAAATATATGTTCTTTAGATCTCTTAGACAATCCAAGAGATGAAGAACATGAGGAGGAATGAGGGAGGAATCCAATCCTTGGAACTCCCATAAATCAAAAAATAAAAAGGCATATGGAAAAAAAACCATAGGAGAAGACAAATCTTCTCCTTCAGGACATCAACAATTAATATCCTGAAAACACCTCGATGCTAGGATTAGAGGAGACCTTCCTTTCTGGATTTTTTCCTAATTTTCAGATATCACACCTTCAAATTTTTCTCATAAAAATCTTATAAATAAAATTAAGAAGAAGGGCTCTCAAGGAAACCCTAAGAGAAGACCTTCTTCTCTTCTTCTTCTCGCATCAGGACATGATCAGATCATGTCCAAAAATGATCATCATGCCCCAATACCTTGGAGCATAGATTCCATGCCCTCTTCCTCTCTCTCTCTCTCTCAAATATTTATCATATAAAAATTATATAAAATAATAAAGAAGAAGATACTCAAAAGAAAATAAAGAGAAGATAATCTTCTCT
This sequence comes from Cocos nucifera, assembly GCA_006176705.1. Classification (NCBI taxonomy): domain Eukaryota; kingdom Viridiplantae; phylum Streptophyta; class Magnoliopsida; order Arecales; family Arecaceae; genus Cocos; species Cocos nucifera. The sequence goes on along the minus strand of QRFJ01001160.1, from coordinate 101,694 downwards.
TATTTTTGTGCCTTCATGACATCAACGATTGATGACCAGATGAAGACCTTTTCTCTAAGGATCTTTGTGCCATCTTTCCTCAAGCCCTTCCTCTCTTTCTCTCTGTCTCTCAAATTTTTATCAAATAAAAATCATAAATAAAATAGGAGGAGAGAAACATAAAAGAAGAATATAAGAGAAGACAATCTTCTCTTACCTTGTCTCTTCAAGATATCAACCTTTGATGTCTTAATTGAGGGCTCTTCTCCAAGAATCCTAGCACCACAAATCCTCCATGCCTTCTCCTCCTTCTCCTATGATTTTTCATGATTTTTCTAGGATTTTTCACATCCTTAAACAATCTCGTAAAAAGTGTCCATCTTTTATTGCAAGACTAGGTCAAAACCTAGTCAAAAGAGGACTTCTATGGGGCATGGGTAGAGTTGGCGCACAAGGGAGGGTGGAGTTTGGGTCAAAGAAGACTCTTACAAGTAGGAAATAATTTCCAACTTTCTTCTAATTTTGACCAAATCAAATTTAAATCTAATTTTTAAGATAATGGGGCATGGGAAATCATTTCTTAGGCATGAAAATCATTGGAAAAAATCTGGAATTAAAATATGGTGTGGTCTTTCTTAGGCACAAGTGAAAGTGAAAGAGCTCCTATCCAACTAGGACTCCTTTTATTTGACTAGATCAAAATTATTTTAAATCTAATTTAAATTTTATTTAAAATAGATTAAATGCAACCGAATTAAGAGTGATCCTAGTCCAACTAAGAGCCTAATTAAATTAGATTAAATCAAGATTTAAATCTGATTTAAATCCTAAGTCAATCAAGTGCACCCAAGTCCTAGTCAAACAAGAAATTATTCTTCTCTAGTAATTGGCTTATCCAATAAATCAATTAGACTTAATCTAATTAAATCTAAATTAATTTTAATTGAATCTAATTTAATTAGACTTGATCTCAGTTCGATTGCTCAATTAAATTGAGCTAATTAGTAATTCAATTGTGAATCGATCCTTCTGCAATACTTGTATTAGGTCAAACATCAATCACATTGAATGTTTGACCTCGAAATGATTTTAAGTTATCAATTAACCATCCGATCAAGTTACAAGCTCTAATGTGTATGATCCTATAGGTTCGAATCTAAGCTGGTAGTACAGGAACCAATTTTTGTACCAATCAAAGTTACCATCTAGCAATGGTTCTCGACGTCTGAATAGATCGAATGTATGCAAAATAACATTCTTAGAACCCTGCCTCATGGTTACCATAGAATTCATCCCTATGATTAATAATGCTCAAGACGACTTCGAGTATGCTATCAAACACTCATACTAGTCATCTCTATTATGTCTCAAAATTTTGTAAATCCCATGACTCCTCATGAGGATTATCCAGGCCTACGTTTTGCTAAATTGAAACACAGTGAGACATTCTCTTTCTGATGTTATTTAGGAGTGGTCAATCCCATCTTGACTCACACACCGACTCTACAAGTACTTAACTGTATCCAAAAATTTTTCATCACCTATATTAGAAATACAGATAGTCTTGCACTAATGTATAGTGAGTTTCTCGCAAGTAACCGTAGCGATCTCAAATCGGAGGAACACTTATACCCATTGGCCTTAGCTAGATATTCTTGATAGTAGAGTGATATATTAGTCAAGTTCAGTGTAGATGTACTCCTAGATCTTATCTGGATGCCATATCAGTGTCTCTACACCACTTGGTTTGGAGGACAACCAACGCATATGCCATACAGCGACCTACACTCGATAAGTTATCATCCTTCTTAATAACTTATCATTTGGTCATGAATAATTTAAGAATCATCTGATAAATCCTTCTTTATCGATTGATTATGGTTCTAAGGACTTCATCATAATTTAGGAGTTCATTTAAGAAACATAAAACTTTTATGATGAAACAGCTAAATTACTATTATTATTAGATAATTTATATACTAATTTAAATTACCTACTGCTTAGATGATTGGCTTTAGGATACATTTTCCAACAACTCCTACTTGGACTAAAGCCAATTAGAATGATATCAAATATCCTATCTTCAAGTTGAGTTTGTAGAAGTCCTTAGTTCCGAGGTCTTAGCAAATGGATCGATCAAGTTCTTCTTTTACATCGATCTTCTTAAGATCGATGTCACCCAGATCAAATATCTAAGATGAAAATGATGCAGAATATGCTGGTCCTTCAATTCTTTAGCCTGAGCAATGGCTCCAGTGCTACGATAAGACTAGACCATGGGTGGAGGGTGCCACTCCCAACTTGCTAATGAATCTCAGTAACTACACAGCTTACATGGCAGCATCATATGCCATGATGTACTCTACATCACTAACTGAATAGGCTAAAGTATCCTACTTGGAACCTTTCCAGTAGATTGCTTCTACAATTAGGGTATGAGTCGACATTCTCTTGTTGTCATCTTATTCTGACAGAAATCAAAACATCCATATATTTTAAGTCAGTACTTCTATATTTGAGTCATTGGACCTTAGTATTTTCCAAATACTTAGGGATTATCTATACAATCCTCCAGTGGCTCTTACTTGGATTAGACTGGTATCTGCTTACTACCTCTTCTGAGTATACCATGTCTAATCTCATACATGGATAAATAAGATGATAGCTAAACCTTTATTCCTTGCAATGTTGGAATGCTATTCCAAATTAAGAGAATTTCATCCTTAAACATCATAAGAAATAACACTACAAAATATTTTGCCTAATAATAAGTGTAGGGTTTGTCTTTGTTCATAACTAAGATATATGTTTAGAACGTATGTTCGAACTCTGAGATGATACTCAGACGGGCTTTATAGGTCCTTACCTTTCCATCTGTGCTACTCTAATCCTTTTAAAAATTCATTCACATCCAATGAATTTTATCCCTTCAAGCGATCAACTAGTATCCATACACTATTGATTTTCATAGACTTCAATTTTGATCATATGGCTCTAAGCCACTTCTCAGAATCAAGCCATTGCACTGTATCCTTATAGGAGATTGGATCTTTGTTAATCTCATCGAGCTCAACATGATCACCATCCCAAACCTAGACATTGAAGTATTTGTCTGGCTAACGCGGTACTCTACCAGATCTCCTTAAACGTGACACTTTAATGGGCTCCATGTTTAATCTGATCAAATTCGGTTCTATAGGTTTATCAGATAATGTTGGTTCTTTTCTACTAGTCAAACTTTTATAAGTTCAACTTGATAGGCATTAGTTCCTTCTTTACGGAACTTCTTTCCAAAAGGAATGCCCTACTGCTGATGAACATCTTATGTTCTTTAGCATAGCAAAATTAATAACCCTTAAATACTTATTGGACTAGGATCCAAGTTTATTTGTGTGCAAATATATGACATAGACTGATCAACTCCAAACTCAAAAGTGAGAGAATCTAGGTCTATGCCCGATCCATATCTCATATGGAGTCAATGCAACAGATTAACTCGGTATAAATTTTTAGAGTAAAAAAATAGTCACAAGAGCACAACCCTGCAACAGGTAGACAAGTATACCCTATTATGGATTGAACCATGTCTAACAAAGTTTAATTTCTCCTTTTAGATACACTATGTTCTGAAAAAAAATCTACTGAGAGAGAATCCTATTCTCTCCTAGATATGTCACAAACTCACTGGATAAGTATTTGTCTCCTTAATTTGATTGAAGAGTTTTAATACCTTATCCAGTTTATTTTTTTTTTCATTATTGAATCATTTGAACATTTCAAATGATTCATCCTAAATGTACCCATGCCTAGATAGATTGTCTGTAATGAAATATTAATATCTTTCTTTGGCACTTAAGTTCAAGGTCCACATACATCACTATGTATGAGACTTAGAACATTATCGGCTCCTTTATCTTTTCCAGTAAAAGGTGACTTTGTCATCTTCCCAAGAAGACAAGATTCATAGGCTATTAACAATTCACAATCATTGATATCGAGGTTTTCCTCTCAAGCTAACCCATTTATCCTATTCTTGTCAATATGACTAAGCCTATAATGCCAAACATAGACATCCATGACATAATCTAACTAGGGTGTGCACATTCAACTTACCTTAAGTCCTTCTAATGAATTCCAAAAGACCATTGGTATCTAATATCCAGGTAGTAGAATTACATATAGAAAAGTTTTAAGGTGTTATCATATAACATTTTTAATGAGCAACTTTTGCTCCTTTCTCTTGTTCAGCCTGTTGTGGTCAAGGAAAGAAAGGCAAATCTTCTTCCTATGATCTTGTTTTAGACATTAAAAGTACTATGCCTGATTTGGATTAACCTTTGACTAATTATTTTGACTTGGCTCAGAAACCTCAATACGAACCCATTCATACTGTTGAACCAATATTCAACTTTTGATACTGATTATCAAAGTTAGATCCATAAGTCTTCCCTATCTAACAATGATAGGAGCAATTAGGATTTAGCCTTAATAGAGAATAATGACCTATTGTATATGAATCATTTTATGCTTAAAGACTTGGACTTTAGTCTAAAGATTCTTTCACTATTTTATTCGAACTGGTAGCCTCTACCTTCAATTCGAGGAATTACTTTAATTCTCTAGTAGGTACTAGAATCTACATAGACTGCACATGAGCCCAACTTTGGTTGGCCCACTCATGTACATCAAAGGGTAGGTTCATAACCAATTGTTTCTCCAAATAATTTCTAGTAATTTTAATTTTGCCCCAGATCCTGATCAGTTGGCTTTGGCCTTCTCAGAAAAGGGTCTAGTTAGGTCCAACCATTAACATGACCATACTTGGCGCATCCAACCAATGAATGATCAAGTCCAACTATGGTTGGCCAACCCAACAACCATTAGAGAGACACATCCAAGTCTTCATATGATGGATGATAATTCCATTAGTCAACAAGCACCAAGCCTTTGGGCCTCTAATGATTATTGAGTTAATGGACCCATTATCAAATACCTTAATGGGAGGCTATGACTCCGTTATCCTCATAACTTTATCATTTTAAGGATCTAATAATTTTAGAGGATTTAAATTATTAGTGATTTAAGGATAGAAAGGACATGGACCAATTTGCTCCTATGGACTTCACAAAGTCAAGTCCTCCCACCGACTTCGTAAGTCATTATTGAGGACTAGGATCAATTACGGTCCATGGGCACCTAAATCAGTCTCACTGAATAAAATCAGTCTCACTAATTTCCTATGTGACATGGGTTAGCATGAATCAATGAGCAACCTAATCAAAAATTTGATTAACCACATTGGCCAGGTAAGTGAGATTGATAGAAGGGTCTGCCAAGGCTTGCCTTAGATACCATAAAAAATGGTCAGATATGTAGGCTGCCAATTAAAAACTATCGATCTGGGATGCCAGACTTACCTTAGACATCAATTGGTTTATTAGTTTTGATTTGGTCTGCCTAAAGACTCGGACTCGACCACTTAGCCACGATCAGCATCCATTTGTTAGATGTATGGACTTTGATCAACTACAACTATTGAAGTGATCTATAGAAATTACCTAATCCTAATTAACTATTAATTAGATTTGATCAATTTCTTAACTATGTCCATATTTAATCTAACCCTAGGTCTAACCCAGTTAAGGACCTGATCAAAGCTAACCCATTTTTCTTTAACCCATGTTTTATGAAATTATCTTAGGATCTTCAAATCACAAACCTAGATCCTAAACAATCACTTAATTCTCAATTAAGTTCAACTCATATGGGTTTAGGTTTATGAAATTTCAGAACTAATTTTTGATTTTATTATTTAAAATATTTTTAAATTATATTTAATCATATTTAATATATAGTTTTAGATCTGATTTATTTTATTATTTATATCATGTCCTAGAATTTCAAATCTAGGATTTTGCAGAAAGTTAGTTCATGATTTAATTTCTACAAAATAAATATATCATACATATATATTCTAAATTCAAAATAAAAATTATATATCAACATATTAAATAAGTGGATCAGATCTAAACATAAAATACATCATGTGGATCAGATCATAAATCATTTAAAATTAGATTTAAAATTTAAAAATAACTATAAAACACTTTAGATCTTATTTAACATATTTATGACATAGATTTCTTAGATCAGCACATACTAGGAGAACCTTTCCACTGTAAAGGGTAAACCGTACAGCAGGATAACCTTATGGCAATATGTGTAATCCTGATATTATTTAGATCTATACTCAATAATCTAAAATAGATCCAATATCTATTAAATCTTAAATTTAAATCAAAAAATTAAATCATAAATTTTCTTAGATTTAATTTAAATAATTCATGATTTTAATTTAGATCAACACATACCAGGACAACCTTTTCATTGCAAGGGATTAACCTTACAACAGAACAACCTTATGGCAGCATGTGCGATCTTTAATTAACTTTAATTTTTAGATTTAATCTAAAGCATACATAAACATGCTATAATAGAACCTAGATGCTCTAATATCACTGATAGAAAATATGCAGTGTTTCATGCATAGATTTCAAATCTTTTTCAAAATGTTAAGCAACGGAAGACATAGATTAAACTATTTAATACACAATATGCATGTAATCAAATTACAAAACCTTACATCAAGAATTTATAACATGTTATGATGTAAATATAAATCTAAAATTAAATTAATCATAAGTGATATTGATCATATCAATACCTAGATCTAGAATAATTCTGGATCTAATCCTTGATCACATCTAGATCACCAAGAGATTTGATCTCTTACCTTTGCGTGAGTCGAGAACTCCATGATTGAATCCATTGTTATCTTTGGAGTTGTACAAGCATCCAACCTCTATAGGTGATCCACATGAACCTGCAACATAGATCGGAGGTTTGTCGAACAAAGATCCGTTCGAAGTGCTAGCTTCTCGTGGATCCCTCCTAATCGTTAATCAAATACATGTTCTTCAGATCTCCTGAACAATCTAAGAAATGAAGAACATGAGGAGGAATGAGGGAGGTATCCAATCCTTGGATCTCTCATAAATCAAAAAATTAAAAGACATATGAAAAAAAAATCCTAGGAGAAGATAAATCTTCTCCTTTAGGACATCAACAGTTGATGTCCTGAAAACACCTCTATGCTAGGATCAGAGGAGACCTTCTCCTCTAAATTTTTTTCTAATTTTTAGACATCAAACCCTCAGATTTTTCTCATAAAAGATCTCATAAATAAAATTAAGAAGAAGATCTCTTAAGAAAACCCTAAGAGAACATCTCCTTCTTTTCTTCTTCTCATATCAGGACATGATTAGATCATGTCCAAAAATGATCACCATGCCCCAACACCTTGGAGCGCAGATTCCATGCCCTCTTTCTCTCTCTCAGATCTTTATCATATAAAAATCACATAAAATAATGAAGAAGAAGATACTCAAAAGAAAATAAAGAGAAGATAATCTTCTCTTACCTTTGTGCCTTCATGACATCAACGATTGATGTCTAGATGAAGACCTTTTTTCTAAGAATCTTGGTGCCATCTTTCCTCAAGCCCTTCCTCTCTATCTCTCTCTTAGATTTTTATTATATAAAAATCATAAATAAAATAGAAAGAGAGAAACATACAAGAAAAATATAAGAGAAGATAATCTTCTCTTACCTTATCCCTTCAAGATATCAATCTTTGATGTCTTAATTGAGGGCTCTTTGAAGGAACTAGATCTAGGATTTCACAGGTAGATCTTGAAACTTTTTCAAGATCTTGTAGCAAAAAACTTAAATAAATCTAAAATTTATTTAAATAACCTTATAAATACCTAGATCTCAGATCTATTATATGATCAAGACATGATAATAAATCAAAAATTAAAATCAAATAAGAAAGTAAACGGTTGATCAAATCAATCTAGATCTATACTACATCAAATGCAGGTATGAAGTTAATAGATCAAATCTATTACCTGAGCAAGTTAAATATTCTAACTTTTTGATCTGGGCTTGAGGATGAAGTCACAAGTTGCATACATGTCCAGTCTCTAAGAGTCATCCACACGAGCTTACGATCTTTGATCTGAAGTCCAATGCAGAAAATTAGCACAGCATGCTAGTACTGTGTTGATCCTTCTTCGACGGTCAATCCGATGCTACCTTCTTCAAAATTTAGACTCTCCAAAATTTGAGAAGGAAGATGAGAGTTTGTTGATTTGAGACTCTACCAACAAAACTCAAAAGAAAAGAGGAGAGATTGAAAATAAAACGGCCCTAGAAGAAGACCCTCTTCTTCTTCTCTTTTCTCTATCCTAGATACCTAGTTTCGTGCCTATGGAACCCCCACGCCCAAGTACCCTCTTCCTCTAATTTTTGCACAACCCAAATCTCTCCCAAAGATCTATATTTTATGAAAAAATTAGAACAAAATCCATCCAATAAATAAGAAAAAAGAAGAGTCCAAGTTAGGTCAAATTCCTAGACTAGGAATATCTAAACATGAAAAGTTGTTGGGACGCCCAAGAGTTGGGCGCCTCCTCCATAATTTTTGGCATGGACCAACAAGGGAGGGCACACAAAAAATGAGATTATTTTCATATAATAAGAGAAGAATTAACTAAAAGAGGGGGTGGCACTCAAGGAAAAATATTTTGGTCAACAAGGATTCTATCTCATAGAATCCTAAGCAAAATCAATTCCTCCTTTGACTTGGTCTTCCACCTAACTTCCAAATACATATCGGAGGGAGAGAGAGGGCATGGAAATCAAGAAGAAATCAATTTTCCACAAAAAATATCTAAAAAATAGGTATGGTGGGCATTGGGACCATGGTGGCGCAAGGAGATTGGGAGTCCTAGTCACACTAGGACTCCTATTTTGACTTGGCCAAACAAGATCTTTTAACCAAATAAAATCAAGATTAAACCAACCCAATTAAATAAGATCCTAACACATTTAAGAACATAATTAAATCAAATTAAATTTTATTTAATTTTAATTTATTTTTTAATTAAATTAGAAAATTGGGTTAATCCGAGTCCTAGTTAGACTAGGACTAATTCTTCCTTGCACTTGGCTTATCCAATAAACCAATTCGACTTGATCTAATCAAGCCCAAACTAAATCTAATTAAATCATATTTAATTAGACATAATCTCAATCTATTAGCTTAATCAAATTAAGCCAATTAGCAATCTAATTGCTAATCAATCCTCATGCAATACTTGCACTAGGTTAAACATCAATCGTATTGATTGTTTAACCCTAGAATGATTTTTAATCATTGATCAACCATCCGATCAAATCATAAGCTCTAATATGTGTGACCTCGTAGGTCCGAACCTAAGCCACTAGCATAAAATTAAATTTTTGTATCAATCAAAGTGACCATCTGGCAATGATATCTGACGGTCGGATAGGTCGAAGGTGTAGAACACCATCCTTAGAACCCATGCGGATACAGTTTCCATATAATTCATCCCCTTGACCATAATGCTCGTAGGACACATTAGAGTTCAACTATCAACTCTGATCAGGTTGTCCGCATTATATTTTAAAATACCAAATCCATCTGATTGATTACCCTGGCCAAGGTTTTGGTATATTGAAATGCAGTGATACATTCTTCTCCAACTCTTGGAGTGGTCAATTCCATCTTGATCACACTCTAACTTTGCAAGTACTTGATTATGCCCAGAAGCATTCCATTGTTGAATTAAAAATTTAGTTTGTTCGACATCGAAGCATAGGGAGTTGCTTGCAAGTCACTGAGGTGATCTTAGGTCTAAGGGATACTTATACCTATATCCCATCAGAGACATTCTCAATAGCAGAATGCTCCAAAGTTGGTCACGTTCAATAATGATGTACCCATACATCTCACCTATATGCCATTCTAGTGTCTCCACATATCTTGGTTAAGAGGACAACCAACCTATATGGCATATAGCAACCTATGCTCGATAGATGCTATTGTCCTAATTAACAGCCTATCATTTGGTTGTGAACAAATTTAAGGACTAATCGATAAATCATTTCTTTATTGAAACTAAATAATCTTGAGGACTTCATCACAACAATGGAGTTCATTAGAAGATGTAAACTTATGATGAAAAAGGATGCCAAAATATTTTTCATTAATTAATAAATCAATTACAATATCTCAACCATCAACAGGCTGACGATTGACTTTAGGACATAATTTTCAACAACTCCTACTTATCCTAAAGCCACTCGGCATAGTATCTAATACCCATATTCAACTTATGGTTGTCGAGCACCTTGATTGCCAGGGCTTTGGTGAAGGGGTCGGCTAGGTTCTCCTTTTTGTCGATCTTTTGAAGGTCGACATCACCACGATCCATGATCTCATGGACCAAATAGAAGCGGTGTAGAATGTGCTTTGTTCGTTGGTGTGCCTTCGATTTCTTTGCTTGAGCTATGGTGCCAGTGCTGTCATAGTAGAGCAGGACTGGATCATCAATGGAGGGTGCTACTCCAAGCTCGGTGATGAATTTTCTCTGCCACATAGCTTCCTTTGCTGCATCTGATGCTACCATGTACTCTATTTCACAAATAGTGTCAGCCACTATATGCTGCTTGGAACTTTTCTAGTAGATGGCTCCATCATTTAGAGTAAAGATATACCCCAACATACTTTTACTATCAACATAATTAGATTGAAAGCTGGAGTCTATAAACCTCATAAGCTTCAGATCTGACTCACCATAAACCAACCATTGATCCTTAGTATTTCTCAAATACTTAAGAATGATTTTAACCACCTTCCAATGATTTTCTCCAAGGTCAGACTGGTATCTACTCACTACTCCTAGTGAGTATACCACTTCTGATCTCGTATAGGTCATTGCATACATAATAGACCCCACTGCTAAAGCATATGGAATTTTACACATACACTCTCTCTTTTCAGGAGTTGTCGGACAATCCCTCTTAGAGAAAGAAATTTCTTGGCCTATCGAAAGATAGCCCTTTTTGGAATTCTCCATGCTGAACCTCTTCAGCACAGTTTCTATGTATGAGAATTGGGATATACCAAGCATCCTTTTTGATCTATCCCTATAGATCTTCATCCCTAGGATGTAGGATGCTTCACCCAAGTTCTTCATGAAGAACTGTGATGACAACCAGACTTTTATTCCTTATAGTGCGGGGATGTCATTCCCAATTAAGAGAGTATCGTCCACGTACAAAATAAGGAATACCACTGCTGGACCATTTGCCCATTTGTAAATGCAGGGTTCTTCTCAATTCTTAACGAAGCCATGCATTTTGATCACTTTGTCAAAATGCATGTTCCAACTCCAAAATACCTACTTCAATCCATAAATTGATCTCTGAAGCTTGTACACCTTGGACTCATCTGTGCATGTGAATCCTTTAGGTTGTATCATATACACCTCTTCGGTTAGCTCTCCATTTAGAAAAGTTATCTTCACATCCATCTACTAGATCTCATAGTCAAGATGGACAGCAATGGCAAGCATGATCCGAATAGACTTGAGCATTGCCACAAGAGAGAATGTCTTATCATAGTCAATACCATAACATTGACGATACCCCATGGCAATCAGATGAGCTTTATAGATCTCCAACTTTCCATCTATATCTCTCTTCCTTTTGAAGATCCATTTACACCCAATGGGTTTAACCCCTTTAGGTGGGTCAACTAATGTCCCTACATCATTGACCTTCATAGAATTTATTTTTGATATCATGGCTTCTAGCCATTTTTTAGAGTCGGATCTCTGCATCGCATCCATATAAGTGATCGAATCTTCATCATTCTCATCAAGTTCGATGGGATCACCATCCTGAATCAAGAATACATAGTATCTATTTGGATGATGGGGTACTCTACTGGATTGCCTTAATGGTGCGGGTTCACTAGGCTTCGAATCTGATCTGATCAAATCTGACTTAGGTTCAACATTCTGTGTCGGACTTTCTACCTGTTGAACTTCATCAAGTTCAACCTTAGAGGCATCAGTTCCTTCATTAAGGAACTCTTTTTTCAAAATGATTGCCATAAGGCTGACGAACATCTTTTGTTCATCAGCATGGTAGAAATAGTATCCTTTGATTTCTTTTAGGTACCCTATGAATGTACACTTGTCAGACTTAGGTCCAAGTTTATTTATAATTAATCATTTGACATAAGCCGAGCACCCCCAGACCCTGAGGTGTGAAAGTGCTGGCTTACGTCCTATCCATATCTCATATGGAGTTTTAACTACAAACTTACTTGGAACCCAATTTAATAGATAACAAGCCAATTTGAGTGTATAATCTTAGAAGGATATCGACAAGCTGGCAAATTCCATCATGGATTGGACCATATCTAATAGAGTCCGAATCCTTCTTTCAGACACACCATTATGCTGTGGTGTTCTAGGAGGAGTCTATTGGAAAAGAATTTCATTCTCTCCTAGATATGTGAGAAACTCACCAGAAAGATATTCTTCTTCTCAATCAGATCGAAGAGTTTTAATACTCTTTTTAGTTTGTTTTTCTATTTCACTTCGGAATCGTTTGAACATTTCAAAAAAAATTGACTTATGTTTCATCAGATAGATATATCCATATCTGGATAGATCATCTATGAAAGTGATGAAGTAGACATATCCACCTCTAGCACTTATGCTCATTGGTCCACATACATCATTATGTATTAGACCTAAGAGCTTATTGGCTTTCTCACCTTTTTCAGTGAAAGATGACTTGATCATTTTACCAAGAAGATAGGACTCACAGATTGACAGTGATTCACAATCATTAACTTCGAGGATTTCCTCTTGAGTCAACCTATTTATCATATTCTTATTGATGAGATTGGTGTACAAGACGAAAGCATGGATTTCAAAGCAAAAACATGAAATCATATAAACCAAATCCAAACTCAAGGACTACCTCATTAGCAATTAAATAATATAACATACATTTGTAATATAAAAGAAAGTATTAGAACATACCACTTATCGCTAAACCCTAAATTGACCCTGATCGTCAGTAGCAATCCATCAGGGTTTCCACTAGGTGCCCATGTGTTCACCCTCCAATGTTGATCCACATAGAGACTTGATCAAGACACCAACACCTCTAATTTATATAATTAGAGTTTTAATAATAAGAACTTTAATTAAAAGAGCAAGACCTTCTTTAGCCTTTATGTCACCTTCCTTGCCTTTCCTTATCTATCTTTCTTTTTCTTTTGTCCTCTTAATTTTTCTTCCTAATCTCTTAGTCTTAAGATGACTTCTTATTCTTATAAGGACAAGATCTAGACAAGAGAAAGAAAGAAAGAAAATTAGACAAAAAGAAACTCTTGTAAGAAAGAAAGATAATTTTCACACACCCAGACTCTTGGTGTGCACCCCTATTTATAATATACGTAGGGGTGCCAACAAAAAATCTCACACCCATTCCTCATCAATTTCTCATGCCCCATCAGCCAATCTCATGCCTCATCAGTAAAAATGAGATGTAGACTTAGTCCAAGAGGTGCCTTAAAGTAGAAGGACTCTTGAACTAATTCTACGTAAGTTTTTTATGAAGAGTCGCAATATATCATCTTTGGTGCCACCCTTTTCATCCATTAGATCACGAAAAAAGGCCATCCAATGGATCTAAAAAGGGATGCCCATTCAGCAAGAAGGCGTGGAGATAATCTTTGAATAGTCAAAGTCCCAAGAGATCATGTCTTCGTCCAAGAGATGTCAAGGAGGAGTAGGCGGCATGGAGTCTTTGGCGGCAAGGGGTCTTGGGCAACAAACCATCCTGGGCAAAAAAATTAAAAAGAAAAAAGGAGTATTTCATCTATAGGACTCTTCTATGCCCCATATCTAATGTTCATGCCAATATAAAAATTTATGCGACATAACAAAATAGGAAAAGTCAAAGAAGGTAGGCGCCAACTAATTCCATGCGCCAAAGAATTATTTACGCATGAAAGACTTCCCATGCACAAGAGAGAGACTCTCTGGCATGCGGGATTTAGTTATGTGGTGCCCCAACTGAAGCCCAATTAGTCTAGGTTAATCCAATTCAAGACCAAATCCTATTTGGCTCAAATCGGATATAAAATAGCCCAAATCAAAAGTCGATTCGAATCCAATTCGAAATCAGGTGCTAGGGTTTGCTACATGTGCTAGCATGTTCATCTTGCAAACATGTTCTAATCCAATTAGGCCCTTAATCAACTCTCTTTGTGTGTAATCCATTGGATTCCACTTCTAACCAGCAGTGAGTCTGGATGTGATTTGACCTAATCTGGTTAGAACTCAACCAAACCAATTTAGGTCAAAACTAGCCAACACAATTTGACTTAATTTAGAACACTTTCTAATTTAATGATCAAATTAAAATTTTAATTTGATCAAATTCACAAGACATGATTGACGTCTAGCAATGTATCATGACTTTCTAAAAGATGTGAAATTTTGATGAAAATACCAAAAATATCCTTCAGTGAAAATTACCATGCAACTAGATCCTTCGATCTCCCTGCATCCTGAATATGACTCTGGGTATGGAAATATGTCAACCCCAATATCATATTCATTTCTCTTTCAATCTCATGATAATGATTCATTTAATGAAATATTAGAAACCATTTCTAATTTTTCATCATGCTTTGATCAAAGTCTTCCTGAATCATCATTTGTTTGAAGCAAGTAGGATGCTATTTCCTCTTACTAGGAAGAGATCGATTCCATGTTAACCTACTCACAACCTTCATATATATAATCTATCATATCTAGATCATCCCATACATAACTGAGTCATGAATGAGTATGAACCAAAATATGGATTTATATATATAAGATTCTATGGTAGTTTCAGGTCAAAGGATTACATGCACAAATTCCACTATGAGAACCATCTATTGACATGTAGATAAGACTCCATTAGATATTCTCAATTTGGATCAATTCAGTGAACTCATTCTCTAATGAGCACCCACATTCTTGTATTAGTGTCATACATAAGTTATTGTGAGATCAATCACCCTCTCAATCGAGCATACAAAGAATGTGCTAGTCTTACCGAAAAACATTGATCCCTAACTCAATGTCCCATCGACTAGGAATATTTAAATTAGGATTTTAAGATTTTAGGTCTCACTAGTATGATCTCATCATAATCCTAAAACCATAGCCCTAATTTATAGGATTCATCATAATCTTAAATAAATAATAAGACACTGCATATGATGAAATAAATGCCTTTATTTATTAAAAATGTCATTACATGAGTCTGGAAGACAAAGAACATCCCAAAAATAAATTGGCTTGAGGGCATATTCCTTTCAATCTCCTCACTTGCACTAAAGTCAATCACCTTATATTTTAATCCCATACAATCAAGGTGGCGATCAAACAGTTGCAGTGGTAAAGCCTTAGTGAATGGATCTGCTATGTTGTTCTTTGTATGTCCACTCGTTCTATGACTACATCTTATCTTTCAATAATTTCTCGAACGAGATGGAAGCATCTCAGAATGTGTTTGGATTTATGATGAGACCTTGGTTCCTTTGCTTGAGCTACAGCTCCAGTATTATCACAGTAAAGTGGTACTGGATTCTCAATTTTAGGAATAACTCCCAATTCAGTGATGAACTTCTTCATCCAGACAGCTTCCTTGGCGGCTTCACTTACAGCTATGTATTCTGCTTCAGTGGTTGAGTCAGCTACAGTTGGCTGCTTAGTACTTTTCCAACTTACTGCTCCACTGTTCAGAGTAAATACATATCCTGAAATGGATTTGCTATCATCTGGGTCTGATTGAAAACTAGAATCAGAATATGCTTCTAATTTAAGATCAGAACCTCCATATACTAGAAAAATATCTTTAGTCCTTCTCAAGTACTTAAGAATATTTTTCACAGCTTTCCAATGATCCTCTCCTGGATCAGCTTGAAATCTACTTGCAATGCCTAAAGCATAAGCAACATCAGGCCTTGTACATAACATGGCATACATTATTGATCCAACAGCCGAAGCATAAGGAATAGAACTCATTCTATTTCTCTCTTTAGGTGTCTTTAGGAGACATCTTTTTAGAGAGATGTATGCCTTGACTCATGGGTAAATAACCTCTTTTACTCCCATCCATACTGAATCTTTTCAGTATTAAGTCAATGTACCTTGATTGGGACAAGCCTAGCATCCTCTTAGATCTATCTCTATAGATCTTTATTCCTAGTATATAGGATGCTTCTCCCAAATCTTTCATGGAAAAACTTATTTGATAGCCATAATTTGACTGATTGTAACATTGGGATATCATTCCCAATGAGAGTATGTCATCTACATACAGAACCAAGAAGACTATGGTTCTCCCACTAGTTTTCTTATACACACATGGTTCATCAACATTCTTGATAAAACCAAACTCTTTTACTGTTTCATCAAAATGGATGTTCCAACTCCTTGATGCTTGCTTTAATCCATAAATGGATCTCTTAAGCTTGCATACCTGATTTGGTTTCTCATTTGACTCAAATCCCTCTGGCTGTGACATATAGACCTCCTCCTCAAGGAAACCATTAAGGAAGGCAGTCTTTACATCCATTTGCCATATTTCATAATCATGGTATGCTGCTATAGCAAGCATAATCCGAATAGATTTGAGCATGGCAACAGGTGAAAATGTTTCATCATAATCAATCCCCTATTTTTGCCTAAAACCCTTAGCCACCAATCTGGCCTTATAGGTTTCTATTTGACCATCAGCTCCAATCTTTTTCTTAAAAATCCATTTGCATCCAATAGGGTTTATATCCTCTGGTGCATCCACCAAAGTCCATACTTTGTTGGTGTGCATGGATTCCATTTTGGATTGCATGGCAGCCAGCCATTTGTAAGAGTCCTTACTTTTGACTGCTTCCGCATAGGTTCAGAGGTTCATCATTTTCAATGACTTGGGCTTCATTGTTCTCAATAATGAAACCATACCTCACAAGGTGTATTTCATACTCTTTTAGACCTATGGATAGGAGTTATGTGTTCTGGTTCTTTTATATGATTATATGGTTGAGAAATTTCTATTTATTTTTCTTGAACTTCACTAAGTTCAATATTTCTGCCACTGCCCTTTTCTAGGATAAATTTTTTTTTCATGAAAATGGCATGCCTACTTACAAATACCTTTTGTTCAGTAGGATGGTAGAATATATATCCTATACTATTTCTAGGATATCCTATAAATAGACATCTGTCTGATCTAGCATCAAGTTTATATCCAAAATTTCTTTTGACATAAGCTAGACAACCCCATATCTTAAGATACTTAAGATTAGGTTTCTTGCTTCTCCATATGTCATATGGAGTACTAGATACAGATTTAGAAGAAACAATATTCAAGATGTAAATTACAGTCTTCAGAGCATGACCCCAGAAGAAAATAGGTAAATCAGTGAAGCACATCATGGACCGTACCATATCTAATAAGGTATGATTTTTTCTTTCGACTACACCATTTAATTATGGTGTATAAGGAGGTGTCCATTCAGAGAGAATCCCTTTAACTTTAAGATAGTCTAGAAACTCATTAGACAAGTATTCTCCTCCCCGGTTAGATCGAAGGATTTTTATACATTGTCCAGTTTGTTTTTCGACCATACTTTGATACACTTTAAATTTATCAAAGGCTTCTGATTTGTATTTCATAAGACACACATATCCAAACCTAGATAGATCATCAGTAAATGTAATAAAATAGGAGTATCCTCCTCTAGTTTGAGTTGTCATAGGATCACATACATCCATATGTACAAGTCCTAATAACTCATTTGTCCTTTCTCTATGTCCATTAAATGGAATCTTGGTCATTTTACCCATGAGGCATGATTCATAAGTTCCCAATAATTCATAATCAAAAGGATCAAAGAACTTTTCTTTGTATAACTTGTTAATCCTAGCCTCACAAATATGACCTAATCGACAATGCCAAAGTAAAGTATTATTTATGTCATCTCTCTTATATTTTCCATTTTCATCAATATAAAATATATTATCATCCAAACATAGAGTCAACAAACCATTGCTAAATATGCCAAAATAAATATTTTCATTAGAATATTTGATCGAGCAACCTTCACTCGTTACATTAAGACTATAACCTCTAGTTTTAATAACAAGGAGTATAGATATAATATTTCTAATGATCTTAGGTATATAATAATAATTCGTAAGCTCTAAGATCTTCTCATAAGGTAACTTCAATATATTTGTCCCTGCAGCTTCTGCTTGGATAGATTCTCCTCTAGCGCCATAAAGCTTGAAGTCACCTTTCTTCGAACTCTTAATTTTCTGTAGCCCCCATAAAGATTTGTAGATATGAAAACTACAGTCGGTATCTAATACCCAAGAATTTGAAATGGAAGAATTTAATGATAATATAGTATATATCTTTTACATACCTTTTGGTGCATTATTTGCACCAAACTTCACAGTTGCAAGGTAAGCCTTGCAATTCCTCTTCCAATGGCCGGCTTTACCACAGTGAAAATAGGTCATTTGTCCGAAGACCTTCTTCTCCTTTTTCTTCTTATTTATACCACTTTTAAGATTCAACCTTCTCTTTGAATTCTTTTTGTTTGCCTTCTTCTTGGAGATCCCTTCCACAAGAAGAAGAGGAGCCTTATCTTTCTTGATATAGCTTTCTGCTGTCTTAAGCATATTTAATAGCTCAGGCAATGAAGAATTTAGTTTGTTCATGTGATAGTTCACGATAAACTAAGAAAATAATTTTGAGAGTGATTGCAGGATCAAATCCTGACTTAACTCTCCATCAATTACAAAACCTAATTGACTTAATCAAGTGATTAGGTCAATTACCATCAAAACATGATTTTGTATGGATGTTCCTTCTCTCATTCTTGCACAAAATAATTACTTAGATATCTCATATCTAGCAATCCTACTATGCTCTCCATAAAGCTCTTTTAGATTGAGCAATATGGATTGAGTGTCCATGTATCATGTTGCCTCTGTAATTCATTATTCATAGAGGCAAGTATGATGCATTTGATAGTAAGGGAATCATTTTGCCACATCTTATATGTGGACTTATCTTTATTCATGGCATCATTTTCTAATGGCTCAGGATCAGGGGCATGAAGAATATAGGAGAGTTTTTCTTGACTGAGTACTATTTTTAGGTTTCTCAACCAGTCAACATAATTTTGATCAGTCAATTTATTTGAATCCAAAATTGAACGTAATGAAAGTGAAGAAGCCATTTAATCTACACAATAAAGAACAATATATAGGCAAATAATTCATAATGACAAAACATAATTAAATTAGGATTTTAGTTTAATTATGTCTCCCAGTAAAAATCATAATTCTCTTATTGATTTTCTTAGTGAGAATAAGATCCTAATTTCTTATAAAAAGTCTTGTGGTTGCATAACAAACCTATTATAAGTTCAAAGGTAGGAAACTCTTTCCAATTGCATTTTATGCAACTCTCAAAAACTTTGGCCTCTAAAACATTAATAGGCTTGTATTAGCACAACAAACTTTAATATTTTAGTTTAAATAGAATCCTTCATTTCTATTCAATTAAAATTAAAATATAACTACTTTTGTGGTTACACAACAAAGTAGTATATTCAAAATGCTGTAAGCATCTCAATGCACTAGATTAATTTTACATCTTTCCCCATGATAGATCTTGTGGTTATACAACAGAACTAACATGGTTCTAGATATAATAAGAAACTAGTATGAAGGCCTTAATGTAGTGAATATAATATTGGTATTTCAATCTGGAATTAAATTAATCAAATCGATCAGGTAAATGGGAGAAAAATGGGAGTCTCCTCGTTGCTTTCCTTAGACACCAATAAATTAGCTAGGTCAGATAATAGAATCAATTAAAAAATCATGTTCTCTTTACCAATCAAGAACCATTTTTCTTAGACATCGATTGATCAATTAGACATCCTGACTGATTCAGCTAAAGATTAATTACACTACAACTTAATATAATTTTTTATAGAGGGATTTAAATGGTCTCAATACATGTATTGATTTAAAACAAACTAAATGCATAATAGCATTAATTATGATAAAATTTATATATGTCAATTAATATGTATAATTATTCTAGGACAACCATCATTATATAATGAATACTTTCCACTATATCAGGGTAACCTTTACCAAATAATATATACAACATAATCTCATTATGATAAGAAAAAGAATATGATCTCATCATATAAAATTAAAACATGCTAAAAATATTATATCATAATTTTTATTTATGCTATTATACTATAAGCAAAGCATTATATGGTTTAACCTAATAAGGCTTGCTCTGATACCACCGATGGGATTGGTGTATAGGGCGGAAGCATGGATTTCAAAGCAAAAACATGAAATCATATAAACCAAACCTGAACCCTAGGACCACCTCATTAGCAATTAAGTCATATAATATGTATTTGTAACATAAAAGAAAGTATTAGAACATACCACTTATCGCTAAACCCTAAATTGACCCTGATCGTCGGTAGCAACCCATTAGGATTTCCATCGGGTGTCCACGTGTTCACCCTCCAGCATTGATCCACACAGAGACTTGATCAAGATACCAGTACCTCTGATTTATATAATTAGAGTTCTAATAATAAGAACTTTAATTAAAAGGGCAAGATCTTCTTTAGCCTTTATGTCACCTTCCTTTCCTCTCCATATCTATCTTTCTTTTTCTTTTATCTTCTTAATTTTCCTTCCTAATCTCTTAGTCTTAAGATGAATTCTTGTTCTTATAAGGACAAGGTCTAGACAAGAGAAAGGAAGAAAGAAAATTGGATAGAAAGAAACTCTTGTAAGAAAGAAAGATAATTTTCACACACCCGGACTCTTGGTGTGCACCCCTATTTATAATGTACGTAAGGGTGGCAACAAAAAATCTCACACCCTTTCCTCATCAATTTCTCATGCCCCATCAGCCAATCTCATGCCTCATCAATAAAAACAAGATGTAGACTTAGTCCAAGAGGTGTCTTAAAGTAGAAGGACTGTTGGACTAATTCTACGTAAGTTTTTTACGAAGAGTCGCAATATATCATCTTTGGTGCCACCCTTTTCATCCATTAGATCATGAAAAAAGGCCATCCAATGGCTCTAAAAAGGGATGCCCATTCAGCAAGAAGGCATGAAGATAATCTTTGAATAATCAAAGTCCCAAGAGATCATGTCTTGGTCCAAGAGACGTCAAGGCGGAGTAGGCGTTATGGAGTCTTTGGCGGCAATGGGTCATTGGCGACAAACCATCTTGGGCAAAAAAATTAAAAAGAAAAAAGGAGTATTTCATGTGTAGAAGGACTCTTCTGTGCCCCATATCTGATGTTCATGCCAATATAAATATTTACATGACATAACAAAATAGGAAAAGTCAAAGAAGGTAGGCACCAACTAATTCCATGCGCCAAAGAATTTTTTACGCATGAAAGACTTCCCACACGTAAGAGAGAGCTCTCTGGCATGCAGGATTTAGGTATGTGGTGCCCCAACTGAAACCCAATCAGTCACGGTTAATCCAATTCAAGACCAAATCCTATTTGGCTCAAATTGGATCTAAGTTAGCCTAAATAAAAAGCCGATTCGAATCCAATTGGAAACCAGGTGCTAGGGTTTGCTACATGTGCTTGCATGTTCATCTTGCAAACATGTTCTAATCCAATTAGGCCCTTAATCAACTCTCTTTGTGTGTAATCCATTGGATTCCACTTCTAACCAGCAGTGAGTCTGGATGTGATTTGACCTAATCTGGTTAGAACTCAACCAAACCAATTTAGGTCAAAACTAGCCAACATAATTCGACTTAATTTAGAACACTTTCTAATTTAATGATTAAATTAAAATTTTAATTTGATCAAATCCACAAGACATGATTGACATCTAGCAACATATCATGACTTTCTGAAAGATGTAAAATTTTGATGAAAATACCAAAAATATCCTTTAGTCAAAATTACCATGCAACTAGATCCTTCGATCTCCCTGCATCCTAAATATGACTCTGGGTATGGAAATATGTCAACCCCAGTATCATATTCATTTTTCTTTCAATCTCATGATGATGATTCATTTAGTGAAACATTAGAAACCATTTCTAATTTTTCATCATGCTTTGATCAAAGTCTTGCTGAATCATCATTTGTTTGAAGCAAGTAGGATGCTATTTCCTCTTACTAGGAGAGATCGATTCCATGTTAACCTACTCACAACCTTCATATATATAATCTATCATATCCAGATCATCCCGTACATAACTAAGTCATGAATGAGTATGAACCAAAGTATGGATTTATGTATATAAGATTCTTTGGTACTTTTAGGTTAAAGGATTACATGCACAAATTCCACTATGAGAACCATCTATTGACATGCAGATAAGACTCCATTAGATATTCTCGATTTGGATCAATTCAGTGAACTCATTCTCTAATGAGCACCAATATTCTTGTATTAGTGTCATACACAATTTATTATGAGATCAATCACCCTCTCAATCGAGCATACACAGAATATGCTAGTGTTACCGAAAAACATTGATCCCTAACTCAATGTCCCAGCGACTAGGAATATTTAAATTAAGATTTTAAGATTTTAGGTCTCACTAGTATGATCTCATCATGATCTTAAAACCATAGTCCTAATTTATAGGATTCATCATAATCTTAAATAAATAATAAGACACTACATATAATAAAATAAATGCCTTTATTTATTAAAAATGTCATTACATGAGTCTGGAAGATAAAGAATATCCTAAAAATAAATTGGCTTGAAGGAATATTCCTTTCACTTATTTATATGACCTAGCCTATAGTGCTATAAGTAGATATCTGATACACTATCTAATTTAGGATGCTTGCCAGTAGAATAGACTACATTAATAGGTTGTGATAATATATATATATCATTGTTCAATTGTCCATAGAAAGCAGTAATATCATTGTCAATGACATTACAAACTCATTTCTTTATTAAAATTTCATAATTGTTCATGGCCAAAAGGCCTACAGAAATGATATTTAGAAAGAAACTAGGATAGAAATGACAATCACTAAGAATAACGGTATAAAATTTAAATACAAGTTTGAAAATTTTTAAAGCTAGAACTGAAATTGGTCTTTCATCTCCAATGTTCAGGAATCTCTCACCTTACTCAAATCTTCTACTAACTAGCAACCTCTGCAATGAATTGCAGATATGGTAAGGACTATCGATATTCAATACCCAGTCAGTAATATCATAAATAAAAAAATTACAAGGAGTTATCATATAAATATCTTGCTCAACAATAGCTTGCTTCTTTCTTTGCCTGTTCGGATCCAGGGAGGCAATGTACTGAGGATAGTTCCTCTTTCAGTGCCCCCACTTCTTGCAAAAGAAGCATTCGGCTTGACTCTTATTGGGCTTGGTATTTGGGGTCTGAACCTGCATAGGTGTCCTAGCATGAACATGCACCTTCTTGGCTTTCTTCTTCTTATTCTTCTTCCCTTTCCCAAAGGATGGAGAATGAGAAGATGAACCTCCCACTAAGCTCACCGACTCCTTATAGAGTTTGCGATCCTTCTTAATGTTTTGAAGTAACCCTAGTAACTCATGGTAGTCCACTTTAGGCTTTGACATTCTATAATGTATAAGGAATGAGACATAAAACTTGGGCAGCAAGTTCAGTATTGCATCTTTTCCAAGTTGTTTGTACAAGGAAAAGCCGGGCTTGTTGAAGTGCTCTATCAGCTCGATTATGTATAATACATGATCAGTGATAGAGGCACCATCCCACATTCTGACATTGAAGATGGCATAACTAGTCTTGTGCCTCTCAACATCATCGGGTGTGCCAAAAGAATCCTTCAATACTTGGAGCATTTCGTTTGGCTGAGCTATCTTAAACTTGCGATTGAACTCGTCACTCATCACAACCAGCATAATGCAGTGCACCATGGTTTGATCACTGAGCCACTTCTGATAAGTATCTTTGACTATTTCATGTGCATTGGCAGTTGGCTCCTCAGGTGTAGGATCTATCAGCACATATAGGATCCGTTCATGCTCCAGGACAATCTTCAACTTTCGATACCAGCTACTGAAGTTGGATCCCATCAACTTATCATTGTCCAACAATAATTGGAGGGTAAAGAAGTGTCCATGTCTGCATAAAGGAAAATCAAAATCTAATTAGTAATTAATTCATTAAACCTAAAGATTTGGACTTTAATTAAAAGGTTTTTCCCACTATTTTAATTGAATCGGTGGCCTCTACCTCCAATTTATGGAATTACCCTAATTTCTTAGTGGGTACTAGAATCCACATAGATTGTACACAAGCCCAAATTTGGTTGGCCCACCCATGTACATCTAAGGATAGGTTCGTAATCAATTATTTCTCTAAATAATTTTCAGTAATTAAATTTTGCCCCAGGCCCTGATCAATTGGCTTTGGCCTTCTTAGAAAAGGGTCCAGTTAGGTCCAACCATTAACATGACTATACATGGCCCATCCAACAAATGAATGATCAGGCCCAACTTTGGTTGGCCCATCTGACCACCATTTAGAAATATGTATCCAAGAGATCATATAATAAATGATAATTCCATCAACTGATAAGCACTAGGCCTTTGGGCCTCCAATGATTATCCAACCGATTGACCTATATCATCCACTTTAATGGAAGGCTATGATCCAGTTATCATATAACTATTTTATTTTAGGAACCTAATAATTTTAGAGAATTTATTTATAGAAGTAAGTAGATCAGATTAACCAGCTTGTCATAATCATCCTACTAACTTCACCAAGTCAGCTTAAGGAAGACTATTAATAGGCTAGTCTAGGAGAACTTAAATCAGTCAAACTGATTTACCTAGCTAACATAGGTTAGCTCAAATAGTCAAGCGATCCGATCAAAATATAATCTCACCAAGAGGTCAGGTAAGTTCGATCAGTGGAAGGGTCTGCCAGGCTTGCCTTAAACACCATCAAAAATTATTAAGAAAGCGGGCTGCCGATTAAAAACCACTGGTCTGGTTTACCTTAGGCATCAATTGGTTTAATTAATTTCAATTAGATCAACCACATAGTTCGTGCTAGACCGCGTAGCCAAGAATTAAATCCATCTTGGGTCTTGTTAAAGACATGGACTTGACCAACTACAACTATTGTAATTAATTTAGAGAATCCTTGACCTAATCTAAGATAATAATTGATTAGATTTAGTCAATTCTCTAATTAAGTCCATTCTTTAATCTAACCCTAGGTCTAATCCAATTAATGGACCTAATCCCCACTAATCAATTTAATCCAATGTATTATCATTTGTATCTTAGGAACTTTAATTCATAATCCTAGATCTTAATCAATCAACATTTTAATTCTCAATTAAGTTTTGGGCTGAGGGTTGGGATTTGGCATTTCAAAAATGATTTTCATATTTGTAAAATATTTTTACAACAAGGTTCTATCAACCAAGTTGCATGTTTGATTCATAATCAATATGCAAGTAAAATAAACATAAAACTACTTTAGATCTAACCTAAATAGGTTTATGTAATTGAAACAGTTTCAATAATAATCAATCATAAATCACTTTAGATCAAATCTAACACATTTATGATGATTGAAAATAGACTAAAATATTTTTAATTAGATCATAAAATCTCTTAAATCTAGTCTAAAATTTTATGATCAATATTTTAGATCAGCACGTACTAAGACAACCTATTCACTGTAAGGGGTAAACCTTACAGCAGGACAACCTTATGGCAGTCCGTGCAATCTAAAATATTTTATTTTTTTTAATTTTAGAATTAATAATTAGATTATAAATTAGATCTAATCTATGAAGTAATCTATACATGCACAAAAATCATGTAATGAGAACCTAGGCTCTGATACCAATTGAAGAAACCAGATCTAGGGTTTCACAGGTAGATCTTGAAATTTTTTTAAGATCTTGTAGCAAAAGACTTAAATAAATCTAAAATCTATTTAAATAACTATGTAAATACCTATATGTAAGATTTATTACATGATCAAAGTATGATATTAAATCAAAAATTAAAATCAAATGAGAAAGTAAAAGATTGATCAAATCAACCTAGATCTACACTACATCAAATGTAGATATGAAGTTAATAGATCTGATCTATTACCTTAGCAAGTTAGATGTTCTAACTTTTTAATCTGGACATGAGAATGAAGTCATGATCTGCACATGCATCCATCCTCTAGGAGTCATCCACACGAGCCTACGATCTCTGATCTGAAATTCAATGCAGAAAATCAGCACAGCATGCTAGTACCGTGCTGATCCTTCTTCGATGATCGATTCGATGCTCTCTTCTTCAAAATTTGGACTCTCCAAAATATAAAAAAGAAGATGAGAGTTTGCTGATCTGAGACTCTCTCAAAAAAACTCAAATGAAAGGAGAAGAGATTGAAAATAAAATAGCCCTAGAAGAATACTCTCTTCTTCTTCTCTTTTCTCTCACGTAGACACCTAGTTTGGTGCCTATGGAACCCCAACGCCCAAGGACCCTCTTCCTTTAATTTTTATAAACCCAAAACCTCCCCCAAAGCTCTGTATTTCATGAAAAAATCAAAATAAAATTTATCCAATAAAAAAGGAAAAAGAAGAGTCCAAGTTAGGTAAAATTCTTAGGCTAGGAATATCCAAACATGGGATGTTGCTAGGGTGCCCAACTCTTGGGCGCATCCTCCATAATTTTTGGCATGGACAAGCAAGAGAGGGTGCACAAAGAAAGAGATTATTTTCATGGTCTAAGAGAAGAATTAATTAAAAGAGGGAGTGGCACTCAAGGGAAGATATTTTGGTTAACAAGGATTCTATCTCATAGAATCCTAAGCAAAACCAATTCGTCCTTTGACTTGGTCTTCCACCTAACTTCCAAAAATGACTTGGAGGGAGAGAAGAGGTGTGGAAATAAGGAAGAAAGGGATTTTTCATGAAAAATACCTATAAAATAGGTATGGAGGGCATTGGGACCAAGATGGTGCAAGAAGATAGGGAGTCCTAGTCACACTAGGACTCCTATTTTGACTTGGTCAAACAAGATCTTTTAACCAAATAAAATCAAGATTAAACCAACCCAATTAAATAAAACTCTAACCCATTTAAGAATTAAATTAAATTAAATTAAATTAAATTCTAATTTATTTTCTAATCAAATTAAAAAATTTGGTTAATCCAAGTCCTAGTTAGACTAGGACTAGTTCTTCCTTGCACTTGTCTTATCCAATAAATCAATTAGACTTGATCCAATCAAGCCCAAACTAAATCTAATTAAATTTTATTTAATTAGACTTATTCTCAAAATATTGGCTTAATCAAATTAAGCCAATTAGCAATCCAATTGCTAACTGATCCTCTTGCAATACTTGCACTAGGTTAAATACCAATCGTATTTATTATTTAACTCTAGAACGATTCTTAATCGTTGATCAACCATCCAATCAGATCATAAGCTCTAATGTGTGTGACCTCATAGATTTGAACCTAAGCTGGTAGCATAGAAATAAATTCTTATACCAATCAAAGTGACCATTTAGCAATGATACTCGACGGTCGGATAGATCGAAAGTGTAGATCACCATCCTTAGAACCCATGCAGATATAGTTTTCATATAATTCATCCCCTTGACCATAATGCTCATAGAATACATCAGAGTTCAACTGTCAATTCTAATTAGATTGTTCATATTGTATTTCAAAATACCAAATCCATCTGATGGATTATCCTGACCAAGATTTTGCTATATTAAAATATAGTAATACATTCTTCTTCAACTCTCAGAGTGGTCAATTCCGTCTTGATCATACTCCAACTTTGCAAGTACTTGACTATGCCCAGAAGCCATCCATTACTGAATTAGAAATTCATTTAGTTAGATACCAAAGCATAGTGAGTTGCTTGCAAGTCACTAAGGTGATCTCAGGTCTAAGGGATACTTATACCTATATCCCATCAGAGGCATTCTCGATAGCAGAATGCTCTAGAGTTGATCATGTTCAATTATGATGTACCCATATATCTTATCTATATGCCATACCAGTATCTCCACACTTCTTGGTTAAGAGGATATCCAATCTATATGGCATATAGCGACCTATGCTTGATAGATGCTGTCGTCCTAATTAACAGTCTATTATTTGATCGTAAACAAATTTAAGGACTAATCGATAAATCCTCTCTTTATCGAAACTAAATAGTCCTAAGAACTTTATCACAATAATGGAGTTCATTAGATGATTTAAACTCATGATGAAAAAAGATGCCAAAATATTTTTTATTAATTAATAAATCAATTACAATACCTCAACCATCAATAGGCTGATGATCAGCTTTGGAACATAATTTTAAATACTCTTCTCTAAGAATCTTGGCACCACAAATCCTCCACGCCTTCTCCTCCTTCTCCTCTGATTTTTTATGATTTTTTTAGGATTTTTCACATCCTTAAATCATCTCATAAGTGGCGTCCACTTTTTATTGCAAGACTAGATCAAAACCTAGTCAAAGGAGGACTTCTATGGGGCGTGGGTAGAGTTGGCACACAAGGGAGGGAGAAGTTTGGGTCAAAGAATACTCTTCCAAGTAGGAAACAATTTCCAACTTCCTTCTAATTTTGACCAAATCAAATTTAAATCCAATTCTTAAGATAATGGGGTGTGAGAAATCATTTCTTAGGCATGGAAATCATAGAAAAAAATCTAAAATTAAAATATGGTGTGGGCTTCCTTAGGCGCAAGTGAAAGAGAGAGAGTTTCAGTCCAACTGGGATTACTCTTGTTTGACTTGATCAAAATTATTTTAAATTTAATTTAAATTTTATTTAAATTAGATTAAATACAATCCAATTAAGGATGATCCTAGTCCAACTAGAAGCCTAATTAAATTAGATTAAATCAAGATTTAAATCTAATTTAAATCCTAAGTCAATTAGGTGCACTCAAGTCCTAGTCAAACAAGGAATTATTCTTTTCTTGCAATTGGCTTATCCAATAAATCAATTAGACTTAATCTAATTAAATTTAAATTAATTCTAATTGAATCTAATTCAATTAAACTTGATCTCAGTCTAATTGCTCAATCAAATTGAGTCAATTAGCAATCCAATTGCTAATCAATCCTCCTACAATACTTGCATTAGGTCAAACATCAATCGCATTGAATGTTTGACCTCAAAATGATTCTAAATTATCGATTAACCATTCGATCAAATTACAAGCTCTAATATGTATGATCCCATAGATTCGAACCTAAGTTGATAGTACAAAAACCAATTTCTATACCAATCGATGTTACCATCTAGCAATGATTTTCGATGTTCGGATTGGTCGAATGTATGCAAAGCAGCATTCTTAGAACCCTGGCCCATGGTTACCGTATAATTCATCCCTATGACCAATAATGCTCAAGGCAACTTTGAGTATGCTATCAAACACTCATACAAGTCATCTCTATTGTATCTCAAAATTTTGCAAATTTTGTGATACCTCACAAGAATTACCCAGGCTTAGGTTTTGCTAAATTGAAACATAGCGAGACCTCCACCTGATGGGATTGGTCTTTATCTTTATTTGGGTGAGGTCGTCCTTCTATCTCTAACAAGATCATAGGGATACAAAAGAGCCATATTTAGGACTTCTCCTCTCCTTCTGTCTTAAATAATCGGAGGTCTTCATCCATATTAGAACAAGATTCTCCTTCTGTTCTTAATATGGTGAGCATTCATCTTTATCAAGATGAGGTTCTCCTCCTATTCCTGACAAGATTACTAGTGCACAAAAAGGCCATTGTAAGGGCATCTCACCTCCTCCTATCTTAAATAATTAGAGATCTTCATTCGTATCAGGATGAGGTTCTCCTTCTATTCCTGGCATGGTTGGCCTTTTTCTTATCCCCCTTTCAAGACGAGGTCCTCATCCTGTTCCTGATGGGGTTGGCCTTTATCTTTGTTAGGACGAGGTCCTCCTTCTATCACTAACAAAGTTGTAAGGGCATGAAAGGGCCATTGTTAGGGCAACTCCTCTCCTTCTGTCTTAAATAACTAAAGGTCCCCTATTTAATCTAGTGATGATGTTTGAGAGATCATTTTCTATAGTCATAATTCTTCACGAAGGATGAAGATGTTAAGGTAAAGAAATTTTATTACAATGAAACTATTGATAATACACTCGTAAATTCTCTGAGTTCCATGATCGAGGAAGATCTGCTCCCCCAAGCACTTTTAGATGATAAGTCCTAGCTGGACGATCTTTTTGATTTCATAAGGGCCTTCTTAATTTGGGACGAGCTTTTCTTGATTTTGAGATTGTGATACAGTTGCTAGTCGGAGTACTAAGTTCTCCACTTTCAATGCCTTGCCTCTAACCCTAGAATTGTAGTAGTAGGCCACTTTCTACCTGTAGGCTACCATCTTGATTTGTGCTTCTTCTCACTTTTTCTCCAATAAGTCGAGGTTAGCATTGAGGACCTCTGACTTGCATTGTTCATTGAAGGCCACGACCCATGCTGATGGTAGTTGGAGCTCTATTGAGATGATTGCTTCTGTCTCGAAGGCTAAGACAAATAGAGTCTCCCTAATTGGCAATCTTTGGATAGTCTGGTATGCCTAAAGTATATGATAGAATTTGTCCACCTAAGTTTCCTTCGCTCTTTTGAGTCTTGCTTTAATACCTTGCAATAGGATCCTATTGGTTACTTCAGCCTTAGCGTTTTCCTGTGGTTGGGGTACTGATGTAAAATAGTGGGAGATATTCAAGTCTCCACAAAACTCGACCAATTTTATTCCTGCAAATTGTTGCCTATTATCTATTATAAGGATCTAAGGTAGGTCGAATCTGCAAACAATTAACATCTAGATTAAGTCCTGCACTTTAGCTTCCACGATTTTGGCCAGAGGTTTGGCTTTGACCCACTTGGTGAAGTAATGAATTGCTACTAAGTAAAAATTCTACTATCTAGATGCCATAGAAAAGTGCCCGAGTATGTACATTCTCCATTATGCAAATGGCCATGGGACGCTCAAGGGAACAAGTTCAGAGGCTAGTTGTCTTTGAATACTTATATTTCTTTGACATCGGTCATATTTTTTGATATACTCTATAGAATCATGGTACATTATTAGCCAATAGTAGCCCTACCGAAATAGTTTGTAGGATAGGGATCTAGCCCCCAGATGACTTTCGTAGATTCCTTCATGCACTTTTCAAAATGCAAAATTGATCTCAAAAAGTTGGAGACATTTCAAGAGTGGCAAAGAACAATACCTTTTATACAACTTGCCTTCATATAAAACATACCGGAAGGCTTGATTTTTAAATTTTCGAGCTTATATTGGATGATATGGAAGAACTCCATCCTTCAGATAAGCAACTAGTTGGTCGATCCAGTTGGGCTCATGATCGATCTGCATTATGGACTGCAGCTCCTCTAAACTCGAATGTTTCAAAACTTCAAAGAAGACCTTCTTAGGCAGTTCAGTTGGAGCTAATATGGCTAATTTAGAGAGAAGGTTGGCCCTAGCATTTTCTGCTCTCACAATCTACTTGATGTCAAAACTGCTAAGGGCAGAAGTGAGATTCTTCACTTTCTTGAGATACTTCATCATGCTTTCCTTTCGGGCTTCATAATTATCACTAACTTATCCCACCACCAATTGGGAGTCACTATAAACTTGGAGCCGATCCATTTCTAGTTCTTTGGCTATCTTTAACCCTATAATCAGAGCATCATATTCTATCCCATTATTCATTGCAGGAAACTTAAAATGTAGTGCATATTCTACAATGATTCCTTCTGGGTTGACTAAAATCAGGCTTGCATTGGCACCAGAAGCATTGCATGAACCATCCATATACTGTAGGTGGTGTGGTGCTCCCAAGCCTTGGATGGCCACGAGCAGAGCCAGGGTGAGGGCTCCAAAGAAGCTTGGACAGGTGTGGTCCTAGGGTTAAGATAGAAGTTGTCCTAGGATGGAGGTGGCATGTAGCTCTTCACGGGCTTGAGGTTCAGGTATTTAGGGCCTCAAGGGACTTGGTTGGTATTTTGGAGATCTGGGACATAAGGTGGAACAAGGAATCAAAGTCGAAGCATGAAGGCTGCAGAAAAAGGATTTTCTGCACATTAGCCGACTCAGTCCAAAACTGGGTCAGCTAAGTCTCCGAGAATAGACAAAATAGAGAGTTGTGCATTCGAAATTACTGACATGGCATAGAATTGGGCCTACTCAATTTCAGACTGAGCCGACCTAGTGAAACTTAGTTGGCTCAATGCTGAGACTGAGCCAGCTCAGTGCACAGGCAGAGTTAGGCGAGAGTCTGTTTTAGGCTAGGGTCTTGGTTGATCCTAGGGGGCTTAAGGCCTGATTTGAGAGGTCTTAAGGGGGCTAATTTATGTATGGATTGGGTCTAGATCTAGAGCATGAGAGTATGGGAGACATGGGTGTACTATTAGATGTGTGTGTCCTAGAAGCCAGAATTGGCTGATACTTGTAATACACTTCTAGAGGCAAAATTATAATTTTGACTATAAATAATAAAATAGATTATTTTCTATCACAAATATGTATTTAGTGTCTGTGATACATCTCTTGAGTTAATGGTAATGATAATTCTTATTTTCAACAGTTGAAAATTTAAGACAAGAATTTGCATTACTAACTCATAAAATGCTCCTGACCGTAAGATCATCATGAGGATGGTGATTGATCCAGAAGGTTGGTGTACAATTACTTTTTTATAGTAGATGAGTCTTGAGTCTATGGTGTAGAGACACTAGAGAGAGAGTATAGGTACTCATTAGAGAACGAGGGCACTGAGCATTACCACCTTGAGAAGTCATAAGGAAGTCAACCTTCTCATCGATGACTGACTCGAAGCTGCAGTGGTGTGTCCGATTCTTTAACCTGAGGTGCATCGATAGTTCACCTTGAGGGTGTTATAGTTTGACTACACCATGACTCAATCTCCTAGCCATTCGAATCCCTGAGGTGTATGTTGGCTATAGCATTTTCATTATAGGAATTAGATTGCACCAAGAGAAAATTTATCAACCTCGGTGGATGAGGAGTAGCCCTATGATGATCATGAGAATCAAGTTCATAAGCCCATGGCCATGGCAGAGTGAAATAATAGAAAGAGTTTCTATTAAGATTTTCACATCGGACTTGAATCGAATGATTAAATCATATGATAGAAATTAGGGTTTGACGAGTTCACCTTAACCCTAATCTGATCGGGGCTCAAGATAGAAGAACTTAATCACACAAGTAGCTACACCGAGAGGTTCATTTTTAATTTTGAAGGGTTGCCACCATATACTGCTAGGTATCGTTGGTGGATTTTGGGAGCAATTAAAATGATTTAGATGATCGATCATTCTAGTTGTCTGAATCAGAAGAGTTCTAATCCATCAAAAGAAGTTTCGATGATGTCGATGATGGAGATCATGAAATATCCCATTACCATACAGAACTAAACCTAACTGGGTCACACAAATAAGAGTTTGGATTTGGATATCATCAATTGGACTAATCCAGTTCAATTGATTTGAATTAGATTCAATTAGTTTCAAGAAAATCGTGCTAGCACACGATTAAGCCCAACGTTCTCCTTTTATTATCATTAAAAGTTATCACAATTGAGCCAAATTAGTTTATGCTCACTTAGATATCTTTACTTGGTCTAGCTGGAGCTTGTCCAGGTCAGAAAAAGATTGTCTTAATTTGTGAGATAAATTTGAGATAACACCTGCCATTTTTCATCACCTGCTAATTCTTATCCTTTGACTTTGGTCAAACAGTCTGACCTTTGACTGGTCAAACGTTGGACATTCACCCTTTGACTTTTGACCACATGTCATGCACCTATTGGAGAGCTGGATGGGGGCTTGTCCCCCTGCCTAGAACCTGGAAAGGAGAAGGGCGCACGCCAAGGGTGGCGTGAGCCCTAATGATAGGAGGATGCCTAGGAGTCCTTGTTACGGATGGGACTCCTAGGTTGCTTCTTGGATTCTACTTAGGTGACCCCTAGCTATAGATTTTGACCAGTCTTAGGCACCATCTAAGGAGGAATTTATGGGCTCTCATCTGATTGGATCAGGTGATGTCATCCACCAATCAGATTTAGATCTGATTTGCACAAAGGGTTGTGATTGGTTGGGAGGAATGTGGCAGTTGGCATGGCGCAAGTAGGTCTATAAATAAGACCCTGCGCCCAACCCTTTTAAAAAAGTTTCTTCTTGAAAGCCATGCCCCAGGCTGCCTCTCCCCTCCTTCTCCATGCCATACTCTCTTCTCCCCTTGCTCTCCACGTCTCCAAAAGGATGTTTGGGACTTAGTTTGGTGCGATTCAGATCAAGGAAAGGCGATACAAAAGCAAGAAGGCTGCGCTGCTGCAAAAGAGACGACTGCAGATCTTCAAAAGAGTTTTGAAGATCCTCCAAGATCAGATCCAGATCTGATTTTTGGAGGTGTGATAGAGAAAGAAGAGGATCTCCTAGATCCAACCCGAGTGGATACCGGTAGAGGCCAGGCGCTTGCGTGGCTAAGATCCAGAACCTTCCAGCTGCAATCAGTAGGATCATCTAACAGGGTAATAGGATTACCCAAATCAGGTAAATTAAATTTGATTTAATTTATCTTTTTTATTTTATTTATTAAAATAATAAGAATCAGATCTGAAACATATCAAGATCTGATTAGATCTATGAGAGAAAATTTTTGAAATATATCTCTTGATCTAATCAGATCTGGATCGAACCTGGACCGGGAAATCAGGATTTCCCTTCAACTGGTATCAGAGCCAGGTTCTGTAAATTGTTTAGATCTGATTTTAATTTTATTTTAATCAGAAAATAAAGTGATTTTAGATGTCACATGAGATGTGATCAGATCTGAAATTAAAAAAAATTAAAATTAAATGATTTGGATCTAAGAACATGATAGATATGCATGACTAGTTCTAGAATAGAATAGTTCTATAGAATAGTTCTTGCATGTCTTTGATTTAATTTGATTAAATCATATTTTAGATCTATCTTATTTACTATTTTTTGATATTATAAGTGTTATAATAACATCTGATAAAAATAAAAATAAAATTATTTAATTTTAAATATCATATGAGATATGATAGATGCATGACTAGACTAGTTGTAGAATAGTTCTACATAATTGTCTAGATTAGAATTTATTTTGATTAGATCAATTTAAATCTAATTTTTTAGATTATTATGTGATAATTTAGATCTGAAAAATATGCATGATTATGATACATGAGATGTATGCAAAATATGCCTATGAGTTAGATCTAATTTTTATATATGAGATATATGATATAGATCTATAACTAGTTTTGTAGATTTACATGTTCCTGATTAAGGCGTTCCTCTCTTGGCCGTCCGGTCATAAGAACGAAGAAGGGTTTAAAGGCCCTCTCTTCCCATTCGATGGGGTGTTCTTATGACGTGTAGGGGTGCTGCGTGTTCGTCCTTAATCAGAAACCCAAAACTTACTTTCTGCAAAACCCTAGATCCTGAAACCCTAGGATTTATTGTGCATATTTTGTTTATGAACCCCAACTTAATTAAGAATTAAGTTTATGGAATATTAATTAGGTCTAAAATTGAGAATTTCAGATCTAAGACATATTCATAATACTGGGTTCGGGCTTGGGTAGCTCAATTAGGTCTAAGCGGTTGATCAAACCGAATCAAGAGTTGGTTAGATGGGATCAACAATGCTTAAATTGACCAGCCTAATAGGATTAAGTCTGGGTCAAGATCGAGTCATGTGAGTCACGATCAAGCAAGACCTAATTAGGCTCAGAGGTTAGAGTCTGGATTGTAGGCTAACCCAATTGGTTCTGACTCAACAATTTGGTGTCTAAGGTAAGTTTGGCACAGACGACCGACTGGTTTTTAATTGGAAGCTACTCGACTCTGAATGCGTTCTTGTGCGAGTTAACGGCATATTCCTTCCACCGGATCTCACTTACCTGGCCATATCTGTTGACACAGTTCTGATCTGAGGTGGTCAATAATCCGAGCTGACCCATGCCACTAGGTTAGTCATAATTGTTATGACTAAGCCAAGTCTAGTTTAATGAGACCTGAATCAATTCTCCCTAAGAAAAGATTAAGTCCTGAGGTCTTCCACCATTGTAGATGTGCGGGCCCTTCCCGGGGTTGATTGTTCTCGGCTGGATACAGTGGCTCAGTTGCACCGGGAAGACGCAACCATGTCTATTAGGCATTGGATGCTATGGGCTGGAGGATGAGAGTTGGGCTCAATATTTTGGATACGGTGAGAGACCTCAATTAGGAACCCAGTCTATGCAAATGGTGGGTCTGACTTAACTAAGGAGTGGATCAATATTCCGGATACATACGGTGAGATTCATGAATTAGAGACCAAGTTTGGGTGCACCATGATTAGAGAATCATTGAACAAGAGTTGTTCACTCATTGGCTAACCCATCACCAATAACTGTTAGGTGAGGTGATGAGTCAGTTGGTGAGACCGCACCACCCACTAGAAATCATCAATCGTGGAGATTTTCGCATCTCTACAGAGGGAGTGTAGGGATCCGAGAAAATAGTGGGAGCTAATTTGTTTAAAAATAAAATCCCTAAACAAATTGGTCAAGTCAAAATTACAGTATCTAACTAGAATCTTTGACTCTCTACAGGAAAATGTCTGCGTCCAACCCACTGGCACGTATCCTAGACACACATAGACTGACTCTGGACCCAAATTATAAAGATTGGCTTCAGGAACTACAAAATTATTTTGGGTTCAGAGAAGTTAACACATGTTATTGGACCAGGACCCTCCCACCTTACCAGCTCGTCCATCCACTGAACAGAGAGCGTCTCTGGAAAAAGTGGATTGACGAAGATAATAAGGCCAGATACTACATGTTGGGCTCGATGTCTGATGAGCTCCAGCGCCAACATGAAGATATCGGGACTGCTCGCCAAATGTTGGCTCACCTGCAGGAGATGTTTGGTGAACAGAGTCGCGCAGCCAAATATCAAGTCACGAAATGACTTTTTAAGGCTAAGATGCGTGATGGGCAGTCAGTCCAAGATCACTGTCTGACAATGATCAAGGACATGGAAGAGCTTGAGAAGCTCGGTGTGAAGTTGGACTTGGATCTGCAGAATGATATTATTCTGCAATCCTTGACTGATGCATATGGGCAATTCATCATGAATTACCACATGCATAAACTTCAAAATTCCTTGGCCGAGTTGATGAATATGCTGGTTACCGCTGAGCTTTCTATGAAAGGTTCTAAAGGCTCAGTTCTTGCTATGGAACGGACTTCTTCCAAAAGAAAGTCTTATGGAAAAAAAGAAGAAGTCTGTGAAAAAGCAAGAAGGATGGAAGGAGGAAAGAAGAAAAAGGTAGAAGCTAAAAGAAGAAGGCCGCTGGACAAAGGAAAGTATTTCCATTGCAACAGCGACGGCCATTGGAAGCGGAACTGCCCTACTTACCTGGCCACCCTAAAGAACAAGAATGAGGCAAATCCTTCTGGAGGTATGCTCGTTATTGAGTCTAACCTTGTAGTTTCTTCTGCATCCAGTTGGGTGCTTGACTCTGGTTCTAGTGCTCATCTGTGCACTTCTATGCAGGGTCTTGAGGATAGCAGGAGGCTGAGGGATGGAGACATGATCCTACGCATCGGTAATGGAGCAAGAGTTGCTGCAGTAGCCGTGGGAACATACCCTCTGCGATTACCATCTGGTTTAGACTTAGTTTTAAAAGACTGTTATTATGTGCCTGCAGCTAGCAGGAATTTGATTTCTGTTTCATGCTTAGCACAAGAAGGTTATGTGATCACCTTTTCTTAAGGACCATTGTAACATTCTTTATGAAAGAAATAAAATTGCAAATGGTTTTCTTAATGGTCTTTATCAGTTGCATATTGATGTACCTATTTTAACTATCGAGCAAAACGTGAATGCCAAACGACCTAGGGATAGTCCAAACGACAGATATCTATGGCACCTGAGATTAGGTCATATAGCAGAAGATAGGATTAACAAATTGGAGAAAAATGGGCTATTGAGTCCATTGACTTTTGAGTCGTATCCAACTTGTGAATCTTGTCTTCAAGGCAAAATGACTAAACTCCCTTTTGTTGGACATGGGGAAGAGGGCCACAGATCTCCTTGCCCTAGTACATACTGATGTGTGCGGCCCATTCGATGTGCCGGCTAGAGGCAATTTTGTCTACTTCATTACCTTTACCGATGATCTTTGTCTAGGTATGGGTATGTGTATCTTATGAGACATAAGTCTGAAGCCTTTTGAAAAGTTCAAAGAATTCAGACATGAAGTAGAAAAACAAACTGGAAAAACCCATTAAGGTTCTTCGATCAGATCGAGGAGGTGAATACCTTAGCCGGGAATTCCTAGACTATCTTAAGGAAAATGGCATAGTCTCTCAATGGACTCCACCAGGAACACCTCAACTCAACGGGGGTTTCAGAACGGAGAAATCGGACTCTATTGGATATGGTTCGATCCATGATGAGCTTCACAGACCTCCCAGATTTTCTTTGGGGACATTCATTTATTAACTTCAATCTATTTACTGAATAGGGTTCCCTCTAAAACCGTTCCTACCACACCGTATGAGATATGGCACGGTAAGAAACCAAGTCTGAGTCATCTCAGAATTTGGGGTTGTCCGGCTTATGTCAAAAGACAACAAGCGGACAAGTTAGAGTTTAGGTCCTTTAGAGCTCGATTCATAGGATATCCTAAAGAGTCATTAGGATACTATTTCTACATTCCAGAAGACCACAATGTGATTGTGAGTCGACATGCCATATTTCTTGAAAAATAGTTTATTCAAGATAGTGGCATTGGAAAGCAGATTAAGCTTGATGAGAAAGTCTCACAAGCAGAAACGAGCTAAGGACCAAGTGGAACCAAATCAGGTTGAGCCAATAAGAACACTACCTCCTCCACCTCGTAGATCGGAAAGAGTTTCCCGTCCCCCTGAAAGATACTTAGGTATTATTTCAGAGGAAAGTAGAGGAAATGTTCCTCATAGGTAATGGTGGCTCATGGTGATGATCCCAAAACCTACAACGAGGCGATATCAGATATCGACTCCGAGAAATGGCTTGAGGCAATGAAGTCAGAAATTGACTCGATGCACTCAAACCAAGTCTGGACCTTGGTAGATCCACCAGAAGGTATAGTACCTATTGGGTGTAAATGGATCTTCAAGAGAAAGATTGGTGCAGATGGGAATGTGGAGACATTCAAGGCTAGACTGGTGGCAAAAGGTTATAGTCAACGTGAAGGCATTGACTATCAGGATACCTTTTCCCCGGTAGCTATGCTAAAATCCATCCGCACATTGCTTGCTGTTGCAGCCTATTTCGATTATGAAATATGGCAAATGGACGTGAAAAACGGCATTCCTAAATGGATATCTTGAGGAAGATATCTATATGGAACAGCCGCTAGGTTTCACATCCAGTGATACTGATCACAAGGTTTGCAAGCTGCAAAGGTCCATATATGGACTTAAGCAAGCATCTCGGAGCTGGAACACTCGTTTCAATGATGTGATCAAAAAATTTGGTTTCATCAAAAATGAAGAGGAACCATGTGTTTTCAAAAGGGTCAGTGGGAGCGCTGTTGTCTTCCTCGTATTGTACGTGGATGACATCCTCCTTATTGGGAATGATATTCCCATGTTGACATCAGTCAAGATGTGGTTGTCTAAGGAATTCTCCATGAAAGACCTAGGTGAAGCATCCTTTATTCTAGGAATTAAGGTCTATAGGGATAGACCGAATAGGATGCTAGGACTTTCACAGAAGATGTACATAGAGGAAGTACTAAAGAGGTTTAGTATGGAAAACTCTAAGAGGGGATTTAATACCCTTCAGACATGGTATTCATCTTTCCAAGAAGATGTGCCCCAGCACACCTGAGGAAATAGAACGCATGAGCAAGATCCCTTATGCTTCTGCAATAGGGAGCCTCATGTATGCCATGCTATGTACACGACCTGATATAGCCCATGCTGTGAGTGTCACAAGCAGATATCAGTCAAATCCAGGTGAAGAACACTGGACTTCTGTGAAATGTATCCTTAAGTACTTGAGAAGAACTAAGGATATGATGTTGGTCTTTGGTAATGGAGAACTCCAAGTTCCAGGGATACACAGAGTCGGACTTCATGTCCGATATAGATGATCGAAAGTCGACATCTAGGAAGTCTGTTTGTGTGCAATGGTGGAGCTATCAGCTTGAAGATGTTTCAAGCAAGACTGTGATAGCAGATTCCACCATGGAAGCAGAATACATTGCTGCATCAGAAGCTGCAAAGGAAGCATTCTAGTACAAGAAGTTTGCTGCAGAAGATTGGAAGTGATGCCATCAGATGCCATTCCTCTTGTACTGCGACAACAATGGTGCCATAGCCCTTGCTAAGGAGCCGAGGTCTCACCAGAAATCCAAGCACATTGAGCGGCGATATCATCTCATCCGCGATTACCTTCGAGAAGAGGTTACGTTGAGGTCAAGAGAGTCAACTCCACAGATAATGTGGCAGACCCACTTACAAAGCCGTTGGGCCAGCAGAAGATCGAAGCCCACCTTGAGA
This sequence comes from Cocos nucifera, assembly GCA_006176705.1. Lineage (NCBI taxonomy): Eukaryota > Viridiplantae > Streptophyta > Magnoliopsida > Arecales > Arecaceae > Cocos > Cocos nucifera. The sequence goes on along the minus strand of QRFJ01001160.1, from coordinate 61,004 downwards.
AGATGGGACTTAGACTTGTAGCCAATTGGCTTTAGGACAAGTGGGAGATTGTTAGATATATGTGCCCTAGAAGCCAGAATTGGCTGACACTTGTAATACACTTCTAGGGGCAAAATTATAATTTTGACTATAATTAATGAAATGGGTTATTTTCTATCACACATGTGTATTTAGTGTCTGTGATACATCCTTTGAGTTAATGGTAATGATAATTCATATTTTCAAGAGTTGAAAATTTAAGACATGAATAATCATTATTAACTCATAAACATGCTCCCGACCATAGGATCATCACGAGGATGGTGATTGATCCGGAAGGTTGGTGTACGATCGCTTCTCTTTAGTAGATGAGTCTTGAGTCTACGGTGTGGAGACACCGGAGCGAGAGTACAGGTACTCGTTAGAGAACGAGGGCACTGAGCGTGACCACCTCGAGTAGTCATTAAGGAAAGTCTACCTTCTCGTCAATGACTGACTCGATGCTGCAGTAGTGTGTCTGGTTCTTTGACCTGAGATGCATCGGCAGTTCACCTTGAGGGTGTTATAGTTTGACTACACCATTACTCGGTCTCCTAGCCATATGGAACCCTGAGGTGTATGTTGGCTATAGCATGTTCATTGTAGGAAGGAACTGGATTGCATCAAGATGGGAATCTATCTACCTCGGTGGTATAGAGGAGTAGCCCTATGATGATCATGAGAATCAAGTCCAGAAAGCCCATGGCCATGGTAGAGTGAAATAATAGAAAGAGTTTCTATTTAGATTTTCACATTGGACTCGAATCGAATGATTACATCATATGACAGAGACTAGGGTTTGACGAGTTCACCTTAACCCTAATCTGATCGGGGCTCAAGATAGAAGAACTTAATCACACAGGTAGCTGCACCAAGAGGTTCGCATTTTCAGCTCTGATGGGTTGCCACCATATACTGCTAGGTGTCACTGGTGGATTTTGGGAGCAATTAGAATGATTTAGATGATCGATCATTCTAGCTGTCTGAATCAGAAGAGTTCTGATCCATCGAAAGGAGTTTCGATGATGTCTATGATAGAGATCATGACATATCCCATTACCATACAGAACTGAACCTAACTGGGTCACACAAACAAGGGTTTGAATCTGGTGATCATCAATTGAACTGAACTCTAGTTCAATTGATCTGAATGAGATTCAATTAGGTTCAAGGAAAATCGTGCTAGCACTCGATTGAACCTAACGTTCTTCTTTTACTATCATAAATAAGTTGTCCTGACTGAGCCAAAGGAGTTTGTGCTCAATCAGGTACCTTCATATGGTCTGACTGGAGGCTTGTCCAAGTCAGAAAAGGTTGTCTTAATTTATGAGATAAATTTGAGACATTACCTGCCATTTTTCACCTGCCATTTCTTGTTCTTTGACTTTGGTCAAAAGTCTACCTTTGACTGTCAAACTTTGACCTTTAGTCAAACATTGACCTTTGACCCTTGGACATGTGTCCATTTGTCATGCACTTATTGGAAGTGCAGATAGGGCTTGTCTCCTTTTTGCCAGAAATTAGCAAGGAGGGGGCACATGCCTAGGGATGGCATGCAGCCCATGGATAGTGATGATTAGGAGTCCCTTACGGACAATGGGACTCCAGGTTGCTTCTTGATTTCTACTTAGAGTGACCCCTAGCTAAGATATCCACTTTGACCAGTCTTAGGTGCCCATCTAAGGGATGAATTTATAGGGCTCTCTCTGATTGGAATCAGGAAGATGTCATCGCATCAATCAGATTTAGATCTGATTTCACAAAGGGTTGTGATTGGTTGAGAGGAATGATGTGGCACTGCATGATGCAGTAGGGTCTATAATATAAGACCTATCTGCGCCCAACCCTAATTTAAAAGAGTTCCCTTTTGAAAGAGATTTCCCACGCTCCAAGGCTGCCCCTCTCCCCTCCTTCTCCATGCCATATTTCTCTAATCCTCCCCTCTGCTCTCCACGTCCAAAAGGTGTTTTGGGACTTCCAGTTTGGTGCGATTCTAGGTAAGAGAAATCAAGGAAAGGCGATCAAAAGCAAGAAGGCTGCGCTGCTGCAAAAGAGACGACTGCAGATCTTTAGAAGAGTTTTGAAGATCCTCCAGATCAGATCCAGATCTGATTTTTGGAGGTGATGATAGAGAAGAAGAGGTTCTCCTAGATCCAACCCGAGTGGATACCGGTAGAGGCCAGGCGCTTGCGTGGCTAAGATCCAGAACCTTCCGCTGCAATCAGTAGGATCATCTAACAGGGATAATAGGATTACCCAACATCAAGGTATAATTAAATTTAGATTTAATTTATCTTTTTATATTTTATTTATTAAAATCTAATAAGAATCAGATCTGAAACATATCAAGATCTGATATGGATCCAAGAGAAATTTTTTTTTGAAATATCTCTCTTGATTCGATCATATCTGAACGAACCTGATCCAAAAAATCAGGATTTTTCCTTCATGTACATGGGCTTAGTGAGTGCTTTCATGTATTGAATTAGTTGAGGAGTTTTTTGGTCAGGCCTAATGACTATGTATAAATACATAGGTTGTATTAGGATTTCATAAGGCTGTGAATGCTGTGGAATACAGACCTTTCTCCCTCAACTCTCTTCTTCTTTTCTCTCTAGAGTTGCTGCCCTAGGGTTTTTGAAGAATCCCTAGAGAAGGGGGGCATCTCCCTCAAGTCTAAGGAGGGAGGCATCCCATCATAGATCTAGATGGAAGATCGGTTGTTTGCTGTCCATGGAGAACATCACAAGTTTCTTCAAATCCATGCTAAAGATCAGGAGCTTCCACAATATGATATTGATGCTTATGATGTCAAGGATAATTGGCGTTCGAGCGATATCATGGATCTATAATTTGGTATCAGAGCTTGGTGATGTTTGAAATATTATGGATGGCAATATGGTATCAGAGCCAGGTTTCAAAGCCTGATGGCGCATAGAAGAGAAGGAGAAGTCATACAAGATGAAATCAAAAATCTACACAAGGATTTCGTGGTATGTCCCAAATCTATCTTTGTTATTGCTGTGGTTTGGCCAATTGGGAGCAGCGAGTTGAAAGTTGAGGTTGAGAGGATTAACGAGAAGTGATTTTCCTGAGGTGGAAGAATTTGGTGCATGATTTACTGATCGATCTTGGTGGAATGTTTGGGGTGTATGACGGTTATGTGATAGGCAGGGAGTGCTGGAGTGTTGCAGTAGTATTTTCCTAGAGATGCAGGGCTAAGAGAGGCTCAGTGATGCAGCAACCGAGGAAGGTATCTCAACAGAAGGCATTAGGATTCTCTAGAAAGATGGGCAGTGTAGGGCTATTGAAGAGAGGCTTTCCAAGGGGTAATGGTCGAAGGAAGGCTGAAGAACTGACTATATATCCTTCGATGTTTGGAAGGCGGGGAAGTAGTCGGAGATGTATTCAATGGTTTGACTAGAGCATGAATTTATGAAGCCTTAGGAGTGATGGAGATGGATGATCCATGAAGATCCAATAGGTTAGGGTTGGATGGCTGCAGAGCGGCGTAGGGATGCATTAGGGAGCACTGGAGTGCTGCAGGACTACTTCCCTAGAGGCACAGGGGCTAAGAGAGGCTTGGTAGTGTGACAGTCGAGTAGTGTATCTCAGCAGATGGTGTCAGGGGCTTCTTAGGGTGATCGGGTGTAGGTCTCAAAAAGAGCCAGGAAGTCTCAGGATGCGCCAGAATGTCTCAAGTAGTCGGAAGTATCATGGATCAGGTTTCTTCTATAAGGGCACCAGAGAGAGTCACAGTTCAAGTGGAGGATGGTTCTCTGGATGCAATTGAAGTGAAGGCTGGTGTAGGGATAGAAGAGAAGGAATAGGATGGAATTCCCTAGGGTTTAGTCATTAGATTCAGAAGAGTTGGATGAGCTCTTGGGTTTTGAAGGTACTCCTGGGTTGCGGAGGTATCTGAGATAGGTTCGAAGGGGTCTGCAGAGTGCGGATGGTCCGAAGGGATAGTGATGATATTTGAGGTATAGCGGCAGGCCCAATAGTGCAGAGTTGGATGGTTTGCCTCGGGGGACTCGGAGATAGAGTTGGCTTCTATGGCATCAGGGGGACTTCAGCTCTAAGTGGAGCACCAGGCAGAGGTGGCTTCATGAGTAGAGGAAACTATGACATGGGTTTAGAGTAAAGGGGTGCAGAGGGAGGACCTATATCCCAGCACCAGTGCTGGGGCTATATAGATCCAAGTGGAGAGGATTGTGCAGGGAGACAGGCATGGCTTTGAGAGGACAGTGTTAGGTGGAGAATTAGAAATGCGGCGAGTGCCGGTAAAGGAACATTACATGATCTCTAGGAGAGTCTAGTGTAAGTGATGCAGCTATCAAGCAGAAGGATGTTAGATTTGTGTGCCCTAGAAGCCAGATTGGCTAACACTTATAATACACTTCTAGGGGCAAAATTATAATTTTGACTATAAATAATAAAATATGTTATTTTCTATCACAAATATGTATTTAGTGTTTGTGATACATTTCTTGAGTTAATGGTAACGATAATTCATATTTTCAAGAGTTGAAAATTTAAGATATGAATTTTCATTTATTAACTCATAAAATGCTCCTGACTGTAAGATCATCATAAGGATGGTGATTGATTCGAAAGGTTGATGTACAATCGCTTCTTCATAGTAAATGAGTCTTGAGTCTATGGTACAGAGACATTGGAGCGAGAGTACAGGTACTCGTTAGAGAATGAGGGCACTGAGCTTGACCACCTCGAGCAATCATAAGGAAGTCTACCTTCTCGTCAATGACTGACTCAAAGCTGTAGTGGTGTGTCTGGTTCTTTGACCTAAGGTGCATCGACAGTTCACCTTGAGGGTGTTATAGTTTGACTACATCATGACTCAATCTCCTAACCATTTAGAACCCTAAGGTTAATGTTGGCTATAGCATGTTCATTGTAGGAATTAAATTGCACCAAGAGGGAATCTATCTACCTTGCTGGATGAGAAGCAGCCCTATGATGATCATGAGAATCAAGTTCATAAGCCCATGGCCATGGCAGAGTGAAATAATAGAAAGAGTTTCTATTAAGGTTTTCACATCGGACTTGAATTGAATGATTAAATTATATGATAGAAATTAGGGTTTGATGAGTTCACCTTAACCCTAATCTGATCGGGGCTTAAGATAGAAGAACTTAATCACACAAGTAGCTACACCGAGAGGTTCATTTTTAGTTTTGATGGGTTGCTACCATATACTGCTAGGTGTCACTGGTAGATTTTGGGAGCAATTAGAATGATTTAGATGATCATTCATTCTAGTTGTCTGAATCAAAAGAGTTCTGATCCATCGAAAGGAGTTTCGATGATGTCGATGATGGAGATCATGACATATCCGATTACCAGACATAACTAAATCTAATTGAGTCACACAAATAAGAGTTTGGATCTAGATATCATCAATTGGACTAACTTAGTTCAATTGATTTGAATTAGATTCAATTAGGTTCAAGGAAATCATGCTAGCACATGATTGAACCTAACGTTCTCTTTTTGTTATCATTAAAAGTTATCTCGACTGAGCCAAATGAGTTTGTGCTCACTCAAGTATCATTACATGGTCTGATTAGAGCTTGTCCAGGTCAAAAAAGGATTATCTTAATTTATGAGATAAATTTGAGACAACACCTGCCATTTTCCATCATCTGCTAATTCTTGTCCTTCGACTTTGGTCAAACATTGACCTTTGACCCTTGGACATCTGTCCATGTATCATGCACTTATTGGAGAGAAGATAGGGACTTGTCCCCTTACTAGAATTTAGAAAGGATGGGGCGCACGCCTTGGGAGGCGTGCGCCCATGGATAGGGATGCCTGGAGTCCCATAAGGATGGGACTCTAAGTTGCTTCTTGGATTCTACTTAGGTGACCCCTAGCCATAGACTTTGACCAATCTTAGGCGCCATCTAAGGATGAATTAGTGGGGCTCTAATATAATTAGATTAGGTGATGTCATCCCACCAATCAGATTTAGATCTGATTGCACGAAGCAACGTGATTGGCCGGGATGATGTGGCACTGCATGGCGCAGCAGGGTCTATAAGTAAACCCTGTCTGCGCCTAACTTTTTGTGAGCTCCTCTTAGCCCACATCCTAAGGCTGCCCCTCTCCCTCCTCCATGCCATCTTCTGATCCTCTCTCTCCTCTCCATGCCCAAGGAAAGTTGGGTGATAAGTGGTAAAAATATACTAAATAAAAGTATTAAATTATAAAATAAATTAATCTATTTTTATAAAAATTGATATTTTTATTAATCTTATATAGGAAAGAAGGCCACCAATATGAAGATCTTATTTTTTTGGTTCAGATGAAATAAATTTCAGACAAAACAGACTTCAAATGAGCTTGAAAATGAATTTCAAAGGAAATTATATAAAAAAAAAGAAAAAAATCGGTCCGGTTTAAAATAGTTCAAAAAATTGGCTCAACAGACCGCTCGATCTGACTGCACCCAATAGATCGCCTGCTAATGCAACGCTGACACCAAGCTGACATCAGCATTTTTTGCGATGCACGATGGACCGTTTGGAGGGCATTTCGAGGATTTTACAGGAAGAAACGCGCTCCTATTGGCTGAAGAAAACGACGGTCCACGCAACACCAAGCTCATGCATGGTCTATAGAGGATAATCTTGGAATTCTGCCTGATTCGATGGATGCCTTTCACTAGGATTTGTTCGAACGGCTAACAGTTGTATGCTGATGAATGGCATCCGTAGCTTCCGATCGAGATCCAATGGTTGAGATTCATCCCGACCTATAACTAAGAATCTGAGGCTTCTCTGTGCGCGATCTAATGGTCTAGATTCAATCCAAAGACTGATCTAATGGCTACCATGAATTCCTACTTGATCTGGGATATTTTAAAAGGTTTTTAAGCAATTTTTTATCCATTGGATGCTGATTTGAAGGCCAGAATCATCCAGCATTTTAATTTGACTTGTGTTAAGAGTTTTAGACCTAATTTAGTTAGGATTTCTTTCAAAAATCCACCTCTTAGCCTATAAAAAGGTCTGCTATTATCGAAGAAAAAAAGAAGAAGGGAGGCAATAAAAAAATAAAAAGAGACAGAGAGAGAATAGATAGGCAGAAAGAGAAGAGAGAGATAGAAAGAGAAGAGAAACTTTTGAGAGAAAGAAAAGGAAGGACTTTTAATTTTTATATTCTTTTCTTCTTTCGATAATCAAGACATCGATCAAGAAGCTTCTCTTCTTCTTCACCAAGTTTTCCACACTAAGAGTGACGGACAATCAATTTCAGCAATCAAACAATCTAATTTCTTAATGTCTTTTATTTTATTTGCTATTTTTGAACTTGTTATCATGAACTAAATTTTTTTTTACTAAGGCTAATGTGTAGCTACTCTTTTGATGCAATATTTAGTATGATTTATTTTTAATTTTAAATTTTATTCATGAGGAGTATATAAATCTGATCTTAATGCTTTTAGATTACTGGCCATCTTCTATTTGACCTGATGAACATAGATGTTACGGACCAAGTACATCTATGTTATTGCTTCTTGATTATATACCTTGTATTATGAATCAAATTATAATTCATATGCATGTAGGAATTTTAGTGCACTTTGGACGTAGCGTATTTTAATTAGAGGGTTTTACAAAATTTAATGTATTAATATTTATTTAAATTACATCTAGACCAAAGAATAATTAATAAATATTGATAGTTTTGCTACGCCTGGACCAAAGGGTAGTGAATAAATTAGGAGACTCCACCGTCACATGAAATAAAATTAATCTAATAACCTAAATATTGTATTGACTGAGTTAGTGAACCGATTGCCTTAGTAACACATTGCTCTTAAGTTTAAAACCCTAATAATTATACTCTCTCTATTTTCTTAAAATTTTAAATTATTTTTTTCTTTTGTTCTTTAATTTCTTATTCTCATAAATCAATTTTCTAAATAAAGCATAAGAAAGATCTTTTCAGTACTTATTTTTCAATCCTCTAGGGACGATACTCTACTCATTTACTTTATTACTTGATCGACTGGTGCACTTGCTATAGCTACAGATTAGCACGCATCAAGTTTTTGGTGCCGTTGCCAGAGATTGTGTCTAAAACAATATTAAAATTTTGATCCTAGCTTTACATTTAAATTTTATTTTTAATTTTTATTCTTACTTTATTTTTAAAATTTTGTTCAGTGCATGATACACACTGGACATAGTAACTTACTATCTTTAGATCCAAAAATTGAAAGAACCATTAGAAGACTACAACAAAAAAGAAACATGGCAGCTGAAGATCCTAACGACAACAATCTAGGACTGGATATGGTGATCGAGGGATAGCATGAAGCTATTCGACCAGTACATCATCCATTAAATGATTGCATCATACCATCTATAGCCGATGCAGCTTCAAGCATCAGGAGATCGTCTATGTGAGCAAACAACTTCGAAATAAAATCGACGATGATCCAGATCAATCAATTCAAGTGGATCCAATTCATGGATGATCCGTGAATGATCCGAATGCCCATATTTCTAACTTTCTTGAACTTTGTGATAACTTTAATACTTTTAAAATTAATTAAGGTTATTTCCTTTCTCAGGATAAAGCTAAAAGTTGGCTTCATTATCTTCCAAAGCTAAAAGTTGGTTCTATCACAACTTGAGAGGTTCTTCACAACTAGCCCAAAAATTCTTAGCCAAGTAACCCAAAAACTTTCCACCTTCCAAGACTGCCAAGACTGCGCAATGATATCACTTCTTTTATGCAGATGGACATGGAGACACTATATGAGGCTTGGGAGCATTTCAAAGAATTGATGAGGAGATACCCACATCATCAACTACTCGTATGGCTTTAGGTACAAACTTTCTATAATGGTTTATCTCCTACTAATCGTTCTATGATTGATGCAGTAGCAGGAGGAACCATTAACCGAGAAATGAAGGAAGAAGCCTCCGATCTGATCGATGAGATGGCATCAAATAGCTATCTGTGGCAAACAGAATGCATGATGCCAAAAGGACTAGCAGCTGTACAGGGAGTAGATTGCATGCCAACCTTACCATCTGAAATTGCAGCCCTTAGAGCCAAAGTCAACAACTTGAAGGGAATAGCTATGCATGTTTAGAGCATCACCTGTGACCTGTGTAGAGGAGGACACGATACAAGCAATTGCCAGATAGGTAATCCTTTTGCTAAAGCAACTGATACAGCTAATTATGTTGGTAATTTTTTTAGGCCGCAACAAAACAATCCCTACTCCAACACATACAATCAAGGGTGGAGGCAGCACCCAAATTTCTCATGGAGAATAATCAAAATGCAGCACAACAGCCACCCCCGGAATTCTAGGTATCTGAAAAGAAGTCCAACATAGAAGAGCTGATGGTCAAATTTATGCAAAACTAAGAAGCAACTATAAAAAATTTAGAAGCCAAACTTAGACAGGATCAAGCAGCAGCAATTCGAAACTTGGAGATGCAAATAGGTCAAATGGCTAAGATAATCTCCGAGAGACCTCAGGGATCCTTGCCCAGCAACACGGAGACCAATCCAAGGGAGCAAGTCAATGCTATCACCCTAAGAAGTGGTACAAAGCTGAAGGAACCACATCAAAAGAAAGAGACTGAAGAGCCAACTATAAATAAGGAACCATCAACTAAAATTCATCAGCCACCAAAATAACCAGCAGATGGATGGTGTCCAGGTATACAGTTTGCCGATCCAAATGTGAAGTCCTACGTGCCGCCACTACCATTTCCAGAGAGACAAATACAGCATCTAGATAAAGAATTTTCTAACTTTTTTAAAATATTAAAGAATTTACATATTAATATTTCTTTTATAGATGCTATCACTCAAATGCCTAGGTATGCCAAGTTTCTCAAAGAAATCCTAACAAATAAGAAAAAGCTGAAGGAGCATGAGAGAATAAATTTGAATGAAGAATGCTCAGCAATACTTCAAAATAAATTACCACAGAAGCTAAAAGATCCAGGGAGTTTTACTATCCCTTGCATTATTGGTGATTGTAGTTTTGATAAAGTTTTATATGATTTAGGAGCAAGTATTAATCTCATGCCTTTTTCTATTTTTAGGAAGCTGGGTCTAGGAGAACTGAAGCCTACCACTATTACTCTTCAATTAGCCGATAGATCCATCAAATATCCAAGAGGTATAGTGGAGGATGTCTTGGTAAAGGTAAACAAGTTTATTTTCCCTATTGATTTTATTGTTCTTGATATGAAAGAAGATTATGATGTACCCCTTATTTTAGGAAGACCCTTTTTAGCTACTAGAGGAGCTTTAATAGATGTTCGACTAGAAAAATTAATTCTTAGAGTTCAAGATGAACAAGTTACTTTTAATATTTTTAAAGTTATTAAACATCCCAATGATAATCAAACTTGTTTTCGTATAGATGATATTGATAATTTAGTGCTTGAGTATTTTCTAGAAAACAGGTTTAAGGATCCTATTGAAGCTTGCATTGTCCAATCACAAGAAGGTTCAGCTAAAGATGAAAGGCAAATAGAATGCATAAAATTATTAAAGGCCAGACCATATATTCCATGCACATACAAACCACGATTTGAAGAATTAGAAAGATCATCCACTCCTTTACCAATGACATCAATTGAAGAGCCACCTACACTTGAACTTAAACCTCTCCCTTTTTATTTAAAATATGTTTTCTTGGAAGGTTCATCGCACTTACCTATTATTATTTCTTCTTCTTTGATAGATTTAATGAAAGAAAAGTTATTAAAAGTATTAAAGAAACACAAAAAGGCATTTGGATGGACCATAGCAGACATTAAAGGAATTAGTCCCTCAATTTGTATGCACAAAATTCTGATGGAGGACAACTATGAGCCTACAGTCCAACCCGAAAGAAGACTCAAACCTAAGATGTAAGAAGTGGTCAAAAAGGATGTAATTAAGCTACTGGATGCAGGTATTATTTATCCTATCTTCGATAGTGCGTGGGTGAGTCCTGTTCAAGTAGTTCCTAAGAAATGTGGGATTACTGTAGTTCAAAATGATAATAATGAATTAATTCCTACTAGAAGTATTACTGAATGGAGAGTATGTATGGATTATAGAAAATTAAATGATGCAACTAGAAAAGATCATTATCCTCTTCCATTCATTGATCAGATGTTAGAAAGGTTAGCTGGACATGATTTTTACTGCTTTCTAGATGGATATCTGGTTATAATCAAAATGCCATAGCACCTGAGGATCAAGAGAAAACTATTTTTACATGTCCTTATGGTACATTTGCATTTAGAATAATGTCGTTTGGTTTATGTAATGCTCCAGCTACTTTTCAATGATGTATGATGGCTATTTTTTATGATATGATTGAAAATTCTCTTTTAATATTTATGGATGATTTTTTTATCTTTGGATCCATATTTGATAAATGCTTGCATAACTTATCTCTTATTTTACAAAGATGTGAGGATACTAATCTTGTCTTAAATTGGAAAAAGTGTCATCTGATGATACAAGAAGGCATAGTGTTAGACCACAAGATTTCATATAATGGCATTGAAGTGGATAGAGATAAGCTTGAGGTGATTGAATAGTTATCCATACCGACCTCAGTTAAGGTTATTAGGAGCTTTTTGGGGCATGCTGGATTTTACCGTTGATGTATAAAAGACTTCTCTCTAATTTCTAAACCTTTATCTAAATTATTATGTAAAGATGTTTCTTTTCATTTTTCTGATGAGTGTTTGCAGGCATTCAACACCCTCAAGGAGAAACTGGTCATGCCACCTATTATGGTAGCACCTAATTGGTCCCTACCTTTTGAGTTGATGTGTGATGCTAGTGATGTAGCCATAGGAGCAGTACTTGGTCAAAGAAAGGATAAGATTTTTCAAACTATATACTATGCTAGCCGCACTTTGACTGAAGCTCAACAAAAATATGCAACCACTGAAAAGGATCTTCTAACAGTAGTATTTGCATTAGACAAATTTCACTCTTATCGTATTTTATCTAAAGTTATTATATACACCGATCATGCAGCTCTAAAGTATCTCCTTACCAGGAAAGATGCAAAACCCAGATTGATCAGATGGATTCTTTTGCTACAAGAGTATGATTTGGAGATTAAGGACAAGAAGGTTATAGAGAATATAGTTGCTGACCACCATTCCAGACTGGAAAACATCACAGAGAAGAAATTAGATATTTGCCCTATCAAGGAGGAATTTCCAGATGAACGCCTCTATGCTATATTAGCTAGAACGTTTTCATGGTATGCTGATATTATTAACTACTTGGTTGGTAAGGTTTTTCCACTTGATCTTTCTTTTCAACAAAAGAGGAGGTTCTTATCTATTGTTAACATTATTTTTGGAATGAACCCTTCTTGTATAAGTGTTGTTCAGACCAGGTCATTAGAAGATGCATTCCAAAGGAAGAAATGGAGAAAATTTTGCATCATTGTCATGACCGGGATGTAGGAGGGTATTTCAACCCAACTAGAACAACTTATAAGGTTCTTCAATCAGATTTTTATTGGCCCTCTCTATTTAAAGATGCTCATACTTATGTCTCTTCATGTGACTGTTGTCAAAGAACTAAAAATTCTCTCTAGAAGACATGAAATGCCTTTAAACAATATTCTTGTGTGTGAAATTTTTTGATGTTTGGGGTATTGATTTCATGGGACATTTTTCCTAGTTCTTTTTCAAATCAATATATACTTGTAGCTATAGATTATATTTCAAAATGGGATAGAAGGCAGCACCTTTTTCCAACTAATGATGCTAAGGTAGTTGTCAAATTTTTGAAAAAGCATATTTTTACATGTTTTGGCACTCCTAGAGCAATCATTAATGATGGAGGTAAACACTTTTGTAATAAATAATTTGAAAATTCTGTTAAACAAATATGGTGTCACTCATAAAATAGCTACCCCATATCATCCATAAACTAGTGGTCAAGTAGAGGTGTCTAATAGAGAATTAAAAAGAATTTTAGAAAAAATTATAAGTGCATCTAGGAAAGACTGGTCATTGAAATTAGATGATGCATTGTGGGCATATAGAACTGCATATAAAACACCTATTGGTATGTCCCCATATAGGCTACTCTTTGGAAAAGCATGCCACCTCCCTGTTGAGCTAGAACATAAAGCATATTGGGCCATGAAAATTCTTAACTTTGATATACAAGATGCAGGAAAGAATAGGTTAATGCAAATAAATGAGATGGATGAATTTCGCCACCATGCCTATGAGAATGCCAGGATCTACAAAGAACGTACTAAGAAATGGCATGATAACCATATTGTAAAAAGAGAATTCCATGAGGGACAGCAAGTTCTCTTGTATAGTTCATAGCTACATTTATTTCCAGGAAAGCTAAAATCAAGATGGACAGGTCCCTATACAATTACTAAGGTATTTCCATATGGAGCAGTAGAGATCTTTGATGAATCAAAAGGTACCTTCAAGGTAAATGGTCACAGGCTGAAAAATTACATTAATGGAAGTTTTGAAAAGGAGAAGGAAGCATTTCAATTACAAGATCCACTTTAGAACTCAAAGAAAAGTCAAGCTGAAGACTATAAATCAGAACTACTAGATAGGTTGTTATTTCTTTTCTTTTTAGTTTTGATCATTTTTCTTTTCTTTTATTTTTCAGTAATTTGTTGTTGCTCTTTTACTGCTTTGGTGTGTATTTTCAATTTTGCAGAGAAAAATCAATGAGAAGCTCAAGCAAAATTTTCAAAGCTTCCAAAGAAGAACCAGATCTGAACCAAATCAGGTGTATTCCTTCCTATCCTTTATTGCATTCTTTATTTTTCTTTCTCCATTAAGACAATGTAGAATAAGTTGGGGAAAAATTTTTAAAAAAAAAATTTAAACCATGTGTCAAGAACAAAATCATGAGCAAGATAGACTGGACAAGTGATAAAAGATAGAAGTATCTGCTAATGAATGTAACGAGTTAAAGAAGTAGATTAGTTGGTCAGACTTTTAGCAGCCTACTTAGGTCATCAAAAGACTATTAGCACTTCTAATTGCACATGCACACTAACAAGGCAAAGTAGGTATTGATTATAAGGCCAACTGAGGATTCAATTATCACTAAAAATTGATAATTAATATACATTCTAATCAAAGAAACTTGAATTTAAGGAAAGAGCTACCTACCTAAAAATAAAGTGCAAAAGATAGAGTATATGTGGATTGCCCAAAGCCTAGTAACTGGGTCTCTGCACCTAGAGGTCAAGTATGAAAATTTCACGTAAAATGATGGAGGGAAGGCTAGGATGCTCAGCACATCAAAAAAAAAGAAAAAGGCAGTGTGAAAGCTACCTTAATTCATGAGTATAAAATTGAGAATGTATAGAAAATTGACCAAAATAGGTGATAAGAGAGGATACTTTTGTCCTTTAATTTAACACTGAAATGCTAAAGTTAGTCATCACGAACACAAGTGCTGTAAATTTTTGATGTACTCTAAGAAAGTTTTTAATTGTATTGACTGCAAAATTTGCTTCTGAAGTTCAATGCTTAGTTAGTGGTATTTTCTAAACTTTTTGATCTTTAGTCCTAGATTTTATCTTTTTGATAGATAATCTTATTGAAATATGGTATTAAATAAAACATTGCTAAGAGACTAGCAATAACTAAGTTAGGGGGTGTGATAAGTGGTAAAATATACTAATAAAAAATATTAAATTATAAAAAAAAATAATTTATTTTTTAAAAAATTGATTCTTTTGTTAATCTTGTGCAAGAAAGAAGGCTACCAATATGAAGATCTTATTTTTCTGGTTCAGATGAAATAAATTTCAGATAAAACGAACTTCAAATGAGCCCGAAAATTAATTTCAAAGGAAATTATATATGTATGAAAAAAGAAAAAAGCCGCTTCAGTTCAAACCGATTTAGAAAACTGGCTTAACAGACCGCTCGGTTCGACCGCACCCAGCAGACCGCCCGCTAACGCAATGCTGACGCCAAGCTGACGTCAGCATTTTTTGCGGTGCATGGTGGATCGTTTGTAGGGCATTTTGGGGATTTCATTGGAAGAAGCGTGCTCCGATTGGTTGAAGAAAGTGGTGGTCCATGCAATACCGAGCTTGTACATGATCTACAAAGGGTAATTTTAGAATTTTGTCGGATCCGACGGGCACCTTTCACTGGGATTTGATCGAACGACTGATAGTTGTGCACTGACAAATGGCATCTGTAGCTCCCGGCCAAGATCCAACGGTCTGAATGATTTCATCCCGATTTTATAACTAAGAATGCCTGAGGCCTTCTCTGAAGCATGATCTAATGCGGGCCTAAATTCAATCCAAAGACTGATTTGATGGCTGCCATAAATTCCTACTTAATCTGGGATATTTTAAAGGGTTTTTAATCAATTTTTGATCCATTGGATGCTGATCTGAAGGCTAGAATCATCCAATATTTTGATTTTACTTATGTTAAGAGTTTTAGACCTAGTTTAGTTAGGATTTCTTTCGAAAATTCACCTCTTAACCTATAAAAAGGTCTGCTACTGTCGAAGAAAAAATGAAGAAGGGAAATAGTAAAAAAAAAAGCCGATAGAGAGAGAAGAGAGAGGTAGAAAGAGAAAAGAGAGATAGAAAGAGAAGAGAAATTTTTGAGAGAAAGAAAAGGAAGGACTTTTAATTTTTATCTTCTTTTCTTCTTTCGACAATCAAGACATCGATCAAGAAGCTTCTCTTCTTCTTCACCATGTTTTCCACACCAAGAGCGATGGACAATCAATTTCAGCAATCAAACAGTCTAATTTCTTTATGCTTTTAATTTTATTTACTATTTTTGAACTCGGTATCATGAACTAAATTTTCTTTTACTAAGGCTAAGGTGTAGCCGCTCTTTTGATGCAATATTCAATATGATTTATTTTTAATTTTAAATTTTATTCATGAGGAGTATATAAAGCTGATATTAATGCTTTTAGATTATTGGTCATTTTCTATTTGACCTGATGAACATAGATGTTACAGACCAAGTACA
>QRFJ01001160.1:0-37331 GCA_006176705.1 Cocos nucifera | reverse complement strand
ATGGTAATAAATTAAAATTTAAATTTAATTCTATTTTATTCTTACTTATTTATTCAAATAATAAGAATTAGATTTAAAACATCTTAGATCTGATATAGATCAAAGAAAAAAATTTTTGAAATATATCTCTTGATCTGATCAGATCTGAACGAACCCGGACAGAGAAACCAGGATTTTCCTTCAACTGGTATCAGAGCCAGGTGATAAATTATTTAGATCTGATTTCAAATTTATTTTAATTAAAAAATAAGTGATTTCAGATGTCACATGAGATATGATCAGATCTGAAATCAGAAAAAATTAAAATTAAATGATTTGGATCTAAGATTAGGAAATATGCATGACTAGTTCTAAAATAGAATAGTTCTATAGAATAGTCTTGCATGGTTTTGATTTAATCTGATTAAATCATATTTTAGATCCTTTTATTTACTATTTTCTGATATTATAAGTGTTATAATAACATCTAAAAAATAGTAAATAAAATTATTTAATTTTAACATCATATGAGATATGATTGATGCATGTCTAGACTAGTTGTAGAATAGTTCTACATAGTTGTCTAGATTAGAGTTTATTTTGATGAAATCAAATTAAATCTAATTTTTTAGATTATTATGAGATAATTTAGATCTAAAAATATGCATGATTCGATACATGAGATGTATGCAAAATATGCGATGATTAGATCTAATTTATATATGAGATATATGATATAGATCTAAAACTGTTTTATAGTATTGCATGTTCCTGATTAAGGCGTTCCTCTTGGCCGTCCGGTCATAAGAACGAAGAAAGGTTTAAAGGCCCTCTCTTCCCATTCGATGGGATGTTCTTATGATGTGCAGAGGTGCTGCGCATTCGTCCTTAACTAGAAATCCAAAACTTACTTTCTGCAAAATCCTAGATCCTGAAACCCAAGAATTTATTGTGCATATTTTGTTTATGAACCCTACTTAATTAAAAATTAAGATTATGAAATATCAATTAGATCTAAAATTGAGAATTTCAGATCTAAGACATATTCATAATACTGGATTCGGGCTTGGGTAGCTTAATTAGGTCTAAGCGGTTGATCAAACCGAATCAAGAGTTGGTTAGATGGGATCAACAATGCTTAAATTGATCGGCCTAATAAGATTAAGTCTGGGTCAAGATCGAGTCACGATCAAGTAAGACCTAATTAGGCTCAGAGATTAGAGTCTGGATTGTAGGCTAACCCAATTGGTTCTGGCTCAACAATTTGGTGTCTAAGGTAAGTTTGGCACATACGATCGACAGGTTTTTAATTAGAAGCTACTCGACCTGAATGCATTCTTGTATGAGTTAATGGCATATTCCTTCCACCGGTCTCACTTACCTGGCCATATCTGTTGACACAGTTCTGATCTGAGGTGGTCAATAATCCGAGCTAACCCATGCCGCTAGGTTAGTCATAATTGTTATGACTATGATAAGTCTAGTTTAATGAGACCTAAATCAATTCTCCCTAAGGAAAGATTAAGTCTGAGGTCTTCCACCATTGTAGACGTGGCTCAGTTGCATTGGAAAGACGCAACCATGTCTATTAGGCACTGGATGCTATGGACTGGAGGATGAGTTGGGCTCAATATTTTGGATACGGTGAGAGACTCAATTAGGAACCCAGTCTGTGCAAATGGTGGTTCTGACTTAACTAAGGAGTGGATCAATATTTCGGATACGGTGAGATTCATGAATTAGAGATCAAGTTTGGGTGCACCATGATTAGAGAATCATTGAACAAGAGTTGTTCACTCATTGGCTAACCCATCACCATTAACTGTTAGGTGAGGTGATGATTCAGTTGATGAGACCACACCACCTACTAGAAATCATTAATCATGGAGATTTTTGCATCTCTACAGAGGGAGTGTAGGGATTTGAGAAAATAGTGGAAGCTAATTTGTTTAAAAATAAAATCCCTAAGCAAATTGGTCAAGTCAAAATTGCAATATCTAACTAGAATCTTTGACTCTCTATAGAAAAATGTCTGCGTCCAACCCATTCGCATGTATTCTAGACACACATAGACTGACTGGACCCAATTATAAAGATTGGCTCAAAAACTACAAAATAGTTTTGAATTTCGAAAAGTTAACCCATGTACTGGATCAGGACCCTTCCACCTTACCAGCCCATCCATCCATTGAACAAAGAGCATCTCTGAAGAAATTGATAGACGAAGATAATAAGGCTAGATATTACATGTTGGGCTCGATGTCTGATGAGCTCCAGCGCCAACATGAAGATATCGAAATTGCACGCCAAATGTTGGCTCACCTATAGAAGATGTTTGGTGAACAAAGTCGTGCAGCCAAGTATCACGTCACGAAATGACTTTTTAAGGCTAAAATGCATGATGGGCAGTCAGTCCAAGATCACTATCTGACAATGATCAAGGACATGGAAGAGCTTGAGAAGCTCGGTGTGAAGTTAGACTTGGACCTGCAGAACGATATTATTCTGCAATCCTTGACTGATGCATATGGGCAATTCATCATGAATTACCACATGCATAAACTTCAAAATTCCTTGGCCAAATTAATGAATATGCTGGTTACTGCTGAGTTTTCTATGAAAGGTTCTAAAGGCTCAGTTCTTGCTATGGAACGAACTTCTTCCAAAAGAAAGTCTTATGGAAAGAAAAAGAAGTCTGTGAAAAAGTAGAAGGTGGAAGGAGCAAAGAAGAAGAAGGCAGAACCAAAGAAAAGGATCGATGTCAAAGGAAAGTGTTTTCATTGCAACAGCGACGGCCATCGAAAGCGGAACTACCCTACTTATCTGGCCACCCTGAAGAATAAGAAGGAAGGTCCTTCTGGAGGTATGCTCGTTATTGAGTCTAACCTTACGGTTTCTTCTGCATCCAGTTGGGTGCTTGACTTTGGTTCTAGTGCTCATCTGTTGCACTTCCATGCCATGGTCTTGAGGATAGCAGGGAGGCTGAGGGATGGAGACATGATCCTATGCATCGGTAATGGAGCAAGAGTTGCTGCAGTAGCCGTGGGAACATACCCTCTTCGATTACCATCTGGTTTAGACTTAGTTTTGAAAGACTGTTATTATGTTCCTATAGCTAGCAGGAATTTGATTTCTATTTCATGCTTAGTACTAGAAGGCTATGTGATTACCTTCTTTAAGGACCATTATAACATTCTTTATAAAAGAAATAAAATTGCAAATGGTTCCCTTATTAATGGTCTTTATCAGCTACATATTGATTTAACTGTTCTAACTATCGAGCAAAATGTGAATGCCAAATGACCTAGGGATAGTCCAAATGACAGATATCTATGGCACCTGAGATTAGGTCATATAGAAGAAGATAGGATCAACAAATTGGAGAAAAATGGGCTATTGAGTCCATTGACTTTTGAGTCATATCCAACCTGCGAATCCTGCCTTCAAGGCAAAATGACCAAACTCCCTTTTGTTGGACATGGGGAGAGGGCCACAGATCTCCTTGCCCTAGTACATATAGATGTGTGCGGCCCATTTGATGTGCCGGCTAGAGGCAATTTTGTCTACCTCATTACCTTTACCGATGATCTGTCTAGGTATGGATATATGTATTTTATGAGACACAAGTCTGAAGCTTTTGAAAAGTTCAAGAATTCAGACATGAAGTAGAAAAATATATTGAAAAAACCCATTAAGGTTCTTCGATCAGATCGAGGAGGGGAATACCTTTAATCGGAATTCCTAGACTATCTAAAGGAAAATGGCATAGTCTCTCAATGGACTCCACCAGGAACACCTCAACTCAATGGGGTTTCAGAATGGAGAAATTGAACCCTATTAGACATGGTTCGATCCATGATGAGCTTCATAGACCTCCCTGATTTTCTTTGGGGACACTCATTGTTAACTTCAATCTATCTATTGAATAGGATTCCCTCTAAAACCATTCCTACCACACCGTATGAGATATGGCATGGTAAGAAACCAAGTCTGAGTCATCTCAAAATTTTGGGTTGTCCAGCTCACGTCAAAAGACAACAAGCGGACAAGTTAGAGTTTAGTCCTTTAGAGCTCGATTCATAGGATATCCTAAAGAGTCATTAGGATACTATTTCTAGATTCCAGAAGACCATAATGTGATTGTGAGTCGACATGCCATCTTTCTTTGAAAATAGTTTTATTCAAGACAGCGGCATTGAAAATCAGATCAAGTTTGATGAGAAAGTCTCACAAGTGGAACGAGCTAAGGACCAAGTGGAACCAAATCAGTTTAAGCCAATAAGAACACTACGTCCTCCACCTCATAGATTGAAAAGAGTTTTCCATCCCCCTGAAAGATACATAGGTATTATTTCAGAGGAAGTAGGAGAAAATGTTCCTCGAGGTAATTGGTGCTCATGGTGATGATCCCAAAACCTACAATGAGGCATATCAGATATCGACTCTGAGAAATGCTAGAGGGCAAATGCAGTCAAAAATTGACTCAATGCACTCAAACCAAGTCTAACCTTGGTAGATCCACCAGAAGGTATAGTACCTATTGGTGTAAATAGATCTTCAAGAGAAAGATTGGTGGCAGATGGAAATGTGGAGACATTCAAGGCTAGACTAGTGGCAAAAGGATTATAGTCAACACGAAGGCATTGACTATCAGATACCTTTTCCCCAGTGGCTATGCTAATAATCCACCGCACAGTGCTTGCCCTTGCAGCCTATTCGATTACGAAATATGGCAATGGGACTAAAAATGCATTCTTAATGGATATCTTGAGAAGATAATCTATATGGAACAGCCTGTAGGTTTCACATCCAGTGATATCTGATCACAAGTTTGCAAGCTGCAAAGGTCCATATATGGACTTAAGCAAGCATCTCGAAGCTGGAACACTCGTTTCAATGATGTGATCAAAATATTTAGGTTCATCAAAAAATGAAGAGGAACATGTGTTTTCAAAAAGGTCAGGTGGAGCGCCGTTGTCTTCCTCGTATTATACATGGATGACATCCTCCTTATTGGAATGATGTTCCATATGACAACAGTCAAATTATGATTGTCCAAGAAATTCTCCATGAAAGAACTAGGCGAAGCATCCTTATTCTAGAATTAAGGTTCTCTATAGGGATAAACCAAATAGGATACTAGACTTCATAGAAGATTACATAGAGAAAGTACTAAGAGGTTTAGATGGAAACTCTCAAAGGAGGGGTTATACCTTCAGACATGATATTCATCTTTCTAAGAAGGAATAATCCCCTAGCACACCTGAGGCAAATAGAATGCACGAGCAAGATCCTTATGCTTCTGCAATAGGGAGCCTCATGTATGCCATGCTATGTACACGACCTGATATAGCCATGCTGGAGTGTCACAGCAAATATCAGTCAAATCCAGGTGAAAGATACTGACTTCTATGAAATGATCCTTAAGTACTTGAGAAAGAACAAGGATATAATGTTGGTCTTTGTAATGGGAGAACTCCAAGTCGCTGGGATACACAACTCTGATTTTCATGTCCATATAAGATGATCGAAAGTTGACATCTGGGAGTCTTGTTTGTGTGCAATGTGCGTGGCTGTCGGGCTTGGAGAAGGTCCATAGCGAAGGTGGTGATATCGACCTCTCATCCACGTCATTTACCTCGGAGAAGGGTTATGTCGATGGTCAAGGAGAGTCACTCCATCAGATTAATATGGAGACCACAGTTACAAAGCCGTTGGCCAGCAGAAGATCGAAGCCCACCTTGAGAAGATGGGACTTAGGATCTTGTAGCCAATGTGGCTTTAGGACAAGTGGGAGATTGTTAGATATATGTGCCCTAGAAGCCAGAATTGGTTGACACTTGTAATACACTTCTAGAGGCAAAATTATAATCTTTGACTATAAAGATAAAAAGGTTATTTTCTATCACATATGGTATATAGTGTCTGTGATACATCCTTTGACTTAATGTAATGATTAATTCATATTTTCAAGAGTGAATAATTTAAACATGAATAATCATTGTTAACTCATAAAATGCTCTGACCTATAGACCATCATGGATGGTGATTGATCCAAAGTTGGTTGTACAATCAGCTTCTTGTAGTAGATGAGTCTTAATGTCTACTATTGTGGAGACACCGGAGCGAGAGTACAGGTACTCGTTAAGAGAATGAGGTCACTGAGCATGACCACCTCGAGTAGTCATTAGGGAGTCTACCTTCTCGTCAATGACTACTCGATGCTGAGTAGTGTGTCTGGTTCCTTCGGACCTGAGGTGCATCGGTAGTTCATCTTGAGGGTTTATAGTTTTGACTACACCATTACTCGGTCTCCTAGCCATTCGGAACCTGAGGTGGTATGTTATCTATAGCATGTTCATTATATGAATGGACTGCATCAAGATGGAATCTATCTACCTCATTGGTAAGGAGCAGCCCTATGATAATCATTGAGAATCAAGTCCGAAGTCCATGGCCATGGCAGATGAAATAATAGAAAAGAGTTTTCTATTTAGATTTTCACATCAGACTCGAATCGATGATTATATCATATGACAGAGACTAGGGTTTGACGAGTTTACCTTAACCCTAATCTGATCAGGCTCAAGATAGAAAGAACTTAATCACAACAGGTAGCTTAACCAAGAGGTTCACATTCAGCTCTGATGGGTTGCCACCATATACTGCTAGGTGTCACTGGTGGATTTTGGGAGCAATTAGAATGATTTAGATGATCGATTCATTCTTGCTGTTCGAATCAGAAGAGTTTCTGATCCATCGAAAGGAGTTTCGATGATGTCGATGATAGAGATCATGACATATCCCATTACATACAGAACTGAACCTAATTGGGTCACAAAAACAAGAGTTTGAATCTGATGATCATCAATTGAACTGGTCTAGTTTCAATTGATCTGAATGAGATTCAATTATGTTCAAGAAAATCAGTGCTAGCACTCGATTAACCTAACGTTCTTCTTTTGCTATCATAAATAATTTTCTAACTGAGCCAAAGCAGTTTGTGCTCAATCAGAGGCCTTCCATATGGTCTACTGGAGGTTGTCCAAATAAAAAGGTTGTCCTTATTTGTGTAAGGACATTACCTGCCATTTTTGTCATCGGCCATTTCTTCTTCTTTGACTTTAGTCAAAGTCTACTTTTGACTGGTCAAATATTGACATTTGACACTTTGGACTTTTGACACATGTTCACCACTATTGGAGAGCTGTGGGGGGCTTGTCCCCCTGCTAGAACTGGCAAAGGAGGAGGGCGCACGCCACGCTAGGCGTGTGCATAAGTTGGAGGTGCCTAGGAGTCCTTGTTCGATAAGGACTCCAATCTCCTTTTTGGATTCCAATTAGACTTCTCCTAAGAACCAACTTTGACTGATCATAGGCACCCTCTAAGGAGGAATCCATGGGACTCTATTCCCACCAATCACATTTAGATCTGATTTCACAAAGAGTTGTGATTGGTTGGGAAGAAGAGAAGTTCGATCACAGACAGTCTATAAATAAGACCCTGCGCCCAACCTAGATGTGATTGGAAGTGATTGAAGGAATCACAATTCCCACACCCCAAGGCTGCCCCTCCCCTTACTTCTCCCATTAGCCAAAACCACCTTCTCTCTCTCCTCTCCACGTCCAAAAGGAGTTTTGGATGTTTGGTTGGTGCGATCAAGTCATAAGAAAGGCGATTGAATAACTAGAAGCTGCACTACTGCAAGATGACTGCGATCTCAAAAGGGTTTTGAGATCCTTTTAGATCAGATCTAGATCTAATTTTTGAAGGATGTGATAGAAAAGAAGAGGATCTCTTAATAGAGCCCTGAGTGGAGACCGATAGAGGCCAGGCACTTGCTGGCTAGAAATCCAGAACCTTCCACTGCATATAGGATCATCAATGGGTAATTAGATTACCCCAAATTAGGTAAATTAAATTTGATTTTAATTTATTCTTATTTTATTTTATTTATTTAAAATAATAAAAAATTAGATCTGAAACATCCCAAATCTAATACAGATCAAAGAAAAATTTTTTTAAAATATATCTCTTTGATCTGATTCAGATCTGAACGAATCTGGACCGAAAAAATCAGGATTCCCTTCAGATAACATCTACAAAAGGAATATTAATATGTAAATTTCTTTAGGAATTTTTGAAAAAAATTTAAAAAATTCCTTATCTGGATGCTGTATCTTGTTCTCTGGGAAGGTGGTAGTGGCGCACTTGGTTACATTGATCAGCTAAACCAATACTTGGAGACCATCCATCTGCTGGTTTTGTTTTGTGACTACGAATTTTAGTTGATGGTTCCTTATTTGTTGTTGGCTCTTCAGTCTCTTTTCTTCTTGATGTGGCTCCCCAACTTTGTACCACTCTCTAGGGTGATAGCATTGACTTGCTCCCTGGATTGAATCTCCGTGTTCTAGGCAAGGATCCCTGAGGTTCTCTCCGGGAGATTATTTTTAGCCATTTGATCCTATTTTGATCTCCAAGTTCGAATTCTCTGTTTGTGCTGCCTAAGTTGGCTTGCAATTTTTTATAGTGTGCTTTCTTAGTTTTGGCTAAAGGTTGACCATCAGCTCTTTCCATATTGGACTTCTTTTTAGGTACTTTGGAATCCTAAGGGTGCTGCTGTGCTGCATTTTGATTGCTCGATGAGACAATTTGGATGTTGCCTCCACCCTTGATTGTATGTGTTGGAGTAGGGATCATTTTGTTGTTGGCCTAAAAGAATTACCAATATAATTAGCGTGTATCGAATTATTTAGCAAAAGGGATTAGCCTGTCTGGCAATTGCTCGTATCGTGTCATCCTCCTCATAGGTCATAAGTAAATGCTTCTGACAGTATAGCTGTTCTCTTTAGTTGTTGACTTTGGCTTCTAAGGCTGCAATTTCAGCTAGTAAGGATTGGCACGCATCTACTCCACACAACACGAGTCTTTTTGATCATATGTTCTGTCTGCTATTGTAAACGTATTTGATGCCATCTCATCGGATCAGATCGAAGCTATCTTCCTCCATTTTTTTGATTAATGTTCCTCCTACTGCTGCATCAATCAATAGAACGATTGTAGGAGATTAAACCATGTATAAAAGTTTGTACCTAAAACCATATGGGGTAGTTGATGATGTTGGACATCTCCTCACAATTCCGTGAAATGTTCCCAAGCCTCATATAGTGTCTCCATGTCCATCCTGCATAAAGAAGTGATATCGTTGCGCATCTTGACAGTCTTGGAAAAGGTGTAAAGTACTTGGCGTTAAGAATTTTGGCTAGGGACATCCCCAAGTGTATAGAACCTGTAGGAGAGAATGAAGCCAACTCTTAGCTTTGTTCCCATAAAGAGAACAGAAATAATTCTTAATCTAATACATCATCCAGAACCCATTAATTTGAAAGTATCGGCCATAAGTTCAGAAATTAGAAATTATGCGGCATTCGGATCATCGATGCATTGTGTCCACTGAATTGGACAGGTTTGGATTGAATCATCTGAGATCATTACGATTTTATTCGAATTTGTTCTTGCTCGTACAGGCGGTCTCTGATGCTCGAAGCTGCATCGACTATAGATGCGGAGTGATAATATTTAATGAACGATGTACTGGTCGAATAGCTTCATGCTGTCCTTCAATTCACCATATCCAATCCGAGGATTGATGTCGTTAGGATCTTCACTGGCATGTTCTCTCTAGTTGTAGTCTTTCTAATGGTCTTTTTAATTTCTGGATCTAAAGGTGCAAGTACTTATGTCCAGTACGTGTCATGGCACTGAAATTTTTTTTTAAATTAAGAAAATTAAAAATTAAATTTCTAAAGTAAGCTAGGATCAAAATTTCATATTAGTTTTAACACAATCCCTGACAACGATTGCCAAAAATTTTGATGCGTGCTAATTTATAGCTATTGGCAAGTGCACTAGTCGATCAAGTAAGGTAAAGTGAATGAGTAGAGTATCATCCTAGAGGATTGGGAAAATAAGTACTGAAAAGCTGTTCTTTCCTATGCTTTATTAGAAGATTGATTTATGAGACATTAAGAAATTAAAGAATAAAAATAAAAAAATAATTAAAAAATTTAAAAAAAATAGGGATGAGAGTGTAAATTTATTTAGGATTTTAAAAAACTCAAGAACAATGGATTAACTTAAGGCAATCCGGTTCACCAACTCAGTCAATACAATATTCAGGTTTTTAGATTAATTTTATTTCATGTGATGGTGGAGTCTCCTATTTATCACTACCCTTTAGTCCAGGCATTTGAGCAAAACTATCAATATTTATTTAATTATTACCTTTGGTTCAGGTGTAATTTAAACAAATATTAATGCATTTAAGTTTTGTGAACCCTCTAATTAAAAAATACGCTGCATCCAAAGCAGAACTAAAATTCTCGCCGGATTGGCACATGAATTTCTAATGTTGATGCATAATACAAGGTATATAATCAAGAAGCAATAACATTAGATGTACTTGGTCCATAACATCTATGTTTCATCAGATCAATTAGGAAGATGTGCAGTAATCTAAAAAGATTAAGATCAGATTATATATTTACTCCTCATGAATAAAATTTAAAAATAATCACACTGAAATGATTTGCCATCAAAAGAGTTGGCTACACTTAGGCCTTAGTTAAAAGAAAATTTAGTCTCATGTGGATAACAAATCAAAAAAACAGTGAATAAAATAAAAAGCATTTAGAGAAATTAGACTAATTTAATTACTGAAATGGATTATATTTGGTCTTGGCGTGGAGAAACTTGTGTGAAAGAAGGAAGATGCTCCTTTGATCGGATGTCTTGATTATCGAAAGAAATCAAAACCTTTTTTTCTCATCACAATCACTCTTCTCTTTTCTAGCCTCTCTCCTCTTTTTTTCGTATGTGTTTTTCTTTATTTCTCTAACTCTCTCCCTTTTTCTCTTTTTCTCTTTTTCGTCTGACTTCTTCCCTATTTTCTACGGACAACATCAGGTTTATAGTTAAGAGATTTGATTTCCCCCAAAAATCCTTTAGAAATTAGGTTTTTAAGACTCCCCAAAACAAACTCAAATTAGGATCTGGGTAATTCTGATCATTGGATGTGTGATCAAAACGTTCAAAATCACTTTTAAAACCTCTTAAAATAACCCAGATCAAGTCAAATTTTTATGCAGCGTTGGATCAACCATTGCGATTGGATCTGGGCCGTCTGAGTTGTGCAGAAAGAAGGCTTCTAATCTTTAGTTTTAACGTCAGGATGAATTCTCAGTCGTTGGGATCACGATCGGAAGAGCTACGGAGTGCCGTTCATCAGCGCTTTCTTTTCGCATCGTTCACGATCAAGTTTCAGGCAAAAAATTGCCCGTTGGATCAGAGAAAATTTCTAAATTGCCCTCTTGAGACCATGACGCGAGCCCTTATGTGGCACTGGACCACCACGTGCTTCATGCCAATCAGAGTGCCGCTTCTTCATGTGAAATTTCCCCAAATTACCCTCCAGATGGCCATCTGCACCGTAAAAAAATGCTTGATGTTAGCGTTCTGTGTGGTGGGTCGGTCTATTGAATCGAAAAGCCAGGCGGTCTGTGAGCCAATTTTTCTGAAAACGATTTGAACCGAACCGATTTTTTTTTTCTTGTTTGGTTTTTTGAAATTTAATTTGGGGCTCGTTTGAAGTCCGTTTGGCCTAAAATTTATTTCATCTAAACTAAGAAAAATAAGATCTTCACATTTGGTGGCCTTCTTTCCTACATAAGATTAATAAAAAAATATTAATTTCTAAGAAATAGATTAATGTATTTTATTAATTTAATACTTTAATTAGTAATTTTTTACCACTTATCAAAAGCTCTTCCATGATACTAGGTACATCATGCAAAAGCATCAAACTAAGACTTTGGCCGAGAGGGGGTTTATCCCCATAATAGTCCTCCTACCCTTGAAGCTCGAAAATTTGAAGGAAGTGGAAAAAAGATGACGGCCAAAGTCCAATCAGGTTTCCACACTTGTTGCTTGGTTGCCAGGACACCAAGCTCCATGTGGATGTTGGGCTATTGTGGCCTCAAACTAGGACCTCTCTTACAAACCAGGAATAAGGTTCTGCCTTTTGCATTTGATTGTAGTCAGGTTGTTGTTTGGAAAAACACATGTTGATTCTCTACCGAGATTCTTTGCTTCTCACGTCTTTGGTTTACAAGTGTTCTGACTTTTGCTCATGTTAGGATGAGGTTTTCCTTCCCATTCCTAATGGCTGTAGGAAGCACATTAGGGGCTATTGTTGGGGTCTCTTCCTCTCATCTCTCTAGGATGAATGAGGGCCTTCATCTTTGCTCACGTTTGGATGAGGTGTCTCCTCCTATTCCTAATGGACTATAGGGGGCACACTTAGGATCATTGTCGGAGCCTCTCTTCACTCATCGTAAAATGAATGAGGGCTTCACTTGTTCACCGTTTAGGCAAGGTTCTTCTCCTATTCCTAATGGGCTGTTAGGGGCACATTAGGGCCCATTATCGGCCCTCTCCTCTCACCTTGTGCTGAAATGAATGAGGCCTTCGACTTTGTCACATTTAAGACGAGGTTCTGTTTCCTATTTTCTTAACGACTATAGGGCACATTAAAGCATTATTAAAGCCCTCCCCTCATCTCATCTAAAATGGAACGAGAGTCTTCGACATTGGTCACATTTAGATTGAGTTCTCTTCCTGTTCCTAACGGGCTAGAGGGGCACATTAGAGCCACCTTTAAGAGGCCTCTTTTCTTCATCTCATCTAAAATAAATGAGGGTCTTTAACTTTGCTCATGTTAGGTAAGGTTCTCCTCTTATTCCTAATAGACTGTAGGGGAACATTAGGACTGTTGTCAGGGCCACTCCTCTCTTTCGTCTAAAATGTCGAGGGCATTCAAAATTTTGCTTCATGTTAGGATGAGATTCTTTTTTCTATTTCTAACGGACTGTTAGGACACATTAGGACATTGTCAGAAACCTTCTCCCCTCATTCTCGTTTCTAAAATGATAAGGTTCTTCGACTGTTGCTCCACATTAGGATTGAGGTTCTGCTTCCTATTCATAAATGAGCTATAAGGGCACCATTAGTGCCATTGTTATGGCCTCTCCACCTCATCTCGTCTAAATTATTGAGGCCTATTGGACTTGCCTCATGTTAGGACGAGTTCTCCTCCTATCCGTATCATTGGGCAATAGGAGCATAAATTGATCAGTGAATGGCCTCTCCCCTCCTCCCGGCTTAAATAACTGGAGGTCTCAACTTGCTCATGCTAGGTGGAGTTCTCCTCCTATCCCTATCATGGCAAAGGCAACAAGAGGCGTGAAGTAGGGCCCTCTCCTCCCCTATCATAAATAACAGAAGGTCTTCGACTTGCTCAGTTTTAGGATTGATGGTTTCTCGCTTCTATCCCTATCATGCAATAGGGCACAAAGCATCGTTGAATTGGGCCTCTCCCCTCCTCCTATCTTAAAATAACCTATTTGGTCGTCGACTTGCATCATGTTTAGGATTGAGGTTCTCCTCTTATCCTTCATGGCAATAGGGGCACCAAATGGATCGTTGAAAGACCTCTCGCCCTCTCCTATCTTAAATAACTAGAGGTTTTTGACTTGCTCATGTTAGGCAATATTCTCCTTCTGTTCTATCATGGCAATAGGGGCCAAATTGGACCATTGAATGGACCTCTCCCCTCCTTCTGTCTGTAAATTATCAGAGGTCTTCGACTGGTCATGTTAGGAAGAGCGTTCTCCTCCTATTCCTAACATGGCTTGGGCATAGATGGGCCATTTGAATGGGCTTCCCCTTCCTCCTGTCTTAAAAAAACTGAAGTTCTTCGACTTGCTCATATTAGGATGAGTTCTCCTTCTTTTCCTAACATGGATACTTTTGATTGCTTCACATTCTATCGTCAATATAGTTTTGCCACCAAGAAAATAATAATGTTGAGATTGTAGGAGGTTTTATTGAAGAGAAAAATTACTGGGTAGTTAACATTCTCAGATTTTTGAATTTAAGGTCACCCCCCCCCCCCTGGGAGCATTGTTTCTTGAGCTCCTTCCTGGCGATAAGCTCTGGGCCGGACGGACCTCTCTATTTCATACAACCTTTCCAATTTTGGGATAAGCTTTTCCTAGATTCTGAGATTGAGAGGATGGCAATACCAAAAGCACTAAGTCCCCACTCTGAATATTTTATCTTTGACTCTGGGAGTTATAGTATCGGGGCTACCCTTCATCTGATAGGCCACCATCCCAAACTGGCTTTCCTCTATTTTTCTTCCAGCCAGATCGAGATTGGCTCTTAAGATCCTATAGGTACAGTTGTCATTAAAGGCCATGAACCATGCTGATAGAAGGGCTTCAGCTCAATTTGGGGATGACACCCTTCATGTCCAAAGCCAATGCAAAGTGGTGTTTCCCAGTCACAGCCTTTGAGTAGTTCGATATGGTCCAGAGGGGACGTTGTAAAGTTCGTTCCACCCCAGGCCCACTTTCTTTGTTGAGGTCTTGTCTTGATGCCTTACAGTTAGGTCCCGGTTGGTCACTTCAGCTTTTTTCATTTGCCTGTGGGTGAGCTACCGATTGTGAGGTAAGCGAAGATGTGGTTAAACTTCGTAAGAACTCAATTGAACCTCTCCCAGCGAATTGTCATTCTATCTATTATGAGAGTTCAGGGCAGACCAAAACCGACAGAATGATGACTTCAGATGAGTCCTATACCTGGCCTCAATAATTTGCTAGTGATTCGACTTCGACCCATTTGGTGAAGCAGTATAATCTCAACTAGGGAGGAACTTTCATTGTCTGGATGCCATTTGAGAAAGGCAAGATATGTCCATTCCCTACTGCGTAAATGGGCCAAAGGATGCGCATATAGTAGAAGTAAGCTCGAAAGGGTCGGTTGTCTTTGTATGTTTGCATTTTTTTGGATAGTGGTCATATTGCTTGACATAACTCCATAGAATCATGGTACAAGGTCGGCCAATATCCCTGGTGCCAAAGTAGATTTGTGATAGAGATCTGGCTCCTACATGACTTCCATAAATTTTTCTCATCTGCACTTCTCATAATGTGAAATTGGCCTGCTGAGTCGGAAGACATCTCAGTAGCAGTAGCAAATACGATCTTTTATACAACCTTGTCTCATTGCAATAACATGCAGGAGGCTTGATTTTCCTAGTTTCCGAGCTCTTCGAATCTATAGGAAGAACTCCCTCTTTGAGATAGGCAACTTATGGGTCAATCTAGCTTGGTCGAGCTCGTTCTACATAACGAGGCTATGATTCCTCTGAGCTTGCATTTTTTAGAGTTTTCAAAAAATACTTTCTTTTAGTAGTTTGACTAGGACTAAAAAGTGGCCAATTTGAGACGAGGTCAGCTCTTATAGTTCTTACCTCGAAATCTAATCAAATTGCCAAAACTGCCCAAAGATCGGAGTCAAATCTTTGACCTTTTTCAGATAATTCATGATACTTTCTTCCATGTTTCATATGTTGCCACTAACTTTGGCCAACCACTAATTGAAAGTCACTATAACTTAAAGCCGATCTATTTTTAACTCTTATGCTATTTCTAATCCTGCGATCAGTGCTTATATTCGCCCCTTTATTAGTGGCAAGAAATTCAAGGTAGTGCATACTTGACGATAACTCTCGGAGGGTTGGACTAAGGACTAACCCCGCACCTTGCTCTAGCGGGGTGGGATAATCTCTCTCTGGGATTTGGGTAATCAAATTACCCGTTGATGATCCTGTGATACAGTGGAAGGTTCTGGATCTAGCCACGCAAGCGCCTGGCCTCTACCGGTATCCACTCAGGCTTGTTCTGGAGATCCTCTTCTTCTCTATCACATCTCCAAAAATTAGATCTGGATCTGAATCTGGAGGATCTTCAAAATTCCTTTTGAAGATCAGCAGTCGTCCTTTGCAGCAGTGCAGCCTTCTAGCTTTCAATCGCCTTTCTTTGATCTAAATCGCACCAACCAAAAATCCAAAACTCCTTTTGGACGTGGAGAGGAGAGGGAGAAGGTGGTTTGGCATGGAGGAAGAGGGGAGAGGCAGCCTTGGGGCATGGGAATTGTGATTCCTTTCAATCACTTCCAATCACAATCTGGGTTGGGCGCAGGGTCTTATTTATAGACTAAGTCTGTGATCCAACTCCTCTTCTTCCCAACCAATCACAACTCTTTATGAAATCAGATCTAAATCTGATTGGTGGAAATAGAGTCCCCTGGATTCCTCCTTAGAGGATGCCTAAGATCAGTCAAAGTTGGTTCTTAGGAGAACTCTAATTGGAATCCAAAAAGGAGATGGAGTCCTTGTCCAACAAGGACTCCTAGGCGCCTCCAACTTGGGCACACGCCTAGGGTGGCGTGCGCCCTCCTCCTTGCCAGGTTCTGGCAGGGGGACAGGCCCCCACCAGCTCTCCAATAGGTGCATGACATGTGGTCAAAAGTCAAAGTGTCAATGGTCAACATTTGACCAGTCAAAGGTAGACTTTTGACCAAAGTCAAAGAACAAGAAATGGCAGGTGACCAAAAATGGTAGGTAATGTCTTACAAAATAAGACAACCTTTTCTGACTTGGACAACCTCCAGTCAGACCATATGAAGGCCTCTGATTGAGCACAAACTCCTTTGGCTCAGTCAGGACAACTTATTTATGATAGCAAAAGAAGAACGTTAGGTTCAATCGAGTGCTAGCACGATTTCCTTGAACCTAATTGAATCTCATTCAGATCAATTGAACTAGATCAGTTCAATTGATGATCACCAGATTCAAACCCTTGTTTGTGTGACCCAGTTAGGTTCAGTTCTGTATGGTAATGGGATATGTCATGATCTCTATCATCGACATCATCGAAACTCCTTTCGATGGATCAGAACTCTTCTGATTCGAACAGCTAGAATGATCGATCATCTAAATCATTCTAATTGCTCCCAAAATCCATCCAGTGACACCTAGCAGTATATGGTGGCAACCCATCAGAGCTGAATGCGAACCTCTTGGTGCAGCTACCTGTGTGATTAAGTTCTTCTATCTTGAGCCCCGATCAGATTAGGGTTAAGGTGAACTCGTCAAACCCTAGTCTCTGTCATATGATGTAATCATTCGATTCGAAGTCCAATGTGAAAATCTAAATAGAAACTCTTTCTATTATTTCACTCTACCATGGCCATGGACTTCTGGACTTGATTCTCATGATCATCATAGGGCTGCTCCTCTACCACCGAGGTAGATAGATTCCATCTTGATGCAATCCAGTTCCTACAATGAACATGCTATAGCCAACATACACCTCAGGGTTCCATATGGCTAGGAGATCGAGTAATGGTGTAGTCAAACTATAACACCCTCAAGGTGAACTGCCGATGCATCTCAGGTCAAAGAACCAGACACACTACTGCAGCATCGAGTCAGTCATTGACGAGAAGGTAGACTCCCTAATGACTACTCGAGGTGGTCACGCTCAGTGCCCTCATTCTCTAACGAGTACCTGTACTCTCGCTCCGGTGTCTCCACACCGTAGACTCAAGACTCATCTACTAAAGAGAAGCGATTGTACACCAACCTTCCGGATCAATCACCATCCTCATGATGATCCTATGGTCGGGAGCATTTTATGAGTTAATAATGATTATTCATGTCTTAAATTTTCAACTCTTGAAAATATGAATTATCATTACCATTAACTCAAAGGATGTATCACAGACACTAAATACACATATGTGATAGAAAATAACCCATTTTATTATTATAGTCAAAATTATAATTTTGCCCCTAGAAGTGTATTACAAGTGTCAGCCAATTCTGGCTTCTAGGGCACATATATCTAAAGCTATTACTCAAATGCCCAGGTATGCCAAGTTTCTCAAAGAAATCCTAACAAATAAGAAAAAGCTGAAGGAGCATGAGAGAATAAATTTGAATGAAGAATGCTCAGCAATACTTCAAAATAAATTACCACAGAAGTTAAAAGATCCAGGGAGTTTTACTATCCCCTGCATTATTGGTGATTGTAGTTTTGATAAAGTTTTATGTGATTTAGGAGCAAGCATTAATCTCATGCCTTTTTCTATTTTCAGGAAGCTGGGTTTAGGAGAACCAAAGCCTACCACTATTACTCTTCAATTAGCCGACAGATCCATCAAATATCCAAGAGGTATAGTGGAGGATGTCTTGGTAAAGGTAAACAAGTTTATTTTTCCTGTTGATTTTATTGTTCTTGATATGAAAGAAGATTATGATGTACCCCTTATTTTAGGGAGACCCTTTTTAGCTACTGGAGGAGCTTTAATAGATGTTCAACAAGAAAAATTAATTCTTAGAGTCCAAGACGAACAAGTTACTTTTAATATTTTTAAAGCTATTAAACATTCCAATGATAATCAAACTTGTTTTCGTATAGATGATATTGACAATTTAGTGCATGAGTATTTTTTAGAAAATAGGTTTGAGGACCCTATTGAAGCTTGCATTGTCCAATCACAAGAGGGTTCAGCTGAAGATGAAAGGCAAACAGAATGCATAAAATTGCTAAGGGCCAGACCATATATTCCACGCACATACAGACCACGATTTGAAGAATTAGAAAGATCATCCACTCCTTTTCCAAAGACATCAATTGAAGAGCCACCTACTCTTGAACTTAAACCTCTCCCTTCTCATTTAAAATATGTTTTCTTGGAAGGTTCATCACACTTACCTATTATTATTTCTTCTTCCTTGATAGATTTAATGGAAGAAAAATTATTAAGAGTACTAAAGAAACACAAAAAGGCATTTGGATGGACAATAGCAGACATCAAAGGAATTAGTCCCTCAATTTGTATGCACAAAATTCTCATGGAGGACAACTATGAGCCTACGGTCCAACCCCAAAGAAGACTCAACCCCAAGATGCAAGAAGTGGTCAAAAAGGAGGTAATCAAGCTACTGGATGCAGGTATTATTTATCCTATCTCTGATAGTTCATGGGTGAGCCCTGTTCAAGTAGTTCCTAAGAAAGGTGGGATTACTGTAGTTCAAAATGATAATAATGAATTAATCCCCACTAGAACTGTTACTGGATGGAGAGTGTGCATGGATTATAGAAAATTAAATGATGCAACTAGAAAAGATCATTATCCTCTTCCATTCATTGATCAGATGTTAGAAAGATTAGCTGGATATGATTTTTACTGCTTTCTAGATGGATATTCTGGTTATAATCAAATTGCCATAGCACCTGAGGATCAAGAGAAAACTACTTTTACATGTCCTTATGGTACATTTGCTTTTAGAAGAATGCCGTTTGGTTTATGTAATGCACCAGCTACTTTTCAATGATGCATGATGGCTATTTTTTAT
Organism: Cocos nucifera; assembly: GCA_006176705.1. Taxonomy (NCBI): domain Eukaryota; kingdom Viridiplantae; phylum Streptophyta; class Magnoliopsida; order Arecales; family Arecaceae; genus Cocos; species Cocos nucifera. The sequence continues at coordinate 18,025 of QRFJ01001160.1, read as the reverse complement.
GATATGATTGAAAATTATCTTGAAATATTTATGGATGATTTTTCTATCTTTGGATCCACATTTGATAAATGCTTGCATAACTTATCTCTTATTTTACAAAGATGTGAGGATACTAATCTTGTCTTAAATTGGAAAAAGTGTCATCTGATGGTACAAGAAGGCATAGTGTTAGGCCACAAGATTTCATATAAAGGTATTGAGGTTGATAGAGCTAAGCTTGAGGTGATCGAAAAATTACCCATACCGACCTCAGTTAAGGCCATTAGGAGCTTTTTGGGGCATGCTGGATTTTACCATCGATTTATAAAGGACTTCTCTCTAATTTCTAAACCTTTATCTAAATTATTATGCAAGGATGTCTCTTTTCATTTTTCTGATGAGTGTTTGCAGGCATTTAACACCCTCAAGGAGAAGCTGGTCACGGCACCTATTATGGTAGCACCAGATTGGTCCCTACCTTTTGAGTTGATGTGTGATGCTAGTGACACAGCCATAGGAGCAGTACTTGGTCAAAGAAAGGATAAGATTTTTCAAACAATATACTATGCTAGCCGCACTTTGACTGAAGCTCAACAAAAATATGCAACCACTGAAAAGGAGCTTCTGGCAGTAGTATTTGCATTAGACAAATTTCACTCTTATCTTATTTTATCTAAAGTTATTATATACACCGATCATGCAGCTCTAAAGTATCTCCTTACCAAGAAAGATGCAAAACCCAGATTGATCAGATGGATTCTTTTGCTACAAGAGTATGATTTGGAGATCAAGGATAAGAAGGGCACAGAGAATTCAGTTGCTGACCACCTTTCCAGACTGAAAAACATCACAGAGAAGGAATTAGATATTTGCCCTATCAAGGAGGAATTTTCAGATGAACGCCTCTATGCTATATCAGGTAGAACGTTTCCATGGTATGCTGATATTATTAACTACTTGGTTGGTAAGGTTTTTCCACTTGGTCTTTCTTTTCAACAAAAGAAGAGGTTCTTATCTATTGTTAAACATTATTTTTGGGATGAACCCTTTTTGTATAAGTGTTGTTCAGATCAGATCATTAGAAGATGCATTCCAGAGGAAGAAATGGAGAAAATTCTGCATCATTGTCATGATCGAGAGGCAGGAGGACATTTCGGCCCAACTAGAACAGCATATAAGGTTCTTCAATCAGGTTTTTATTGGCCCTCTCTATTTAAAGATGCTCATACTTATGTCTCTTCATGTGACCACTGTCAAAGAACTGAAAATCTCTCTAGAAGACATGAAATGCCTTTAAACAATATTCTTGTGTGTGAAATTTTTGATGTTTGGGGTATTGATTTTATGGGACCTTTTCCTAGTTCTTTTTCAAATCAATATATACTTGTGGCTGTAGATTATGTTTCAAAATGGGTAGAAGCAGCACCCTTTCCAACTAATGATGCAAAGGTAGTTGTCAAATTTTTGAAAAAGCATATTTTTACTCATTTTGGCACTTCCTAGAGCAATCATTAGTGATGGAGGTAAACACTTTTGTAATAAACAATTTGAAAATCTATTAAACAAATATGGTGTCACTCATAAAATAGCTACCCCATATCATCCACAAACTAGTGGTCAAGTAGAGGTGTCTAATAGGGAATTAAAAAGAATTTTAGAAAAAACTATAATTGCATCTAGAAAAGACTGGTCATTGAAATTAGATGATGCATTATGGGCATATAGAACTGCATATAAAACACCTATTGGTATGTCCCCATATAGGTTACTCTTTGGAAAAGCATGCCACCTCCCTGTTGAGCTAGAACATAAAGCATATTGGGCCATGAAAATTCTTAACTTTGATATACAAGATGCAGAGAAGAACAGGTTAATGCAAATAAATGAGATGGACGAATTTCGCCACCATGCTTATGAGAATGCCAGGATTTACAAAGAACGTACTAAGAAATGGCATGATAACCATATTGTAAAAAGTGAATTCCATGAGGGACAGCAAGTTCTATTTGTATAGTTCATGGCTACATTTGTTTCCAGGAAAGCTAAAATCAAGATGGACAGGTCCCTATACAATTACTAAGGTATTTCCATATGGAGCAGTAGAGATCTTTGATGAATCAAAAGGTACCTTCAAGGTAAACGGTCACAGGCTGAAAAATTACATTAATGAAAGTTTTGAAAAGGAGAAGGAAGCATTTCAATTACAAGATCCACTTTAGAATTCAAAGAAAGTCAAGCTGAAGACTATAAATCAGAACTACTAGATAGGTTGTTTCTTTTCTTTTTAGTTTTGATCATTTTTCTTTTCTTTTATTTTTCAGTAATTTGTTGTTGCTCTTTTACTGCTCTGGTGTGTATTTTCAATTTTGCAGAAAAATCAATGAGAGCTCAAGCAAAATTTCAAAGCTCCAAAGAACCAGACTGAACCAAATCAGGTGTATTCCTTCCTATCCTTTATTGCACCCTTTATTTTTCTTTCTCCTTTAAGACAATGTAGAATAAGTTAAAAAAAAAAAAAAAAATCATGTGTCAAGAAGAAAATCTTGAGCAAGATAGACTGGATAAGTGATAAAAGATAGAATTATTTGCTAATGAATGTAACGAGTTAAAGAAGTAGATTATTTGGTCAACTTTTAGCAGCCTACTTAGGTCATTAAAAGACTATTAGCACTTCTGATTGCACATGCACACTAACAAGGCAAAGTAGGTATTGATTATAAGACCAACTGAGGATTCAATTATCACTAAAAATTGGTAATTAATATACATTCTAATCAAAGAAACTTGAATTTAAGGAAAGAGCTACCTGCCTAAAAATAAAGTGCAAAAGATAGAGTATATGTGGATTGCCCAAAGCCTAGTAACTGGGTCTCTGCACCTAGGTCAAGTGTGAAAATTCACGTAAAATGGTGAAGGGAAAAGGCCAGGATGCTCAGCACAAAAAAAAAAAAAAAAAAAAAAAAGAGGCAGTGTGAAAGCTACCTTAATTCATGAGTATAAAATTGAGAATGTATAGAAAATTGACCAAAATAGGTGATAAGAGAGGATACTTTTGTTCTTTTAATTTAATACTGAAATGCTAAAGTTAGTCATCATGAACACAAGTGCTATAGATCTTTGATGTACTCTAAGAAAGTTTTTAATTGTATTGACTGAAAAATTTGCTTCTGAAGCTCAATGCTTAGTTAGCAGTATTTTCTAAACTTTTTGACCTTTAATCCTAGATTTTATCTTTGTGATGGATAATCTTATTGAAACATGGTATTAAATAAAACATTGCTAAGGGACTAGCAATGACTAAGTTGGGGGGTGTGATAAGTGGTAAAAATATACTAATAAAAGTATTAAATTATAAAATAAATTAATCTATTTCTTTAGAAATTGATACTTTTATTAATCTTATGCAGGAAAGAAGGCCACCAATGTGAAGATCTTATTTTTTTGATTTAGATGAAATAAATTTCAGGCAAAACGAACATCGAACAAGTCCAAAATTGAATTTAAAAAAAAAAAAAAATGGTTTGGTTCAAATTGGTTCAGAAAATAGGCTCAGCAGACCACTCGATTCAATCGCAGACCGACCTATCGATGCAACGCTGATGTCAAAACTGGTTTGGTTCAAACCAGTTCAGAAAATAGGCTCAACGGACTGCAGACCGACCAACCGATGAAATGCTGACGTCAGGATGATGTCAGCATTTTTCACGACGCACGGTGGACCATCTGGAGGGTAATTTGGGAATTTCACATGAAGAAGCACGCTCTAATTGGCTGAAGAATGCGGTGGTCCATGCAACATCGGGCTCGCCCATGGTCTACAGAGGGTAATTTGGGAATTTTGTCTGATCCAACGGGCATCTTTCGCTGAAACTTGATCAGAGGGCCGAAAAAACAGCACTGATGAACGGCATCCGTAGCTCCCAATCGAGATCCAACGGTTAAGATTCATCTCGACGTTAAACTAAAGAATAGAAGCCTTCTTTCTACGCGATCAGACGGCCCAGATTCAATCCAATGGTTGATCCAACGTCTGGCATGAAATCTGACTTGATCTAGGTTATTTTAAGAGATTTTTAAGTGATTTTTGGACCGTTTGATCAACATCCAATGATCAGAATTACCCAGATCCTAATTTGAGTTGTTTTAGGAGTCTTAAAACCTAATTTCTAATGGATTTTTGGGGAAAATCAATCTCTTAACCTATAAAACCTGATGTTGCCATAGAAAATAGGGGAAGAAGTCAGACAAAAAGAGAAAAAGAGAAAAAGGGAGAGAGTTAGAGAAATAAAGAAAAACAAAAAGAAAAAAAGAGGAGAGAGGTAGAAAGAGAAGAGTGATTTATGCGAGAAAAAAAAGGTTTTTGATTTCATTCGACAATCAAGACATCGATCAAGGAGCATCTTCTTCTTCACCAAGTTCTCCACGTCAAGAGCAACGGATAATCAATTTCAGCAATCAAATAGTCTAATTTCTCTATGCTTTTTATTTTATTTGCTGTTTTTGAATTTATTGTCATGAACTAAATTTTCTTTTACTAAGGCTAAGGTGTAGCCACTCTTTTGATGCAATATTCAGTGTGATTATTTTTAAATTTTATTTATGAGGAGTATATAAATCTGATCTTAATGCTTTTAGATTACTGGGCATCTTCTAATTGATCTGATGAACATAGATGTTACAGACCAAGTACATCTATGTTATTGCTTCTTGATTATATATCTTGTATTATGAATCAAATTAGAATTCATATGCATGCAGGAATTTTAGTGCACTTTGGATGCAGCGTATTTTAATTAGAGGATTTCACAAAACTTAATGCATTAATATTTATTTAAATTACACCTGGACCAAAGGATAATTAATAAATATTGATAGTTTTGCTATGCCTGGACCAAAGGTAGTGAATAAATTAGGAGACTCCACCATCACATGAAATAAAATTAATCTAAAAACCTAAATATTGTATTGACTGAGTTGGTGAACCGATTGCCTTAGTAATCCATTGTTCTTAAGTTTAAAACCCTAATAATTTACACTCTCTCTATTTTCTTAAAAATTTTTAATTATTTTTTTATTTTGTTCCTTAATTTCTTATTCTCATAAATCGATCTTCTAAATAAAGCATAGGAAAGAGCTTTTCAATACTTGTTTTCCAATTCTTTAGGGACGATACTCTACTCATTCACTTTATTACCTGATCGACTGGTGCACTTGCCATAGCTATAAATTAGCATGCATCAAGCTTCGATCTAGAATTCTCTCTCTAGTAGCCGAACTCCTTTCAGACTCCTTCAACAGTTGAACTCATCTAGCAGTCATACCCCTCTCGGACTCCTCCAGCGGCCAAACTCCATCCGGACTCCTCCAGCGGTCGAACCCCTTTCAAAGTCCTCCAGCAGCCAAACTTCTTTCGGACTCCTCCAACGGTCAAACCCCTTTCAAACTCCTTCAGCAGTCGAACTCCTCTAGCAATCAAACTCCTCCTAGACTCCTCCAGCAGCCAAATCCCTCTCGAACTCTTCCAACGGTCGAACTCTTTTCGAACTCCTCCAACAATCGAACCTCTTTCGGACTCCTTCAATAACCAAACTTCTTCATCAGTCAGACTTCATCCAGACTTCTCCTTCAGCCAAACTCCTCCTAGACTTCTCTTTCAGTCGGATTTCTCCATTAGTCAGACTCCTTCTGAACATCTCCATCAGTCGAACTCCATCCAGATTCTTCTAGTAGATTACTTCTAGATTTCAACTAGCATTCCTCCTGGATGATTTCCTCTAGCCATGTTTCCTTTAAGAGTCCGAACTCTTGACCAACCAATGCCTGCTTCCTCCAAACTTTGACTATTAAATCTCGATGAATGGACACATCACAACAATGGATACCTCTTTCCGTAACAAACTTCACATGGCCCCGAGCGGCCCATTATCGAATGGTTACGACTGTCACTATCAGTCTGCTATAGGAGGCACCTCTTTTCGTAACAAACTCCATGTGGCCTCATGTGGCCCACTATCAGACGGTTACGACTATCACTATCAACCTGCTATAGACGATGCCTCTCTCCATAACAAATCCCATGTGGCTCCGAGCAGCCCACTATTGGATGGTTACGGCTATCACTATCAATCTGCTATAGGCTCCATCTATAAAAAGGGACTCTCCAAATATGTTTTCTCTAAGCTCTCTTTTTCTTCCCAAAACTTTGCTAAATTTTTTCTTGAGCACCACTTCTGTTGGCTAGAAGAGCTGACTTGATCATCGGAGGATCCTGCCAGAGCCACCACCACCAACTCCGGATGGGACTTTATTTTGTATGTCACTAGTGGCAATCTCTTCTTCCTTAACTCTAGCTCAATCCGATATCAACCAGATTCTGCACCAACACCCTCTAATCGTAGAACATGCCCATTTCTTTATTGACATCCATTGTCGATCTGTCATCCCTTTTTGCTTATTCTCTAAGGCTTGATCTAATTCATGCTGCACAAGAAGATCCTCTACATGAACTTTTCACATGAAAAAACTCTCTTTGCCATCAAACATCTCAAAATCTATCTTTATGCTACTTCCCATGACTGGATCCAAGTTACGTAATAGCAAAATCACTAAGATAGATGAGAAATACCTCGATAGGATCCTGCTGAGACTTCAATCTTTATAGATCTCTTCCTTCTGTGATCTCCTTCTTCCTCTACACGACACTGCTCTGATATCAATTATAATGATCAATTCACTAGAGATTAGAAGATCTAGACCAACAACCAAATAAACTTCTAACTAGAAGGAGGTGGCAGCCTTGATGAATAGACACCAAGAGTAGGATGAACGACAAATCAAGAGATAGAGTAGGGTTTTCAAGGAGAAAAGGGAATTTTATACTCTTTTTGTTAAAAACATTACACATACAAAGTATATATAAAAGTCCTAAGTCAACAAGACTCAGCCCTAAAAAACTCTCCTTATATAAGAAAGTGAAGGGAAAAATTCTATTTTCTGGATCATGTTCGTTTAGATCTGATTGGATCAGCAAGGATATTTCTAAATTTTTTCCTCAAAAATCCTAATTAGATCTGAGACTCTTCAGATATGATCTTATTAATCTAATAATAAAAATAAAATAAAAATTAAATCTAATTTAATTATACCTTTATTTTGAATAATCCAATTATCCTATGATGATCTCGATGTTTGCATAAGGTTCTTGATGTAGCCACGCAAGCGCCTGGCCTCTACCAGTATCCACTCGGGTAGGATTAGGGGATCTTCTTCTTCTCAATCAATCCTCCAAAAATCAAATCTAAATCTGATCTTGAAGGTCTTCAAAACTGCTTTTGAAGAACAGTCGTTGTCTCTTGCAGCAGTGTCACCTTCTTCCTTTCCTAGCACTTTTCACTTTGCTTGGATCGCACCTTGTTCATGCCCAAAAATCCTTGGGCATGAAGAGGAGAGAGAGGACCATAGGGTGGCATAGAAAAGGAGGGAGAGAGGCTTTATGGCATGGGCAAAAGGAAGAAGCATTAAATTCTAGGTGTAGATAGGATTTATACAGACCATACTACCCCATGCAGTGCCACATCATCCTGACCAATCATGGCCCTTTGAGCAATCAGATCTAAATCTAATTGATGGGATGACATCATCTGATTCAATCAGATGAGGGACCCTCAAAAACTTCCTAAGGTGGCACCAAGACTGGGTCAAACAAGACTTCTTGGCGCCACATAGTTTAATCCCCTGAAGCAACCCTGGAGTCCCAATTGTATGGGACTCCAGCTTTATCCTCATTGGGCACACACCTCTCTAGGCATGCACCCTCTTTCTATCTACATTTTAGTAGGAGGACAAGTCCCCAGGTACTCTCCTATGGGTGCATGACACATGGGCAAATGTCTAAGTGTCCAGGGTCAACATTTGACCAATGTCCGAAAACAAGATTTAGCAGTTGACTAAAAATGATAGGTGTTGTTTCAAATTTATCTCATAAATTAAGACAATCCATTTCTGACCTGAACAAGCTCATGTCAGACCAAGTAAAGATTCTTGAATGAGCCTAAAAATATTTGGCTCAGTCGAGACAAGCTTTAATGATTGTTAAAGGAGAACATTAGGCTCAATCGTTTCCTAACACGATTTCTTTGAACCTAATTGAATCTTTTTCAAATCAATTAAACTGGGTTAGTCAAATTGATGATATCTAGATCCAAACCATTATTTATGTGATCTAGTTAGGTTCAGTTCCTTATGGTAATGGGATACATCACGATCTCTATTATTGACATCATCGAAACATCTTTCGATAGATCAGAATTTTTCTGATTCAGGCAACTAGTATGATCGATCATCCAAATCATTCTAATTGCTCCCAAAATCCACCAGTGACACCTAGTAGCATATGATGGCAATCCATCAAAACTAAAAGCAAATCTCTTGGTCCAGTTACCTTTGTGATTAAGTTCCTCTATCTTGAGCCCCAATAGGTTTAGGGTTAAGGTGATCTCATCAAATCCTAATTTCCATCATATGAATTAATCATTCAATTCAAGTCCAATATGAAAAATTTTAATAGACACTCTTTCTGTTATTTCACTTTGCCATGGCCATGGGCTTATGGACTTGATTCTCATGATCATCATAGGGTTGCTCCTCATCTACCAAGGTAGATAGATCCCCTATTGGTGCAATCCAATTCCTACAATGAACATGCTATAGCCAACATACACCTTAGGGTTCCGAATGGCTAGGAGATTGAGTTTTGGTGTAGTCAAACTATAACACCCTCAAGGTGAACTGCTGATGCAGCTTAGGTCAAAGAAATAGATACACCGCTGTAGCTTCGAGCCAGTCATCGATGAGAAGTAGACTTCCTCATGACTGCTCGAGGTGGTCACGCTTAGTGCCCTTGTTCTCTAACAAGTACCTATACTCTCGCTCTGGTGTCTCTATACCATAGACTTAAGACTCATCTATCCTAAAGAAGCGATCGTACACTAACCTTCTAAATTAATCACTATCCTCATGATGATCCTACGGTCGAGAGCATTTTATCAGTTGATATTAAAAATTCATGTCTTAAATTTTCAACTCATGAAACTATGAACTATCATTACCATTAACTCAAAGGATGTATCATAGACACTTTCAAAATATACACTATGATAGAAAATAACCCATTTTATTATTTATTATCAAAATTATTATCTTGCCCTTAGAAGTGTATTACAAGTGTCAGCCAACTAGCTTCTAGGGCACACATATCTAACAAACTTTCACTTCACCTAAGGCCAATTGGCTACAAGTCTAAGTTCCATCTTCTTAAGGTGGGCTTCAATCTTTTGCTAGTCCAATAGCTTTGTAAATGGGTCTATCGTATTGTCTGCGAAGTCGACTCTCTTGTCCTTAACATAACCTTTCTCGAGGTAATCGCGGATGAGATGGTATCACCACTCGATGTGCTTGAATTTCTGGTGAGATCTCGACTCCTTAGCAAGGGCTATGGTACCATTATTATCGCAGTATAGAGGAATGGCATCTGATGGTTTCACTCTGATCCTTGTGGTGAACTTTTTGTACTAGAATGCCTCCTTCATAGCTTCTGATGCAGTGATGTATTCTGCTTCCTTAGTGGAATCTGCTATCACTATCTGCTTGAAACTCTTTCAATTGACAACACCACCATTACACACAAATAGACTCCCAGATTTTGACTTTTGATCATCTATCTCAAACATAAAATCCGAGTCTGTATACCCTTAGACTTAGAGTTCTCCATTACAAAAAATCAACAACTTATCCTTAGTTCTTCTCAAGTACTTAAGGATACATTTTATAGAAGTCCAGAGTTCCTCACCTGGATTCAACTGATATTTGCTCATGACACTCACAGCATGAACTTTATCAGGTCGTTTACATAACATGGCATACATGAGGCTCGCTATTGCTGAAGCATAAGGGATCTTGCTCATGTGTTCAATCTCCTCAGGTGTGTTGGGACACATTTTCTTTTAGAGATGAATGCCATGTTTGAAGGGTACCAATCCTCTCTTAGAGTTTTTCATGCTAAATCTCTTTAGCACTTCCTCTATGCACATCTTCTATAAAAGATCTAGCATCTTATTTGGTCTATCTCTATTGATCTGAATTCCTAGAATGAAGGATGCTTCTCCTAGGACTTTCATGGAGAATTTTTTAGATAACCATATTTTAACTGTGGTCAACATGGAAATATAATTTTCAATAAGGGGGATATCATCCATGTACAGTACGAAAAAGATAATAGCACTCTCACTGATCTTTTTGAAAATACATGGTTCCTCCTCATTCTTGATGAAACCAAATAATTTGATTACATCATTAAAACAAGTATTCCAACTTCGAGATGCTTGCTTAAGTCCATATATGGACCTTTATAACTTGCATACATTATGATCAGCATCACTGGATGTGAAACCTAGTAGTTGTTTTATATAGATATCTTCCTCAAGGTATCCATTTAAGAATGCTATTTTCACGACCATTTGCTATATTTCATAATCGAAATAGGCTGCAACAATAAGTAATGTGCAGATGGATTTTAGCACGGTTACTGACGAAAAGGTATCCCGATAGTCAATGCCTTCATGCTGACTATATTTTTTTACTACTAATCTAGCTTTGAATGTCTCCACATTCTCATTTGCACCAATCTTTTTCTTGTAGATCCATTTATCCAATAGGAACTATACCTTTAGGTAGATCTACCAAGGTCCAGACTTGGTTTGAGTGCATTGAGTCAGTTTCTGACTTCGTTGCCTCTAACCATTTTTTTGAGTCGGTATCCGATATTGCCTCATCATAGATTTTGGGATCATCACCATAAACCATATTACCCATGAGGAACATTTCCTCTACTTCCTCTAAAATAGTACCTAAGTACCTCTCAGGGGGACAAAAAATTCTTTTTGATCTACGAGATGGAGGAGGTAGTGATTGTATTGGCTCAACCTGATTTGGTTCAATAGGATCCTTAGCTCGTTGCTCTTATGAGATTTTCTCCTCGAGCTTGATCTGCTTTCCAATGCCACTATCTTGAATAAACTAATTTTCAAGAAAGATGGCATACCGACTCACAATCACATTATAGTCTTCTAGAATGTAGAAAGAATATCCTAATGACTCATTAGGATATCCTATGAATCGAGCTCTAAAGGACCTATAGTCTAACTTGTCCGCTTCTTATCTTTTGACATGAGCCGGACAACCCCAAATTTTGACATGACTCAGACTTGATTTCTTACCATGTCATATCTCATACGGTGTGGTAGGAACGATTTTAGAAAAAATCATATTCAATAAAAATATATAGCAGTTAATGGACTATATTCCTAAAAAAAATCAGGGAGCTCTATGAAGCTCATCATAGATCGGGGCATAACTAATAAGATCTGATTCCTCCATTTTGAAACCCCATTGAGTTGAGGTATTCCAGGTGGAGTCCATTGAGAGACTATGCCATATTGCTTGAAATAGTCCAAAAATTTCTGACTAAGGTATTCACCTCCTCGATCTGATTGAGGAATCTTAATGGGTTTTCAGTTTGCTTTCTCACTTCATGTCTGAATTTTTTAAACTTTTCAAAGGCTTCAGACTTGTGTCTCATAAGATACACATATCCATATCGAGATAAATTGTCAGTAAGGTTATGAAGTAGATAAAGTTGCCTCTAGCTGGCACATTAAATGGGCTGCACACATCAATATGTACTAGGGCAAGTAGATCCATGGCCCTTTTTCCATGTCTTACAAAAGAGAGCTTAGTTATTTTACCATGAAGACATGATTCACAAATTAGATATGACTTGAAAGTCAACGGACTCAATAGCCCGATTTTCTCTAATTTGTTAACCCTGTCGTCTACTATATGACCTAGCCTTAGGTGCCATAGATACCTATTGTTTGGACTATTCTTGGGTCATTTTGATCTTATGGCATTCATATTTTGCTCGATATTAAAGATAAATACATCAATATTTAACTGCTAGAGACCATTAATAAGGAAACTACTTGCAATTTTATTTTTTTCATAAAGAATATTACAATGGTCCTTAAGAAAACTAATTACATAGCCTTCTTATGCTAAACATGAAATAGAAATCAAATTTCTGCTTGCAGCAGGCACATAATAACAATCCTTAAGTACTAAATTTAAGCTAGATGGTAGTCGAAGAGGGTAGGTTCCTATGGCCAAAGCAATAATCCTTGCTCCATTTTCGACATGTATATCATCTCACCATCCCTCAGCCTCCTGCTATCCTCAAGATCTTGCATTAAAGTGCATAAATATGAACTAGAACCAAAGTTAAGCACCCAACTGGATGCAGAAGAAACCATAAGGTTAGATTCAATAATGAGCATACCTCTAGAAGGACCTGTCTTCTTATTCTTCAAGGTGGCCAGGTATGTAAGGCAGTTCCACTTTCAATGGCCGTCAGTATTACAATGGAAATCCTTTTCTTTGTTAGCGGCCTTCTTCTTTAGCTCTACCTTCTATTTCTTTCCACCTTTCACCTTCTGCCTTTTCACAGACTTCTTCTTCTTTCTAAAAGATTTTCTCTTGGAAGAAGTCCGTTCCATAGCTAGTACTGAGCCTTTAGAACCTTTCATAAAAAGCTCAGCAATAACCAGCATATTCATAAGCTCAGCCACAGTATTCTAAAGTTTATGCATATGGTAGTTAATGATGAATTGCCCATACGCATCAGTTAAGGATTGCAGAATTATATCATTCTGCAGATCCTGATCTAACTTCACTCTATGCTTCTCGAGCTCTTCCAAGTCCTTGATCATCATCAGACAATAATTTTGTACTGACTGCCCATCACGCATTTTAGCCTTAAATAGTCGTTTAATGACTAGATATTTGGCTGCATGACTCTATTCACCAAACAACTCTTGCAGGTGAGCCAACATTTGGCGGTCAATCTTGATATCTTCATGTTGGCAATGAAGCTCATCAGACATTGAGCCCAACATGTAGTATCTATCCTTATTATCTTCATCCATTCACTTGTCAAGAGATGCTCTTTGTTCAGTGGACAGACAAGCTGGTAAGATGGACGATCCTGATCCAATGCATGAGTCAACTTCTTAAAATCCAAAATAATTTTGATGTTTTGGAGCCAATCCTTGTAATTAGGTCGGATCAGTCTATGGGTGTCTAGGATATGGGCTAGTGGGTTGGACGCAGATATTTTTCTTTTTCCTATAAAGAGTCAAAGTTTCTAGTAAGATTTTGTAATGAAGACTTGACCAATTTATTTAGGGATTTGATTTTTAAACAAATTAGCTTTTACTATTTTCTTGGATCCCTACACTCCCTCTTTAGAGATGCAAAAATCTTCAAGATTACTGATTTTTAGTGGATGGTGCAGTCCCACCAACTTACTCATCACCTCACCTAACAGTTATAGGTGATGGGTTAGCCAATAAGTGAACAACTCTTGTCTAATGATTCTTTAATCATGGTGCACATAGACTTGATCTCTAATTCATGAATCTCACCATGCTCAAAATATTGATCTACTCCATAGTTAAGTCAGACCCACTACTTGCACAGATTGGATTTCTAATTGGATCTCTCACCATATCCAAAATATTGAGCCCAATCCATCCTTCAGCCAATAGCATTCAATGCCTAATAGACATGGTTGCATCTTCCCAATGCAACTGAACCATTGTGACCATCCAAGAATAATCAACCTTGGAAAGGACCCGCACATCTATAATGGTGGAAGATTGTTAGATATATATGCCCTAGAAGCCAGAATTGGTTGACAGTTGTAATACACTTTTAGGGGCAAAATTATAATTTTGACTATAATCAATAAAATGGGTTATTTTCTATCACATATGTGTATTTAGTGTCTGTGATACATCCTTTGAGTTAATGGTAATGATAATTTATATTTTCAAGAGTTAAAAATTTAAGACATGAATAATCATTATTAACTCATAAAATGCTTCCGACCATAGGATCATCACGAGGATGGTGATTGATTTGAAAGGTTGGTGTACAATCTCTTCTCATTGGTAGATGAGTCTTGAGTCTACGATGTGGAGACAACGAAGCAATAGTACAGATACTCATTAGAGAATGAGGGCACTGAGCGTGACCACCTCAAGTAGTCATTAGGAAGTCTACCTTCTCGTCAATGACTAACTCGATGCTATAGTAGTGTGTCTGATTCTTTGACCTGAGGTGCATCGACAGTTCACCTTGAGGGTGTTATAGTTTGACTACACCATAACTCGATCTCCTAGCCATTCGGAATCCTGAGATGTATGTTGGCTATAGCATGTTCATTGTAGGCACTGGATTGAATCAAGATGGAATCTATCTACCTCGGTGGTAGAGGAGCTGCCCTATGATGATCATGAGAATCAAGTCCAAAAGCCCATGTCCATGGTAGAGTGAAATAATAGAAAGAGTTACTATTTAGATTTTCACATCGGACTTGAATCGAATGATTACATCATATGACAGAAACTAGGGTTTGACGAGTTCACCTTAATCCTAATCTGATCGGGGGTCAAGATAGAAGAACTTAATCACACAGGTAGATGCAACAAGAGGTTCGCATTTAGCTCTGATGGGTTGCCACCATATACTGCTAGGTGTCAGTGGTGGATTTGGGAAGCAATTAGAATGTTTTAGATGATCAATCATTATAGCTGTTCGAATCAGAAGAGTTTCGATCCATCGAAAGGAGTTTCGATGATGTCGATGATAGAGATCATGACATATCCCATTACCATACAGAACTGAATCTAACTAGGTCACATAAACAAGAGTTTGAATCTGGTGATCATCAATTGAACTAATCTAGTTCAATTGATCTGAATGAGATTCAATTAGGTTCAAGGAAATCGTGCTAGCACTCGATTGAACCTAACATTTTTCTTTTACCATCATAAATAGTTGTCCTAATTGAGCAAAAAGAGTTTGTGCTCAATCAGAGCCCTTCACTTGGTCTGACTAGAGCCTATCTAGATTAGAAAATGGTTGTCTTATTTTGTAAGATAATACCTACCATTTTTGGTCACCTGCCATTTCTCGTCCTTCGACTTTGGTCAAAAGTTGATCATTGATTGGTCAAATATTGACCATTGACACTTGGACTTCTGTCCACATGTCATGCACCTATTGGAGAGCTAGTGGGGGCTTGTCTTCCTGCTAGAAACTAGCAAGGAGGAGGGTGCACGCCTTGGCGTGTGCCCAAGCTTGAGGCGCCCAGGAGTCCCTGTTGGACAAGGACTCCATCTCCTTATTGGATTCTGAATAGACTCCTCCTAAGAACCAACTTTGATTGGTCTTAAGCACCATCTAAGGATGAATCTAAGAGACTCTATTCCCACCAATCATATTTAGATTTGATTTCACAAAGGGTTGTGATTGGTTGGGATGAATAGGAGTTGGATCACGCATAGTCTATAAATAAGATCCTGCACCCAACTCAAAGCATTGACACAATTCTCTACGCCCCAAGACTGCCTCTCTCTTCCTCCTCCACACCAAGTTCATCTTCTCCCTCTCCTCTCCACACTCAAAGAAGTTTGGGATCTATGTTGGTGCAATCTAGGCAAGAGAAAGATGACAGAAAGCTAGAAGGCTGCGCTGCTGCAAAGGATAACTACTGATCTTCGAAAGCTATTTTGAAGATCCTCCAAATCAGATTCTGATCTGATTTTTGGAGGCATGATAGAAAAAAAGAGGATCTCCAGATCTAGCTCGAGTGGATATCGGTAGAGGACAGGCACTTGCCTGGCTAGATCCAAAATCTTTCGCTGCTTACAGGATCATCAACGGGTAATAGGATTACCCAACATCAAGATAAATTAATTAAATCTCTCTCAACCACACACCCAGAGGACCACACACGCCAGATTTAGATTTAATTTATCTTGATGTTGGGTAATCCTATTACCCGTGATGATCCTGTAAGCAGCGAAAGATTTTGGATCTAGCCAGGCAAGTGCCTGTCCTCTACCGATAATCCACTCGAGCTAGATCTGGAGATCCTCTTTTTTTCTATCATGCCTCCAAAAATCAGATCAGAATCTGATTTGGAGGATCTTCAAAATAGCTTTCGAAGATCAGTAGTTATCCTTTGCAGCAGCGCAGCCTTCTAGCTTTCTGTCATCTTTCTCTTGCCTAGATTGCACCAACATAGATCCCAAACTTCTTTTGAGTGTGGAGAGGAGAGGGAGAAGATGAACTTGGTGTGGAGGAGGAAGAGAGAGGCAGTCTTGGGGCGTAGAGAATTGTGTCAATGCTTTGAGTTGGGTGCAGGATCTTATTTATAGACTATGCGTGATCCAACTCCTATTCATCCCAACCAATCACAACCCTTTGTGAAATCAACTATAATATGATTGGTGGGAATAGAGTCTCTTAGATTCATCCTTAGATGGTGCTTAAGACCAATCAAAGTTGGTTCTTTAGGAGGAGTCTATTCAGAATCCAAATAAGGAGATGGAGTCCTTGTCCAACAGGGACTCCTGGGCGCCTCAAGCTTGGGCACACGCCAAGGCGTGCACCCTCCTCCTTGCTAGTTTCTAGCAGGAAGACAAGCCCCACTACTCTCCAAATAGGTGCATGGACATGTGGACAGAAGTCCAAGTGTCAATGGTCAATATTTGACCAATCAATGATCAACTTTTGACCAAAGTCGAAGGACGAGAAATGGCAGGTGACCAAAAATGGTAGGTATTATCTTACAAAATAAGACAACCATTTTCCTAATCTAGATAGCTCTAGTCAGACCAAGTGAAGGGCTCTGATTGAGCACAAACTCTTTTGCTCAATTAGGACAACTATTTATGATGGTAAAAGAAAAATGTTAGGTTCAATCGAGTGCTAGCACGATTTCCTTGAACCTAATTGAATCTCATTCAGATCAATTGAACTAGATTAGTTCAATTGATGATCACCAGATTCAAACTCTTGTTTATGTGACCTAGTTAGATTCAGTTCTGTATGGTAATGGGATATGTCATGATCTCTATCATCGACATCATCGAAACTCCTTTCGATGGATCGAAACTCTTCTGATTCGAACAGCTATAATGATTGATCATCTAAAACATTCTAATTGCTTCCCAAATCCACCACTGACACCTAGCAGTATATGGTGGCAACCCATCAGAGCTAAATGCGAACCTCTTGTTGCATCTACCTGTGTGATTAAGTTCTTCTATCTTGAACCCCCGATCAGATTAGGATTAAGGTGAACTCGTCAACCCTAGTTTCTGTCAATATGATGTAATCATTCGATTCAAGTCCGATGTGAAAATCTAAATAGTAACTCTTTCTATTATTTCACTCTACCATGGACATGGGCTTTTGACTTGATTCTCATGATCATCATAGGGCAGCTCCTCTACCACCGAGGTAGATAGATTCCATCTTTGATTCAATCCAGTGCCTACAATGAACATGCTATAGCCAACATACATCTCAGGATTCCGAATGGCTAGGAGATCGAGTTATGGTGTAGTCAAACTATAACACCCTCAAGGTGACCTGTCGATGCACCTCAGGTCAAAGAACCAGACACACTACTATAGCATCGAGTTAGTCATTGACGAGAAGGTAGACTTCCTAATGACTACTTGAGGTGGTCACGCTCAGTGCCCTCATTCTCTAATGAGTATCTGTACTATTGCTTCGTTGTCTCCACATCGTAGACTCAAGACTCATCTACCAATGAGAAGAGATTGTACACCAACCTTTCAAATCAATCACCATCCTCGTGATGATCCTATGGTCGGAAGCATTTTATGAGTTAATAATGATTATTCATGTCTTAAATTTTTAACTCTTGAAAATAAAATTATCATTACCATTAACTCAAAGGATGTATCACAGACACTAAATACACATATGTGATAGAAAAATAACCCATTTTATTGATTATAGTCAAAATTATAAATTTTGCCCCTAAAAGTGTATTACAACTGTCAACCAATTCTGGCTTCTAGGGCATATATATCTAACAATCTTCCACCATTAA
>QRFJ01001159.1:256903-309941 GCA_006176705.1 Cocos nucifera | reverse complement strand
TTCCATTTGCCATATTCATAATCGAAATAGGCTGGCAAGTAGCAAGCAATGTTGGGATGGGATTCCTTAGCATAGCTACCGTAGAAAGGTGTCCTGATAGCAATGCCTTCGTTGTGACTATAACCTTTTGCCCCTAGCTAGCTCTTGAATGTTCTACATTCCCTATCTGCACCAATCTTTCTCTTGAAGATCCATTTACATCCCAATAGGATACTGATACCTTCTGGTGGTCTACCAGGTCCAAACTTGGTTTGAGTGCATTGAGTCGCATCTCTGACTCATTGCCTCTAGCATTTTCTTCGGAGTGATATCTAAATATCCCTCATTGTAGGTTTTGGGATCATCTACCATGAGCACCATTACCTAGAGGAACATTTTCTCTACTTCTCTGAAATAATATCTAAGTATCTTCAAGGCGGACTGGGAAACTCTTTCGAACTATGAGGGAGGAGGCAGTGTTTATTGGCTCAACTAATTTGGTTCCACATTGGTCGCGCTTAGCTCGTTTCTGTACTTGTGAGACTTTCTCACAAGCTTAATCTGCTTATTCAATGCATGCTATGCTGATAAACGTTTTTTTCCAAGCAAATATGGCATGTCGATCACTAATACATTGTGTCTTTAGAATGTAGAAATAGTAATCGCTAACTGACTCTTTAGGATTCCCTATGAATCGAAGCTTATAAGGATCTAAACTCTAACTTATCGCTTTGTTGTCTTTTGACTAGAGTCAGACAACCCAAATTTTGAGATGACTCAGACTTGGTTTTCTTACCGATGCCAATCTCTCATACGGTGTGTAGGAACGGTTTTAGAGAAACCCGTATTCAGTAAATAATATGAAGTTAACAATGAGTCGTTCCACAAAAAAAATCTAGGAAAGTCTGTGTGAAGCTCATCATGAAATCAGACCATTATCCAATAAGAGTCGATCTCGTCATTCTGGAAACCCGATTGAGTGATGTGTGTTCCTGGTGGAGTCCATTGAGAGACTACTGCATTTTTCCTTAAGATAGTTCTAGGACATTCTTCGGCCTAAGGTATTTCAACCTCCTCGATCTGATCGAAAGAATCTTAATGGGTTTTTTTCAGTTTGTTTTTCTACTTTCCATGTCTGAATTTTTGAACACTTTTTTCAAAAAGTTCAACTTGTGTCTCATGATGATGACACATACCCATACCTAGCATCAGATGCATCGGTAAAGAAATGAAGTAGATAAAATTCCTCTAGCCGGCACATCGAATGGGCCGCACCACATCAGTACTTAACTAGGTCAAAGGAATCTGTTGGACCCTCTTCCCCCTGTCCACAAGGGAGTTTAGTCATTTTGCCTTGAAGACAAGATTCACAGTTGATTAGAATCAAAAGTCAAATGACTCAATAGCCCATTTTCGTCAATTTGTTGTCCTACTTCTGCTATATGACCGTAATCTTAGGTGCCATAGATACTGTCGTTTGGACTATCCTAGGTCGTTTGCATTCACGTTTTTGCTCGATAGATAAACTAGTACATCAATATGAAGCTGATAAAAGACCATTAACTAAGGAAAGCATTTGTCATTTTATTTCTGTTTCATTAAAAATGTTACAATGGTCCTTTAAGAAGGTATCACATAACCTTCTTAGTGCTAAGCAGAAAAGAGAATAAAATTCCTGGCTAGCTGCAGGCACATAATAAAGTCTTTAAAACTAAGTCTAACCAGATGTAGAAATCGCAGAGGGTATTTCCACGACTCACTACAGCAACTCTTGACTCATTACGAATCGTAGGATCATGTCTCCATCCTCAGACCTCCTGCTATCTTCAAGACCCTGCATGGAAGTGCACAGATGAGCACTAAACCAGAGTCAAGCATCCAACTGGAGTAGAAGAACCGTAAGGTTAGACCAATAACGAGCAATACCTTCCAAAGTGACCTTCTTCTTGTTTCTTTAGGTGGCCAGGTAAGTTAGTGGCAGTTCCGCTTCCCAATAGTGCCGTCGCTGTTGCAATGGAAACTACTTTCTCTTTAGCAGACGCTCTTCATTCGTGCTCTGCTTCTTCTTCTTGTCTTTCCTATCCGTTTGCTTTTTCACGGACTTCTTTTTCTTCATAGAACTTTCTTTTGGAAGAAGTCCGTTCCATAGCAAAGAACTGGCCTTTAGAACTCTTTCATAGAAAGCTCAACGCAGTACCGGCTATTCATAACTCAGCCAAGGAATTTTTGAGTTTATGCATGTGGTAATTCAATGATGAATACCATATGCATCAGTCAGGATGCTAAATAACATCATTCTGAAGGTCCAAGTCCAACTTCACACCGAGCTTCTCAAGCTCTTCTGAATCCTTGATCATTGTCAGACATACTGACTTGGACTGACTGCCCATGCAGCAATCTTAGCCTTAAAAAGTCATTCGTGACTTGATACTTGCGCTGCGACTCTGTTCACCAAACATCTCTGGCAGGTGAGCCAACATTTGGGTGAGCAGTCCTGAATCTTCATGTTGCGCTGGAGCTATCAGACATGCGAGCCGCAACATGTGATATCCGGCCTTATTGTCTCGTCAATCATTTTTCCTAGAGACGCTTCTTTGTTGCAGATGGACGAGCTAGTAAGGTGGGAGGGTCCTTGGTCCAGTACTATGTGGTAACTCTCTCGAAACACAAAACATAATTTTTAGTTCCTGAGCCAATCTTGTAATTGGGTCCAGTCAGCTATGTGTGTCTTCAGGATTAGTGCCTATGGGATTGGGACGCAGACTATTTTCCTAGAGAGTCAAAGATTCGTAGTTAGATACTATAATTAAGCTTGACCAACTTTGTTTAGGGATTTTTATTTTTAGAACAAAATGTAGCTCCCACTATTTTCTCGGATCCTACACTCCTTGTAAGATGCGAAATCTCCACGATTATGATTTCTAGTGGTGTGCGGCATGTCTCACCGAACGCTCATCACCTCACCTAACGAGTTATGGTGATGGGTTAGCCAATGAAGTGAAACCAACTCTTTTCAATGATTCTCTAATCATGGTGCACTCCAAACTTTGGTACTCTAAATTCACTCGAATCTCACGTATCCGATATTGACCACTCAATTAGTTAGTCAAGACGCCATCATTGCTAGAACTGGGTTCCAAATTGGGGTCTTCTCACCGTATCCGGAAATTTGAGCCACAACTATCCTCCAGCCCATAGCATCCAATGCCTATAGACATGTTGATCTTCCTCGGTGCAACTGAGCGCACTGTATCCAGTCGAGAAACAAATTCAACCCCTGGAAGGGCTCCGCACAATCTACAATGGTGGAAGAACCTCGACTTAAGTCTTTTTAGGAGAATCTGATTCAGGATCTCATTAAACTAGACGTTTACATAGTCATAACAATTATGATAACCTAGTAGGCATGGCGTCTAGCTCGGATTATTGACCACCTCGGATAAGAACATGTGAGTCAACAGATATGGCAGGTAAGTGAATCTGGTGGAAGAGATATGCCATTAACTGTACAAGAACGCTTCAGGTCGAGTAGCTCCCAATTAGAAAACAGTCGGTCTCTAGTGCCGAAACTTACCTTAGACAGCCAAATTGTTGAAGCCAGACCAATTGGGTTAGGCCTACAATCCAGAACTCTAATTCTGAGCCTAATTAGGTCTTGCTGATCTGACTCGTCTTGGACCCAGCTTAACCTATTGCTGGTCAAATTCTAAGGATTGTTGTCATCTAACCAACTCTTTGATTTCAGGTTTGATCAAATTGCTTAACCCTATTGAGCTACCCAAGCCCAAAAACCCAGTATTATGAATATGTTCTTAGATTCTAATTCTTAATTTAGACGTCTAATTAATTATTCCATAAACTTAATTCTAAATTAAGTAGGTGTCATAAAATAAACTATGCACAATAAATCTAGGGTTTTAGGAATCTAGGGTTTTGACAGAAAGTAAGTTTTTGGATTTTTGATTAAGGACAGAACGGCAGCAACCCCTACCATCAATAAGAACACCCAATCGGATTGGGAGAGGAGATGGCGCTTTAAATCCTTCTTCGTTCTTATGACCGGACGGCTCAGAGCGAACGCGCTTAATCAGGAACATGTACAATCTACAAAACCATTTTAGATCTATATCAATGTATCTCATATAAAAATTAGATCTAATCAAGCATGATTTTGCATACATCTCATGTATTAATCCATGCATGTTTTCAGATCTAAATTATCCATAATATTGAAAAATATATATTAAATGATTCTTAATCAAAATAATAAATTCTAAATCTAGCATCTATGTAGAACTATTCTACAACTAGTCTAGTATGCAATCTAATCATATCTCATATGAATGTTTAAAAGTTAAATAATTTTATTTGACTGATTTATCAATGATTATTATAATAATTATAATATTCAAAAATAATAAATAAAGATCTAAATATGATGTTAATATAATTAAATCAAGAACATGCAAAGACTATTCTATAGAAACATCTCTATCTTTAAACTAGTCATTGCCTTCATTTGTAATCTTAGATCCAAATCATTTAATTTTAATTTTTTGATTCATATCTGAATCACATCTACATGTTGAATCTGAAAATCTACTTTATTTTTTTTATTAAAATAAAATTTAAAAATTAGCATCTAAATCTTTTGAATACTTGCTCTCTGATACCCTTGAAGGGAAAATCCTTATTTCCCGACCAAGTTCGTTTAGATCTTGATCGATCAGGAGATATATTTCAAAAATTTTTTTCTCTTAGATCTATTAGATCAGTGATGCATTTAGATCTGATTCTTTATTTAATATTAAAAATAAAAGTAGATAAATTAAATCACATTAATTTACCTGAAGTAGGGTAATCCTTATTACCCGTTGAACTGATATAAGCAGCGAAAGGTTCTGGATCAGCACGGCAAGCGCCTGCCTCTATCGTATCCACTCAAGGCTTGATCGTGAGATCCTCTTCCTCTCTATCACTGCCTTCAAAAATAGATCTGGATCTGATTGAGGATCTTTCAAAACTCCTTTTTGAAGTATCTGGCAGTCTTCTCGCCAGCAGCGCAGCCTTTTCTTGCTTTTGATCTCCTTTGTTGATCTAAATCGCACCAATCCAAATCCAAAAACACTTTTTGGACGTGGAGAGCAAGGGCAGAAGAGAGTATGGCATGGAGAAAGGGGAGAAGACAGCCTTGGGGCGTGGGAAATTGCTTCTTGATTATTATTTTTCACTTTGGGCGCTGGTTCTCTATATAGACTAAGCGTGATCCAAGGTCATCTTCCTCCCAACCCAATCACCAAACCCTTTGTGAAATAGATTAAAATCTGATTCGTGGATTAGAGTCTTGATCCTCTTGGAGAGTGCCTTGGACCAGTCAAACTGGATTCTTTAGAATAGAACTCTAATTGGAATCCTAAAGGTGAGGTGGAGCTCCTTGTCCAAACAATACTCCTAGGCGCCTCCTAACTTGGCTCACGCCACCTTGGCGTGCGCCCTTCTCCTGCTAGGTTCTGGCAGGCGGACAAGCCCCCACCAGCCTCTCCAAATTAGGTGCATGACATGTGGTCAAACAGTCAATAGTGACTCAGTGTTTGACTATGCAAGTCTCTTAATGAGTAATTGTACCGAGTGCTATAAAGGTGTGGTAGACTTTTCGACTCAATCACGTCATAGTAGAGACTTATTAGTTATGTCTGTGATATTGGACTACCTTTTGAGTCTCAATAAGGTAATAGCAGGTAATTCTATTTCATACTATAATACGGACAGACCGTATTCTGACTTGGACAACCTCCAGTCAGACCATATGAAGGCCTCTGATTGCAGCATCAAACCATATCATGTCGAGGACAATAACTTAAGTTTATCTATGAATTAATCAAAGATTATTAACTGACAACGTTAAACAGCGTTTCAATCCGAGTGCTAAGCTGCAAATTTCTCTCACTTGAATCCATAATCCACAATCTCTTCAGAAGTCAATTATGAACGTGGAATGCGAGTTTGTCAATGCCATGAGTCGAGCCAATTAGCAAAGCTGCCGTGTGTTTGTAAGTCGTGCGGACTCTATGTTCACGGTGGTAGTCAGTGTACTGAGTCTATTAGTCCGGTTATAATGGTGGATGGTAGACTGTACCATGAGACTGCTACTATCTAATATGGTAATCCATCATTCGGAAACATCCTATGTGCGATGAGCAGTAGAGACTCCTATACTGAGTGTTGACCAAACTCGAACACGTAGAAATGTACTACTTCATGCAGTAAACTTAACTCTATATTTCTAACTGTGCGCCAAATCCAACCAGTACTAACCTAGCTAGCCGATGCTTACTAATGCTGTGAGGAGCCCATCGAGTTACGTCTTGAAGTGGTGTCTATTACCTTCTCTTTGGCTCTAGCATAGCCTAGTGTGACTTCAGTTAACTTCTTCTATCTTGACAGTCTCCCTCTCGATGAGGGCTAGTTTAGTGAGTATGTATATGACGAGCTGCAACCTCTAGTCACATCCTCAGGTGCTTGTCACATTCACTGCATGCTACCATTCATATGCAGCATCCTCGCCATGGATCAGGTGTTGATAAATGTCTTAATTCCCAGAAACTCTTTCTATTGACTAAGTTTCAAACTCTGTTGTCAAGATGAAGGCACAATGCGATTCAGGACTGTGGACTTCTCTCAATAATCTATGGCAATAGTGCTACTCCATCTATCTCCGGACTCGAGTGAGTTTAGACTAGATGGCGCACGATCATGTCTGATTGGACTAGATCCCTTAACCAATACAAATGAAGATCAAATTTCGCAACAGTGTCAACCCCAGCCAACATACACCATACTAGGGATATTCCAGTCATGAGAGCGTAAGGGAAACTGAATAATGAGTATGTAGTCAACTATAACACCCTCAAGGTGATAACTGCCAGATGCATCTCATGTCAAAGAACCAGACACACTACTTGCCAGCATCGAGTCAGTCATTGACGATAGGTAGACTATCCTAATACTATCGAGGTGGTTCCGTCAGTGCCCGTTCTTAACGAGTACTATACTTCGCTTCGGTTCTCCACACCATAACTCAACTGCTATTCAGTAAACGAGAAGCGATCGTACACCAACTTCCGATCTAACACCCTCGTGATGATCTTGTATGCGGAGCTTGTTTATGAGTTTAATAATGATTATTCATGTCTTAATTTTTCAACTCTTGAAAATATGAATTCATTACCATAACTCAAAGGAGTTATCACGACACTAAATACACATATGTGATAGAAAATAACCCATTTCATTAATTATAGTCAAAATTATAATTTTGCCCCTGGAAGTGTATTACTAGTGTCAGCCAATTCTGGCTTCTAGGGCACATATATCTAACACAAAGAATTCAGACATGAAGTAGAAAAATAAATAGAAAAACCCATTAAGGTTCTTCGATCAGATCAAGGAGGTGATTACCTTAGCAGGAAATTCCTAGACTATCTCAAGGATAATGGCATAGTGACTCAATGGACTCCACCAGGAACACCTCAACTCAACGGGGTTTCAGAACGGAGAAATCGGACTCTATTAGATATGGTTCGATCCATGATGAGCTTCACAGACCTCCCTGATTTTCTTTGGGGACACTCATTGTTAACTTTAATCTATCTACTGAACAGGGTTCCCTCTAAAACCGTTCCTACCAACCGTATGAGATATGGACGGGTAGAAAAAGTCTGAGTCATCTCAGAATTTGGGGTTTTTCGGCTCATGTCAAAAGACAACAAGCGGACAAGTTAGAGTTTAGGTCCTTCAGAGCTCGATTCATAGGATATCCTAAAGAATCATTAGGATACTATTTCTACATTCCAGAAGACCACAATGTGATTGTGAGTCGACATGCCATCTTTCTTGAAAAATAGTTTATTCAAGATAGCGGCATTGGAAAATAGATCAAGCTTGATGAGAAAGTCTCACAAGCAGAACGAGCTAAGGACCAAGTGGAACCAAATCAGATTGAGCCGATAAGAACACTACCTCCTCCACCTCGTAGATCGAAAAGAGTTTCCGTCCCCCTGAAAGATACTTAGGTATTGTTTCAGAGGATGTAGAGGAAATGTTCCTTGTAGGTAATGGTGCTCATGGTGATGATCCCAAAACCTACAAAGAGGCGATATCAGATATCGACTCAGAGAAATGGCTAGAGGCAATGCAGTCAGAAATTGACTCGATGCACTCAAACCAAGTCTGGACCTTGGTAGATCCACCAGAAGGTATAGTACCTATTGGATGTAAATGGATCTTCAAGAGAAAGATTGGTGCAGATGGGAATGTGGAGACATTCAAGGCTAGATTGGTGGCAAAAGGTTATAGTCAATTGCGAAGCATAGACTATCAAGATACCTTTTCCCCAGTAGCTATGTTTATAAATCCATCCGCACATTGCTTGCTGTTGCAGCCTATTTCAATTATGAAATATGGCAAATGGACGTGAAAACGGCATTCCTAAATGGATATCTTGAGGAAGATATCTATATGGAACAGCCGCTAGGTTTCACATCTAGTGATGCTGATCACAAGGTTTGCAAGCTGCAAAGGTCCATATATGGACTTAAGCCAAGCATCTTGAGGCTGGAACACTAGTTTTTAATGATGTAATCAAAAAAGTTTGTTTCATCAAAAAACAAAGAGGAACCATGTGTTTTCAAAAGGGTCAGTGGGATCGCTGTTTGTCTTCCTCGTATTGTACGTGGATGACATCCTCCTTATTGGAATGATATTCCCATGTTGACATCAGTCAAGATGTGGTTGTCCAAGGAATTCTCCATGAAAGACCTAGGTGAAGCATCCTTTATTCTGGGAATTAAGGTCTATAGGGATAGACCGAATAGGATGCTAGGACTTTCACAGAAGATGTACATAGAGGAAGTACTAAAGAGGTTTAGTATGGAAAACTCTAAGAGGGGATTAATACCCTTCAGACATGGTATTCATCTTTCCAAGAAGATGTGCCCTAGCACACCTGAGGAAATAGAACGCATGAGCAAGATCCCTTATGCTTCTGCAATAGGGAGCCTCATGTATGCCATGCTATGTACACGACCTGATATAGCCCATGCTGTGAGTGTCACAAGCAGATATCAGTCAAATCCAGTTGAAGAACACTGGACTTCTGTGAAATGTATCCTTAAGTACTTGAGAAGAACTAAGGATATGATGTTGGTCTTTGGTAATGGAGAACTCCAAGTCCAGGGATACACAGACTCGGACTTCATGTCCGATATAGATGATCGAAAGTCGACATATGGCAGACTGTTTGTGCTGGAAGAGTTCCTAGCAAACGGTGATACCATCTCATCCGCGATTACCTGAGGAAAGGTTACGTTGAGGTCAAGAGAGTCAACTCCACAGATAATGTGGCAGACCCACTTACAAAGCCGTTGGGCCAGCAGAAGATCGAAGCCCACCTTGAGAAGATGGGACTTAGACTTGTAGCCAATTGGCTTTAGGACAAGTGGGAGATTGTTAGATATATGTGCCCTAGAAGCCAGAATTGGCTGACACTTGTAATACACTTCTAGGCAAAATTATAATTTTGACTATAATTAATGAAATGGGATATTTTCTATCACACATGTGTATTTAGTGTCTGTGATACATCCTTTGAGTTAATGATAATTATAATTCATATTTTCAAGAGTTGAAAAATTTAAGACATGAATAATCATTATTAACTCATAAACAGCTCCCGACCATAGGATCATCACGAGGATGGTGATTGATCCGGAAGGTTGGTGTACGATCGCTTCTCTTTAGTAGATGAGTCTTGAGTCTATGGTGTGGAGACACCGGAGCGAGAGTACAGGTACTCGTTATTAGAACGAGGGCACTGAGCTGTGACCACCTCAAGTAGTCATTAGGAAGTCTACCTTCTCGTCAATGACTGACTCGATGCTGCAGTAGTGTGTCTGGTTCTTTGACCTGAGATGCATCGGTAGTTCACCTTGAGGTGTTATAGTTTGACTACACCATTACTCGGTCTCCTAGCCATATGGAACCCTGAGGTAGTATGTTGGCTATGACATGTTCATCGTAGGAACTGGATTGCATCAAGATGGAATCTATCTACCTCGGTGGTAGAGGAGTAGCCTTATGATGATCATGAGAATCAAGTCTAGAAATCCATGGCCTATGGTAGATGAAATAATAGAAAGAGTTTCTATTTAGATTTTCACATTGGACTCGAATCGAATGATTACATCATATGACAGGACTAGGGTTTGACGATTCACCTAACCCTAATCTGATCGGGGCTCAAGATATAAGAACTGAATCACATAGGTAGCTGCACCAAGAGGTTCGCATTCAGCTCTGATGGGTTGCCACCATATACTGCTAGGTGTCATTTGGTGGATTTTGGGAGCAATTAGAATGATTTAGATGATCGATCATTCTAGCTGTTCGAATCAGAAGAGTTCTGATCCATCGAAAGGAGTTTTGATAATGTCTATGATAGAGATCATGACATATCCCATTACCATACAGAACTGAACCTAACTGGGTCACACAAACAAGGGTTTGAATCTGGTGATCATCAATTGAACTGATCTAGTTCAATTGATCTGAATGAGATTCAATTAGGTTCAAGGAAAATCGTGCTAGCACTCGATTGAACCTAACGTTCTTCTTTTGCTATCATAAATAAGTTGTCCTGTCTGAGCCAAAGGAGTTTGTGCTCAATCAGAGGCCTTCATATGGTCTGACTGGAGGTTGTCCAAGTCAGAATAGGTTGTCTTATTTGTAAGACATTACCTGCCATTTTTGGTCCCCTGCCATTTCTTGTTCTTTGACTTTGGTCAAAAGTCTACCTTTGACTGGTCAAACGTTGACCATTGACACTTTGACTTTTGACCACATGTCATGCACCTATTGGAGAGCTGGTGAGGGCCTGTCCCCCTGCCAGAACCTGGCAAGGAGAAGGGCGCACGCCAAGGGTGGCGTGAGCCCAAGTAGGAGGCGCCTAGGAGTCCTTGTTGGACAAGGACTCCACCTCCCTTTTGGATTCCAATCAGAGTTCTACTAAGAATCTAGTTTGACTGGTCTTAGGTGCCCTCTAAGGAGGAATCCAGGGGTCTCTATTCCAACCAATCAGATTTAGATCTGATTTCACAAAGGGTTGTGATTGGTTGAGAGGAAGAGGAGTTGGATCACAAGAGGTCTATAAATAAGACCCTGCGCCCAACCCTAATGCTAATGCAATTCAATTGAGAAACCCCAATGCCCCAAGGCTGCCTCTCCCCTCCTTCTCCATGCCATAGTCTCTTCTCCCCTTGCTCTCCATGTCCAAAAGAGTTTTGGACTTAGGTTGGTGCGATTCGGATCAAGGAAAGGCGATCAAAAGCAAGAAGGCTGCGCTGCTGCAAAAGGACGACTGCAGATCTTCAAAAGAGTTTTGAAGATCCTCCAGATCAGATCCAGATCTGATTTTTGGAGGTGTGATAGAGAAGAAGAGGATCTCCAGATCCAACCTGAGTGGATATCAGTAGAGGCCAGGCGCTTGCGTGGCTAAGATCCAGAACTTTCGCTGCAATAAGGATCATCTACAGGATAATAGGATTACCCAAATCAGGTAAATTAAATTTGATTTAATTTATCTTATTTTATTTTATTTATTAAAATAATAAGAATCAGATCTGAAATATATCAAGATCTGATTGAGATCAAGAGAAAATTTTTGAAATATATCTCTTGATCTAATCAGATCTGGACGAACCTGGACCAGTAAATCAGGATTTCCCTTCAATAGTCTCTTCTCCCCTTGCTCCCCATGTCCAAAAGGAGTTTTGGACCTTGGTTGGTGCGATTCTGATCAAAGAAAGGCGATCAAAATAAGAAGGTTGCGCTGCTGCAAAGGACGACTACTCATCTTCAAAAGAGTTTTGAAGATCCTCCAGATCAGATTCAGATCTGATTTTTGGAGGCGTGATAGAGGAGAAGAGGATGTCCAGATTCAACCCGAGTGGATACCGGTAGAGGCCAGACATTTGCATGGCTAAGATCCAGAACCTTCCACTGCAAATAGGATCATCAATAGGGTAATAGGATTATCCAGATCAGGTAAATTAAATTTGATTTAATTTATCTTTTAATTTTATTTTATTAAAATAATAAGAATCAGATCTAAAATATATCAAGATCTGATTGGGATCAAGAGAAAAATTTTTGAAATATATCTCTTGATCTGATCAGATCTGAACGAACCTGGATCGGAAAATCAGGATTTTCCTTCATATGACACATGGGTAGATGTCCAAGGGTCAAAGGTCAATGTTTGATCAAAGTCAAAAGACCTGAATTAGCAGGTGATGAAAAATGGTAGGTGTTGTCTCAAATTTATCTCATAAATTAAGACAATCTTTTCTGACCTGGATAAGCTCTAGTCAGACCAAGTAAAGGTACTTGAGTGAGTACAAATATATTTGGCTCAGTCGAGATAATTTTTAATGATAGTAGAAGGAGAACGTTAGGCTTAATCTTATGCTAGCATGATTTTCTTGAACCTAATTGAATCTTATTCAAATCAATTGAACTAGGTTAGTCCAATTGATGATATCCAGATCCAAACCCTTATTTGTGTGATCCAGTTAGGTTCAGTTCTATATGATAATGGGATATGTCATGATCTCTATCATCGACATCATCGAAACTCCTTTCGATGGATCAAAACTCTTCTAATTCAAGCAACTAAAATGATTGATCATCTAAATCATTCTAATTGCTTCCAAAATCCACCAGAAACACCTAGCAGTGTATGGTGGCAACCCATCAAAACTAAAAATGAACCTCTTAGTGCAGCTATTTGTGTGATTAAGTTCTTCTATCTTGAGCCCCGATCAGATTAGGGTTAAGGTGAACTCGTCAAACCCTAATTTCTATCATATGATTTAACCATTTGACTCAAGTCCGATGTGAAAACTTTAATAGAAACTCTTTCTATTATTTCACTCTGCCATGGCCATGGGATTATGGACTTAATTCTCATGATCCTCATAGGGTTTCTCCTTATCCACTGAGGCAGATAGATTCCTTCTTGGTGCAATCCAATTCCTACAATGAACATGCTATAGCCAATATACACCTCTGGATTCCGAATGGCTAGGAGATCTTAAGGTGAACTGCTGATGCACCTCAGGTCAAAGAACTAGACATACCACTGCAACTTTGAGTCAGTCATCGATGAGAAGGTAGACTTCCTTATGACTGCTCGAGGTGGTCACGCTCAAAGCCCTCATTATCTAATGAGTACCTATACTCTCGCTTCGGTATATCTATACCATAGACTCAAGACTCATCTACTATAAAGAAGCGATTGTACACCAATTTTTTGGATCAATCATCATCCTTATAATGATCCTACGGTCGGGAGCATTTTATGAGTTAATAAATAAAAATTCTTGTCTTAAATTTTTAACTCTTGAAAATAAAAATTATCATTACCATTAACTCAAGGGATGTATCACAGACACTAAATACACATTTATGATAAAAAATAATGCATTTTATTATTTATAGTCAAAATTATAATTTTACTCTTAGAAGTGTATTACAAGTGTTAGCCAATTCTGACTTCAAGGGCACACATATCTAACACTAGCTCCAGCTTCGGCTTTAGCTTCAGCTCCCGATGATGACAACAATAATGTAGATTTAGGAGACTTTTGATGTATTTTATTTTTTTAAAAAAATATTATAATAAATTTTATTCGATAATAAAATTTTAGCATTTTAGAATAATTTTTATGTTTATTATATTTTCTTATGTTATACATCTATATTTATCAAGTAAAATATATAAAAAAATAAATTTTTTTTAGTTATTCAAGATCTACAGTAGCGATTTTATAATTGCTGCCATATCCATGCCAACCGTTGTCATAGATCCTTTGTGTAAACAGTGCCAACCGCTGTATTAGATCTATGGCAGTGGTTACATAACTGCTACTATAGGTCGATTTATTACAGCAATTTATAAATCACTGCAATAGGCTATCTATGGCAGCAATTCAAATAACCACTGTCATAGAGCTACGATGATGGCCGTAGTAGCAGCGGTTGAAAAATCACTATCATAGTCTATAGCAGCGATTTTTATGGCAGCAATTTTTTGGACTACGACAGTGGTTATGAATCGCTGTTGT
This sequence comes from Cocos nucifera, assembly GCA_006176705.1. NCBI lineage: Eukaryota > Viridiplantae > Streptophyta > Magnoliopsida > Arecales > Arecaceae > Cocos > Cocos nucifera. Next base: position 295,782 of record QRFJ01001159.1, on the reverse strand, counting down.
AGCCCTTTTTTGTAGTAGTGCCGATAGCACATGAACCAATTTCTTATACTAATTGAAGTGACCATATAGTAATGATACCCGACATTTAGATAGGCTGAATAATGCAATTGCAACATTCAGAACCTACGTGAATATGGTTACCGCATAATTCATCCGTTTGATCTCTGTGCATAGGATGACTCAGGATTTAATTGTCAACCATGGAAGATACATCCAAATCATGTCTCAAAGCAATTAGTTCTATGACCCCTCACTAGGACTATCCTAGCCAAGGCTTTGCTAAATTGAAATACTATTGAACATAGCTCCTAAAATTAGCTATGGACAATCCCATCTTGATTCACGCACCGACTCCTCAAGTACTTGACTATACCTAGAAACCTTCCATCACTGAATTAGAAATTCAGGTAGTCCAGCCCCAAAGCGCAGTGAGTTGCTTGGAAGTCACCATGGTAATCTCAAGTCAGAGGAACACTTATGCACATATTCTATCGAAGTAATTTTTGATAGCAAAAAAGCTCTGGAGTTGGTCACGTTTGGTGCAGATGTACCCCTACATTTCACCTGTATGCCATACCAGTGTCTCCACGCTTCTTGGTTAAGAGGACAACCAACCTATACGATACATAATGACTTATACTCGATAGATGTTGTCATCCTTGGTAACAACGTACCATTTGGTTGTGAATAATTTTAAGGATTAAATGATAAATCCTCCTTTGTCGATTCTAAATAGTCCTTAGGATTTCATCTCAACAGACAAGAATTCATTAGAAGATAAAAAATTTATGATGAAAAAGTTAAAATAATTTTTATTCAATTAATAATTCATATATAATTACATAAAATAGCTCAATCATCAATAGACTGACGATTGGCTTTGGAAAATTATTTTCAATAATCTTTTACTTGGCCTAAAGTCAATCGGTGCAGTATCATATATCCATCTTCGACTTGAAGTTGTCGAGCTCCTTCACCATAATGGCTTTAGTGAAAGGATCAGTCAAGTTCTTCTTTCCATCGATCTTTTGAAGATCGACATCACCTCAATCCATGATCTCCCAAACAAGATGGAAGTGGCGTAAAATATGCTTCGTCTGCTGGTGTGCATTCAATTCCTTCGCCTAAGCTATGGCTCCAGAGCTATCGCAGAAGTGCAAAATTGGACCATCAAGAAAGGATGCAACTCCGAGCTAGATGATGAACTTCTTCAGTCATACCATTTCTTTGGCAGCATCTAATGCAGCAACATATTCCACCTCGCATACTAAATTGACCATGGTGTGCTGCTTGAAACTTTTTTAGCAGACAGCACCATCATTAAGGATAAATGCATATCCCGATATACTCTTGCTATCATCATGATCAGATTGGAAGCTGGAGTTTGTAAACCCCATAAGTCTCAAGTTTGACTCACCATAAAGAAGTCGCTGGTCTTAGTATTTCTCAAATACTTCAAGATGGTTTTAACAACCTTACAGTGGTTCTCCCCTAGATCAGATTGGTATCTACTCATTACCCCTAGTGAGTATGCCACATTTGATCGCGTATATGTCATGGTGTACATAATAGAACCCACTGCTAAAGCATATGGAATTCTACTCATATGCACTCTCTCTTGAGGTATTACCGGACAATTCCTCTTCAAGAGAAAAATTCCATGACCTATCGATAGATAGCGCTTCTTAAAATTTTTCATCCTAAACCTCTTTAGTACAGTGTCAATATACGTGGACTAAGACAATCCAAGTAATCTTTTAGATCTATCTCTATAGATCTTCATCCCTAGGATGTAGGAAGCTTCTCTCAGATCTTTCATGGAGAACTATGATGATAGCCAAATCTTTACTCCTTTATTGTAGGGACATCATTTCTAATTAAGAGAATGTCATCCACATATAATACTAGAAATATAATTGCTAGACCATTAGCCCATTTATATATGCAGGATTTATCTTCATTCTTAACGAAGCTATACGTCTTGATCATCCTATCAAAATGTATATTCCAACTCTGAGATACCTGCTTCAGTCCATAAATGGACCTTTGAAGCTTGGACACCTTAGACTCATCTGTGGATGTGAAACCTTCAGGTTGTATCATATACACCTCTTCAGTCAGCTCTCTATTTACAAAAGCTATTTTTGTATCCATCTACTAGATTTCATAGTCTAGATGCACAGTTATCACAAGCATGATCCAAATGGACTTGAGCATTACCACAGAAGAGAATGTCTCATCATAGTCTATACCATAATATTGACAATACCCCTTGGCAACCAAATGGGCTTTATAGGTCTCCACCTTCTCATCTGTGCCTCTTTTTCTTTTGAAGACCTACTTATACCTTATGAGTTTTACCCCTTCAGATGGGTCAACCAATGTCCATACATCATTGACCTTCATGGACTCCATTTTTGATTGCATGGTCGCAAGCCATTTTTCAGAGTCAGATCTCTGCATTGCATCCATGTAGATGATCGGATTCTCATTGTTCTCATCGAGTTCGACAGGATCATCATCTTGGATCAAGAAATTATAGTATCTATCTAGCTAACGTAGTACTCTACTAGATCGCCTTAAGGGTGCAGGTTCAGTAGGCTCCAGGTCTGATTGAATCAAATCTAGTTCTGGTTCAACTACTTGTGTCGGTTTTTCTACCTACCAAACTTTCTCAAGCTCGACCTTAGAGGCATTAGTCCCTTCACCAAGGAACTTCTTTTCTAAAAAGACTACCTTAAAGCTGACAAATACTTTCTACTCATCAGTAAGGTAGAAGTAATACATTTTAGTCTCTTTTAGATATCTAATTAAACTATACTTGTCAGACCTAGGTCCAAGCTTGTCCGTTACTAAACGTTTGACATAAGCCGAACACCCCAAAATCCTAAGGTGCGAGAGTACTAGCTTACGTCCTATCCACATCTCATATAGTATTTTAGAAATAGACTTACTCGAAATCCTATTTAGAATATAACAAGCTAACTCGAACACATATCCTCACAAGGAGATAGGCAGATCAGCAAACTTCATCATGGATCAAACTATGTCCAATAGGGTTCGATTTCTCTTTTTAGACACACCATTATGCTATGGTGTTCCAGGAGGAGTCCATTGGGAGAGAATTCCATTCTTTTCAAGATATGTCAGAAATTCATCAAAAAGGTACTCACTCCCTCGATCAGATCGAAGAGTTTTAATACTCTTTTTAGTTTACTTTTTTACCTCATTACGGAATAGTTTGAACATTTCAAACGACTTCGACTTATGCTTCATTAAACAGACATACCCATATCTCGATAGGTCGTCTGTGAAAGTTATGAAGTAAAAATATTCATCTCTAATGCTTGTGCTCATGGGTCAACATACATCAGTATGTACTAGACCAAGGAGTTCACTAGCTTATTTACCCTTTCTAATAAAGGTGACTTGGTCATCTTCCCAAGGAGACAAGACTCATAGGTCGGAAGTAATTCACAATCACTGACCTCAAGAATTTCTTCTTGAGCCAATCTGTTTATTCTATCCTTGTTAATATGACCTAGCATACAGTGCTAAAGATAGACATCTGACACATCGTCTAATCTAGGGCATTTATCAAAAAATTGAACTGCATTAACAAGCTTATGATAATAGATAAATTTTATTATTCAATTGTCCAACACAAACTATAACACCATTCAAAATGACATTACAAAAATTTACTTTTATTAAAATTTAATAACTATTCTTGGCCAAAAGGCCTAAAGAAATTATATTTAATAAAAAACTTGGACAAAAGTGACAATCACTAAGAATAACTCTATGAGAATTGATTACAAGGTTTATGATTCCTAAGGCTAGAACTGAAACTTGTCATCCATCTCCAACATTCAGGAATCTCTCACCATCACCAAATCTCCTACTGACCTAAAAATCCTGCATTAAATTACAAATATGATAAGAGCTTCCGATATCTAATACCCAGGCAGTAATATGATAAATTGAGAAGTTGCAAGATGCTATCACATAATTACCTTGCCCAGCAACCACTTGCTTCCTCCTCAGTCCGTTTGGGTCCAGGGAGGCAATGTGTTGAGGATAGTTTCTCTTTCAATGCCCCCACTTCTTGCAAAAGAAGCACTCCACATGGCTTTGGTCAGGCTTGTGCTTCTTGGTCTGACCCTGTGCAGACATCCCAGCATGCGGTTGCACCTTCTTGTTATTCTTCTTCTTATTTTTCTTTCCTTTGTTAAAGGATCGACTAGAAGAAGATCCTCCCACTACATTCACCGACTCTTTTTGGAGCTAGTGATCCTTCTCAAAGTTTTGCAGCAACCCCAATAAGCCATGGTAGTTCATTGCAGGCTTTGTCATTCTACAATGAGTAAGAAAAGTAGGAAAGGACTTGGGCAAAGAATTTAGGATCGCATCCTTCCCGAGCTGCTCATGCAGGAAAAAACTCAGCTTACTCAGGTGCTCAATCATTTGAATCATTTACAATACATGAGCGGTTATAGATGCCCCATCCCTCATTCGAGCATTGAAAATGGCACAACTAGTCTTATGCCTTTCAACGTCATCAGGCGTACTAAAGGAGTCTTTCAACATTTGAAGCATCTCTTTAGATTGAGCATTCTTGAACTTATGGCTAAACTCATCGTTCATTACCGCCAACATGATGTACTGAATGGTGGTGTGATTATTGGGCCACTTCTGATAAGTGTCTCAGATTGCTCCTCTAGCATTCGGAGCTAGCTCCTTAGGTGCTGGATCAATTAATACATACAACATCCGCTCATGCTCCAGGACGATCTTCAACTTTTGATATCAACTATGAAAGTTGGATCCCATGAGTTTGTCATTATCCAACAATGACTGGAGCGATAGGATAGTGGCCATTTTTGCACAAAAAAAATCATAGACCTAATTAGTATATGAATTATTTACTCTAAAGACTTAGACTTTAGTCTAAAGGTTCTCCCAATATTTTGTTCGAATCAATAGTCTCTACCTCTAATTTAAAAAATTATCCCTAATTTTTTAGTGGGTACTAGAATCCACATAGACTACATAAGAGCCTAACTTTGGTTGGTCAACCCGTGTGCACCTATGGGTATGTTCATAACAAATTGTTTCACCAAACAACTTCTAGTAATTTAATTTTTGCCATGAAAACCTAATCCATAGGCTTTGACCTCCACTAAAAAGATTCAGTTAGGTCCAACTATTAACATGACCATATTTGGTGCATCAGACCAACGAATAATCATGCCTGACTTTGGCTGGCCAACCCGACCACCATTAGAAAGACATTCAAATTATCATATTATGAATGATAATTTCATTAGTCAATAAGCACCAAGTCTTTGGACCTCCAATGATTATTAAACTAATGGACTCATTGTCACTCAACTTAATGAAAAGCAATGACTTAGTTATCCCCACAACTTTATCATTTTAAGGATCTAATAATTTTAGAAAATTTTATTAATTATTTTAAGAATAATCAACCTACCAATTTGGATCCCTCCATTGACTTCACCTAGTCAGATCAATAAGGACCTAATTAAAACTGGCATTAGGAGCACCTAAATCAGTTAAACTAATTTACCTAATTGACAAGGGTAAGCTCAAATCACCAAGTGGTCTAATCGAAATCTAATTCACCTGGATGGCCAGGTAAGTGAGATTAGTGAAAGGAATATGCCATTAACTCATCAAAGACCAAACTAGTGCAAGTAGCTCCCAATTAAAAACCATTGATCTAAACTACAAGACTTACCTTAGACACCATTTGATTCATTAGTTTCAATTTGACCAACCTAGCAATTTTAGGTTCGACTGCATAGCCCCGAATCAACTCCATTTGATCCTTGTTAAAGGCATGGGCCTAACCAACTACAACTATTGTAATTTGGTCTAAAGAGTCCTTGACCTAATCTAAATTAACATTTAGTCAGATTTAATCAATTACTCTAATTTAGTCCATTCTTTAACTAACTTTATGTCTAACCTAATTAATGGACCTAATTCGACTAACCCGATAATCCACATTTTATGATCAATGACTTAGGATCTTTAATTCATAATTCTAGATCCTAATTTATCATGCTTAATTCTTAATTAAGTTTAAGGATGAGGATTGAGGTTCAGTATTTTAAAAATATTTTTTAAATTTTTAAAAGGTTTTTTATATTCTAGCACTATTTTGTTAGATATATGTGCCCTAGAATCCAGAATTGGCTGATCTCGTAATACACTTCTAGGGGCAAAATTATAATTTTGACTATAATCAATAAAATGGATTATTTTTTATCACATATGTGTATTTAGTGACTGTGATACATTCTTTGAGTTAATGATAATGATAATTCATATTTTCAAGAGTTGAAAATTTAAGACATGAATAATCATTATTAACTCATAAAATGCTTCCGACCATAGGATCATCATGAGGATGGTGATTGATTCGGAAGGTTGGTGTACAATCACTTCTCTTTAGTAGATGAGTCTTGAGTCTATGGTGTGGAGACATTGGAGCGAGAGTACAGGTACTCGTTAGAGAATGAGGGCACTGAGCGTGACCACCTCGAGTAGTCATTAGGAAGTCTACCTTCTCGTCAATGACTGACTCGATGCTGCAGTAGTGGTGTATCTGGTTCTTTGACCTGAGGTGCATCAACAGTTCACCTTGAGGGTGTTATAGTTTGACTACACCATTACTCGATCTCCTAGCCATATGGAAACCCTGAGGTGTATGTTGGCTATAGCATGTTCATTGTAGGAACTGGATTGCATCAAGATGGAATCTATCTACCTCGGTGGTAGAGGAGCAGCCCTATGATGATCATGAGAATCAAGTTTAGAAGCCCATGGCCATGGCAGAGTGAAATAATAGAAAGAGTTTCTATTTAGATTTTCACATTGGACTTGAATCGAATGATTACATCATATGACAGAAACTAGGGTTTGACGAGTTCACCTTAACCCTAATCTGATCGGGGCTCAAGATAGAAGAACTTAATCACACAGGTAGCTGCACCAAGAGGTTCGCATTCAGCTCTGATGGGTTGCCACCATATACTGCTAGGTGTCACTGGTGGATTTTGGGAGCAATTAGAATGATTTAGATGATCGATCATTCTAGCTGTTCGAATCAGAAGAGTTCTGATCCATCGAAAGGAGTTTCGATGATGTCGATGATAGAGATCATGACATATCCCATTACCATACAGAACTGAACCTAACTGGGTCACACAAACAAGGGTTTGAATCTGGTGATCATCAATTGAACTAATCTAGTTCAATTGATCTGAATGAGATTCAATTAGGTTCAAGGAAAATCGTGCTAGCACTCGATTGAACCTAACGTTCTTCTTTTACTATCATAAATAGTTGTCCTGACTGAGCCAAAGGAGTTTGTGCTCAATCAGAGGCCTTCACTTGGTCTGACTGGAGGTTGTCCAGATCAGAAAAGGGTTGTCTTATTTTGTAAGACAATACCTGCCATTTTTGGTCACCTACCATTGCTCGTCCTTTGACTTTGATCAAAAGTCTGACTTTTGACTGGTCAAATATTGACCATTGATACTTTGACTTCTGTCCACGTATCACGCACCTATTGGAGAGTTGGTGGGGGCTTGTCCCCCTACCAGAACTTGGCAAGGAGGAGGGCGCACGCGCCCAGGAGTCCCTATTGGACAAGGACTCCATCTCCTTTTTGGATTCCAATTAGAGTTCTCCTAAGAACCAACTTTGACTGGTCTTAGGCGCCATCTAAGGAGGAATCCAAGGGACTCTATTCCCACCAATCAGATTTAGATCTGATTTCATAAAAGGTTATGATTGGTTGGGAAGAAGAGGAGTTGGATCACACATAGTCTATAAATAAGACCCTACGCCCAACCCAAAGAGTAATTGAATAGAATTCTCTACGCCCCAAGGCTGCCTCTCTCTTCCTCCTCCATGCCAAGTTCTTCTTCTCCCTCTCCACTCCACGTCCAAAGGTAGTTTTGGATTCTTGGTTGGTGCGATTAGATCAAGAGAAAGGCGATCAAAAGCAAGAAGGCTGCGCTGCTGCAAAGGACGACTGCTGATCTTCAAAAGAGTTTTGAAGATCCTCCAGATCAGATCCAGATCTGATTTTTGGAGGACGTGATAGAGAAGAAGAGGATCTCCAGATCCAACCCTGAGTGGATACCGGTAGAGGCCAGGCGCTTGCGTGGCTAGATCCAGAACCTTCCGCTGCAAACAGGATCATCAACAGGGTAATAGGATTACCCTACATCAGGTAAATTAAATTTGATTTAATTTATCTAATTTTATTTTTAATTATTAAAATAATAAGAATTAGATCTAAAATATTCAGAATCTAATTTAGATAAAAGAGAAAAATTTTTGAAATATATCTCCTGATCCGATCAGATCTGAACGAACCTGGTCGGGAAATCAGGATTTCCCTTCAACTGGTATCAGAGCTAAGGTTCTAAAAAGTAGTTTAGATCTCTAATTTTAAATTTATTTTAATAAAAAAATAAAGTAATTTTAGATATCACATGTGATGTGATCAGATATGAAATCAAAAAAATTAAAATTAAATGATTTGGATCTAAGATTAGAAGATATGCATGACTAGTTCTAAAATAGAATAGTTCTATAGAATAGTTCTTGCATGTTTTGATTTAATTTGATTAAATCATATTTTAGATCTTTTATTTACTATTTTTTGATATTATAAGTGTTATAATAACATCTAAAAAATAGCAAATAAAAATTATTTAATTTTAAATATCATATGAGATATGATTGATGCATGTCTAGACTAGTTGTAGAATAGTTCTACATAATTGTCTAGATTAGAATTTATTTTGATTAGATCAATTTAAATCTAATTTTTTAGATTATTATGAGATAATTTAGATCTGAAAATATGCATGATTATGATACATGAGATGTATGCAAAATATGCCATGATTAGATCTAATTTGTATATGAGATATATGATATAGATCTAAAACTGTTGTTTTGTAGTATTGAATGTTCCTGATTAAGGCGTTCCTCTTGGCCGTCCGGTCATAAGAACGAAGAAGGGTTTAAAGGCCCTCTCTTCCCATTCGATGGGGTGTTCTTATGATGTGTAGGGGTGCTGCGTGTTCGTCCTTAATCAGAAAACCCAAAACTTACTTTCTGCAAAAACCCTAGATCCTGAAACCCTAGGATTTATTGTGCATATTTTGTTTATGAACCCTACTTAATTAAGAATTAAGTTTATGGAATATTAATTAGGTCTAAAATTGAGAATTTTAGATCTAAGACATATTCATAATACTGGGTTCGGGCTTGGGTAGCTCAATTAGGTCTAAGCGGTTGATCAAACCGAATCAAGAGTTGGTTAGATGGGATCAACAATGCTTAAATTGACCAGCCTAATAGGATTAAGTCTGGGTCAAGATCGAGTCACGATCAAGCAAGACCTAATTAGGCTCAGAGGGTTAGAGTCTGGATTGTAGGCTAACCCAATTGGTTCTGACTCAACAATTTGGTGTCTAAGGTAAGTTTGGCACATACGACCGACTGGTTTTTAATTGGAAGCTACTCGACCTGAATGCGTTCTTGTACGAGTTAATGGCATATTCCTTCCACCGGTCTCACTTACCTGGCCATATCTGTTGACACAGTTCTGATCTGAGGTGGTCAATAATCCGAGCTAACCCATGCCACTAGGTTAGTCATAATTGTTATGACTAATGCCAAGTCTAGTTTAATGAGACCTGAATCAATTCTCCCTAAGAAAAGATTAAGTCTGAGGTCTTCCACCATTGTAGATGTGCGGGCCCTTCCCGGGGTTGATTGTTCTCGGCTGGATACAGTGGCTCAGTTGCACCGGAAAAGATGCAACCATGTCTATTAGGCATTGGATGCTATGGGCTGGAGGATGAGTTGGGCTCAATATTTTGGATACGGTGAGAGACTCAATTAGGAACCCAGTCTATGCAAATGGTGGGTCTGACTTAACTAAGGAGTGGATCAATATTTCGGATACGGTGAGATTCATGAATTAGAGACCAAGTTTGGGTGCACCATGATTAGAGAATCATTGAACAGAGTTGTTCACTCATTGGCTAACCCATCACCAATAACTGTTAGGTGAGGTGATGAGTCAGTTGGTGAGACCGCACCACCCACTAGAAATCATTAATCGTGGAGATTTTTGCATCTCTACAGAGGGAGTGTAGGGATCCGAGAAAATAGTGGGAGCTAATTTGTTTAAAAATAAAATCCCTAAACAAATTGGTCAAGTCAAAATTACAGTATCTAACTAGAATCTTTGACTCTCTACAGGAAAATGTCTGCGTCCAACCCATTGGCACGTATCCTGGACACACATAGACTGACTGGACCCAATTATAAAGATTGGCTCAGGAACTACAAAATTATTTTGGGTTTCGAGAAGTTAACCCATGTTTTGGACCAGGACCCTCCCACCTTACCAGCCGTCCATCCACTGAACAGAGAGCGTCTCTGGAAAAATGGATTAGACGAAGATAATAAGGCCAGATATTACATGTTGGGCTCGATGTCTGATGAGCTCCAGCGCCAACATGAAGATATCGGGACTGCTCGCCAAATGTTGGCTCACCTGCAGGAGATGTTTGGTGAACAGAGTCGCGCAGCCAAATATCAAGTCACGAAATGACTTTTTAAGGCTAAGATGCGTGATGGGCAGTCAGTCCAAGATCACTGTCTGACATGATGATCAAGGACATGGAAGAGCTTGAGAAGCTCGGTGTGAAGTTGGACTTGGATCTGCAGAATGATATTATTCTGCAATCCTTGACTGATGCATATGGGCAATTCATCATGAATTACCACATGCATAAACTTCAAAATTCCTTGGCCGAATTAATGAATATGCTGGTTACCGCTGAGCTTTCTATGAAAGGTTCTAAAGGCTCAGTTCTTGCTATGGAACGGACTTCTTCCAAAAGAAAGTCTTATGGAAAGAAAAAGAAGTCTGTGAAAAAGCAAAAGGTGGAAGGATCAAAGAAGAAGAAGGCAGAGAGCCGAAGAAGAAAGGCCGATGCAAAGGAAAGTGTTTCCATTGCAACAGCGACGGCCATTGGAAGCGGAACTGCCCTACTTACCTGGCCACCCTGAAGAACAAGAAGGAAGGTCCTTCTGGAGGTATGCTCGTTATTGAGTCTAACCTTACGGTTTCTTCTGCATCCAGTTGGGTGCTTGACTCTGGTTCTAGTGCTCATCTGTGCACTTCCATGCAGGGTCTTGAGGATAGCAGGAGGCTGAGGGATGGAGACATGATCCTACGCATCGGTAATGGAGCAAGAGTTGCTGCAGTAGCCGTGGGAACATACCCTCTTCGATTACCATCTGGTTTAGACTTAGTTTTGAAAGACTGTTATTATGTGCCTGCAGCTAGCAGGAATTTGATTTCTGTTTCATGCTTAGCACAAGAAGGTTATGTGATTACCTTCTTTAAGGACCATTGTAACATTCTTTATGAAAGAAATAAAATTGCAAATGGTTTCCTTATTAATGGTCTTTATCAGCTACATATTGATGTACCTATTCTAACTATCGAGCAAAACGTGAATGCCAAACGACCTAGGGATAGTCCAAACGACAGATATCTATGGCACTTGAGATTAGGTCATATAGCAGAAGATAGGATCAACAAATTGGAGAAAAATGGGCTATTGAGTCCATTGACTTTTGAGTCATATCCAACTTGTGAATCTTGTCTTCAAGGCAAAATGACTAAACTCCCTTTTGTTGGACATGGGGAGAGGGCCACAGATCTCCTTGCCTAGTCTAGTTGTACATACTGATGTGTGCGGCCCATTTGATGTGCCGGCTAGAGGCAATTTTGTCTACTTCATTACCTTTACCGATGATATGTCTAGGTATGGGTATGTGTATCTTATGAGACACAAGTCTGAAGCTTTTGAAAAGTTCAAAGAATTCAGACATGAAGTAGAAAAACAAACTGGAAAAACCCATTAAGGTTCTTCGATCAGATCGAGGAGGTGAATACCTTAGCCGGGAATTCCTAGACTATCTTCAAGGAAAATGGCATAGTCTCTCAATGGACTCCACCAGGAACACCTCAACTCAACGGGGTTTCAGAATGGAGAAATCGGACTCTATTGGATATGGTTCGATCCATGATGAGCTTCACAGACCTCCCTGATTTTCTTTGGGGACACTCATTGTTAACTTCAATTATATCTACTGAATAGGGTTCCCTCTAAAACCGTTCCTACCACACCGTATGAGATATGGCACGGTAAGAAACCAAGTCTGAGTCATCTCAGAATTTGGGGTTGTCCGGCTCATGTCAAAAGACAACAAGCGGACAAGTTAGAGTTTAGGTCCTTTAGAGCTCGATTCATAGGATATCCTAAAGAGTCATTAGGATACTATTTCTACATTCCAGAAGACCACAATGTGATTGTGAGTCGACATGCCATCTTTCTTGAAAAATAGTTTATTCAAGATAGCGGCATTGGAAAGCAGATTAAGCTTGATGAGAAAGTCTCACAAGTACAACGAGCTAAGGACCAATTGGAACCAAATCAGGTTGAGCCAATAAGAACACTACCTCCTCCACCACCTCGTAGATCGGAAAGAGTTTTCCGTCCCCCTGAAAGATACTTAGGTATTATTTCAGAGGAATAGTAGAGGAAAATGTTCCTCATAGGTAATGGTGCTCATGGTGATGATCCCAAAACCTACAACGAGGCGATATCAGATATCGACTCCGAGAAATGGCTTAGAGGCAATGCAGTCAGAAATTGACTCGATGCACTCAAACCAAGTCTGGACCTTGGTAGATCCACCAGAAGGTATAGTACCTATTGGGTGTAAATGGATCTTCAAGAGAAAGATTGGTGCAGATGGGAATGTGGAGACATTCAAGGCTAGACTAGTGGCAAAAGGTTATAGTCAACGCGAAGGCATTGACTATCAGGATACCTTTTTCCCCAGTGGCTATGCTAAAATCCATCCGCACATTGCTTGCCGTTGCAGCCTATTTCGATTATGAAATATGGCAAATGGACGTGAAAACGGCATTCCTTAAATGGATATCTTGAGGAAGATATCTATATGGAACAGCCGCTAGGTTTCACATCCAGTGATACTGATCACAAGGTTTGCAAGCTGCAAAGGTCCATATATGGACTTAAGCAAGCATCTCGGAGCTGGAACACTCATTTTTCAATGATGTGATCAAAAAGTTTGGTTTCATCAAAAATGAAGAGGAACCATGTGTTTTCAAAAAGGTCAGTGGGAGCGCTGTTGTCTTCCTCGTATTGTACGTGGATGACATCCTCCTTATTGGGAATGATATTCCCATGTTGACATCAGTCAAAATGTGGTTGTCCAAGGAATTCTCCATGAAAGACCTAGGTGAAGCATCCTTTATTCTAGGAATTAAGGTCTATAGGGATAGACCGAATAGGATGCTAGGACTTTCACAGAAGATGTACATAGAGGAAAGTACTAAAGAGGTTTAGTATGGAAAACTCTAAGAGGGGATTAATACCCTTCAGACATGGTATTCATCTTTCCAAGAAGATGTGCCCCTAGCACACCTGAGGAAATAGAACGCATGAGCAAGATCCCTTATGCTTCTGCAATAGGGAGCCTCATGTATGCCATGCTATGTACACGACCTGATATAGCCCATGCTGTGAGTGTCACAAGCAGATATCAGTCAAATCCAGGTGAAGAACACTGGACTTCTGTGAAATGTATCCTTAAGTACTTGAGAAGAACTAAGGATATGATGTTGGTCTTTGGTAATGGAGAACTCCAAGTCCAGGGATACACAGACTCGGATTTCATGTCCGATATAGATGATCGAAAGTCGACATCTGGGAGTCTGTTTGTGTGCAATGGTGGTGCTGTCAGCTGGAAGAGTTCCAAGCAAACTGTGATAGCAGATTCCACCATGGAAGCAGAATATATCGCTGCATCAGAGGCTGCGAAGGAAGCATTCTGGTACAAGAAGTTTGCTGCAGAAATTGGAGTAATGCCATCAGATGCCATTCCTCTATACTGCGACAACAATGGCGCCATAGCCCTTGCTAAGGAGCCGAGGTCTCACCAGAAATCCAAGCACATTGAGCGGCGATACCACCTCATCCGCGATTACCTTCGAGAAGGGTTACGTCGAGGTCAAGAGAGTCAACTCCACAGATAATGTGGCAGACCCACTTACAAAGCCGTTGGGCCAGCAGAAGATCGAAGCCCACCTTGAGAAGATGGGACTTAGACTTGTAGCCAATTGGCTTTAGGACAAGTGGGAGATTGTTAGATATATGTGCCCTAGAAGCCAGAATTGGCTGACACTTGTAATACACTTCTAGGGGCAAAATTATAATTTTGACTATAATCAATAAAATGGGTTATTTTCTATCACATATGTGTATTTAGTGTCTGTGATACATCCTTTGAGTTAATGGTAATGATAATTCATATTTTCAAGAGTTGAAAATTTAAGACATGAATAATCATTATTAACTCATAAAATGCTCCCGACCATAGGATCATCACGAGGATGGTGATTGATCCGGAAGGTTGGTGTACAATCGCTTCTCTTTAGTAGATGAGTCTTGAGTCTACGGTGTGGAGACACCGGAGCGAGAGTACAGGTACTCGTTAGAGAACGAGGGCACTGAGCGTGACCACCTCGAGTAGTCATTAGGGAAGTCTACCTTCTCGTCAATGACTGACTCGATGCTGCAGTAGTGTGTCTGGTTCTTTGACCTGAGAGATGCATCGGCAGTTCACCTTGAGGGTGTTATAGTTTGACTACACCATTACTCGGTCTCCTAGCCATATGGAACCCTGAGGTGTATGTTGGCTATAGCATGTTCATTGTAGGAACTGGATTGCATCAAGATGGAATCTATCTACCTCGGTGGTAGAGGAGCAGCCCTATGATGATCATGAGAATCAAGTCCAGAAGCCCATGGCCATGGCAGAGTGAAATAATAGAAAGAGTTTCTATTTAGATTTTCACATTGGACTCGAATCGAATGATTACATCATATGACAGAGACTAGGGTTTGACGAGTTCACCTTAACCCTAATCTGATCGGGGCTCAAGATAGAAGAACTTAATCACACAGGTAGCTGCACCAAGAGGTTCGCATTCAGCTCTGATGGGTTGCCACCATATACTGCTAGGTGTCACTGGTGGATTTTGGGAGCAATTAGAATGATTTAGATTTAGATGATCGATCATTCTAGCTGTTCGAATCAGAAGAGTTCTGATCCATCGAAAGGAGTTTCGATGATGTCGATGATAGAGATCATGACATATCCCATTACCATACAGAACTGAACCTAACTGGGTCACACAAACAAGGGTTTGAATCTGGTGATCATCAATTGAACTGATCTAGTTCAATTGATCTGAATGAGATTCAATTAGGTTCAAGGAAAATCGTGCTAGCACTCGATTGAACCTAACGTTCTTCTTTTACTATCATAAATAAGTTGTCCTGACTGAGCCAAAGGAGTTTGTGCTCAATCAGAGGCCTTCATATGGTCTGACTGGAGGTTGTCCAAGTCAGAAAAGGTTGTCTTATTTTGTAAGACAACATTACCTGCCATTTTTGGTCACCTGCCATTTCTTGTTCTTTGACTTTGGTCAAAAGTCTACCTTTGACTGGTCAAATGTTGACCATTGACACTTTGACTTTTGACCACATGTCATGCACCTATTGGAGAGCTGGTGGGGGCTTGTCCCCTGCCAGAACTGGCAAGGAGAGAGGGCGCACGCCACCTGCCAGAACCTGGCAAGGAGGAGGGCGCACGCCAAGGGTGGCGTGAGCCCAAGTAGGAGGCGCCTAGGAGTCCTTGTTGGACAAGGACTCCATCTCCTTTTTGGATTCCAATTAGAGTTCTCCTAAGAACCAACTTTGACTGGTCTTAGGCGCCCTCTAAGGAGGAATCCAGGGGACTCTATTCCCACCAATCAGATTTAGATCTGATTTCACAAAGGGTTGTGATTGGTTGGGAAGAAGAGGAGTTGGATCACGCTTAGTCTATAAATAAGACCCTGCGCCCAACTCAAAGAGTAATTGAATAGAATTCTCCACGCCCCAAGGCTGCCTCTCTCCTCCTTCCTCCATGCCAAGTTACTTCTTCTCCCTCTCCTCTCCACGTCCAAAAGTAGTTTTGGATTCTTGGTTGGTGCGATCAGATCAAGAGAAAGGCGATCAAAAGCAAGAAGGCTGCGCTGCTGCAAAGGACGACTGCTGATCTTCAAAAGAGTTTTGAAGATCCTCCAGATCAGATCCAGATCTGATTTTTGGAGGATGTGATAGAGAAGAAGAGGATCTCCAGATCCAAGCCCGAGTGGATACCGGTAGAGGCCAGGCGCTTGCGTGGCTAGATCCAGAACCTTCCGCTGCTTACAGGATCATCAACAGGGTAATAGGATTACCCTAATCAAGGTAAATTAAATTTGATTTAATTTATCTAAATTTTATTTTTAATTATTAAAATAATAAGAATCAGATCTGAAACATATCAAGATCTGATTGGATCAAGAGAAAATTTTTTGAAATATATCTCTTGATCCGATCAGATCTGAACGAACCTGGGGAAATCAGGATTTCCCTTCATGTTCATAAACCATATTGGATTTATTTTAAACAAGCACTAGATATAGGTGATCACATAGAACTAGCCTATAAGGATCTTCAGCCAACTTCTCAGTCGGGCTGCCTCGGATCCCATCTATGTTGGCCTGAGCAGAAGCTGAGCTGGCTCGATTCCTGAGATAGCTGACTCGGACAAAAGTCTCGAAGGCCATCGTTCTAGTCAGGCAGGCTCGGATCCCATCCGAGCCAGCCCGAATTGAAGCCAAGTCGGCCTGGTTCCTGATCGACCCAACTAGAGCATCAATCTAGAAACCATATAATGGCTAGCATGCTGGTCGAGCTAGCTCAATTTTTGAGAGAGCCAGCTCGACTGACGAACAAAATCTTTTTAAGATCCTATTCAGGTTTAATCTAAAACTATCTACTCTACATAAAAAATTATGAAATTATTTAGATCTAATCTAAACACAAATTAATGATAAATTTTAGATTAAACCCTTCAAATACATCATAAAAAAATTAGATCTAATCTAAAGTTTTGATAATCAAGTTTATAGATCATAATATATCAGGACAATTTTTCCACTATAAGGGATAAACCTTACAGCAGGATAACCTACAGTCCATGCGATCATCATTTTTATTTTTTGTGAGCTCAGAAGTGGCACTCCGAAGTCTTGAAAACATGAGAAGATAGGTCATGAGAAGATGAAAGTAAGTCGGAAGAGAAATCAACTCTCCTAGCAAAGTTTAGAAACTAGATCGGCTCATCTTGAGACTGAGTCGGCTAAGTTAAAAACTGGGCCAACTTAGTCTAGGACTAGGTCGGCTAGATCTCAGAGAAAAATTCAGATAGAAAGTAGCAGTTTTCATAGGTTAGTCGGCTCAGTCTAAAACTGGACTGGCTCAGTTTTCATAGGTTATTATTTTGTGTATGTAGGTTGCTTGGATTTGGAGAGTTTTTCTATAAGCTTCAGATTGAGCCGACTCAGTTTTCATGGATTATTATTTTATGTATGTGAATTATTTGGATTTGGAGAGTTTTTCTATGAGCTTGGGCTTGACCCTTTGTAAAATATATGTACTGAAAATAGGTCAAGGTTGTAATGAGACTGAGATATATTTAATAAAAGCTCTTTTCTTCCAAAAATCTCTTCTTCTCTTCTTCTCTATATCTTGAATTATTTGATCATGCTTCTGCATTAATCTCTTAGAGATTCTTTCTTGTTGCTTGACTAATCACCAACGGCCATGTCGATCTGTGTGGAAAGAGTGCATATTCTTGATAATTAGTATTAGAGCGGTGTTGCATGGAAGAAAGGAAGACACCTAAGGTTTACTACATCCAGGATCTTTTACACCAGATTTTATCCTAAAACTTTTAGTTTGCTTCATGGTTATCTCTAGATTGAGGTGGAGATTGTTTACATGGAGGAATGATGATATAGAAGTTTGGAAAGAGGATCTAGGGCTAGTTAGATCTTCTTTAAAGGATAGTTTTACTAGTGTGTGTGATCATGAAGGATGTTAGGAATCTATTTTTGACTTGTTTGAAGTCATGGGATCAAGTGGATTCAAGATCGATTTTGAGAAGTTCGATAGCAAGGAAAACTTTATCCTATAGCAGCAAAGAGTAAAGGACTTGTTGGTTCAGTAAAGGATTTACAAGGTCTTGACAAAAAAAAGGTCAGAAAAGATCAATGCTAAGAATTGAAAAGAGTTGGAGGAAACTACTTTTAGCACAACCTAGATGTGCTTAACCAATCAGGTTTTGCCTGAGGTTTGCACAGAAACTACGGCAAAGGGGCTCTATGAAAGACTGGAGAATACATACATGGGAAAGAACATGATGAATAAGCTATGATTGAAGAAACAGCTATATAGTTTGAGAATATCCAAAGGAGAAGATCTTGTTGCACATATCCATAGGTTCAATCAAGTGTGTTCTGAGGTGATGAGTTTAGATGTGAAGATCGACGAGGAGGATCGGGCATTGCTGCTATTATGTTCTCTCCCAGGTTCGTTTGATGGTCTCATAACAACTTTAGTTTGTGAGAAGGAGATCCTAAACTATGAAGAGATTGTTTGTGTGCTCAGATCAAATGAGCAAAAGAAAAAGATCTACAAGAAAGATCCTAAGTCTGAGATTTTGGCTGTGAATAAAAAATAGGAAAGATCAAAGGAGAAGACAAGAGGAAAATTCAAGGGCAGGTCAAAGTCTCACGATCAGAGGAAGATGACATTGAAATGTTATAAATGTCATCAATCTAGACACCTGAGGAGAGATTGTCTCCTTTCGAGATCAAAAAAAGAAAAGGCCAACAAGAAAGATGATATAGCTTCTATGAGCAGTGGAGAAGACCTGCTAGTTATATCAGATGGATCCATAGAGTGCGATACTATGTGGATATTGGATTCAGCATGCTCGCACCACTATACTTCTCATCGAAAGTGATTTGTTATCTATCAGAAGGCTGATGGTGGAAGTGTCAGTCTTGGAGATGATCATCCATGCAAAGTAGCTAGAATTGGCTCTATCAGGGTGAGGATGTATGATGGGATTATTCATAGATTATCAAATGTTAGGCATGTACCAAAGTTGAAAAAAAAAATTAATTTCTTTGGGCTACTTGGAGGAGCAGGGTTATGCTTTTAGTAGTCAGGCTGGGAGTGAAAGTATGAAAATTTTCAAGAAAGCTTTAGTGATGATGAGAGATAGAAGACTGAGCAACAATCTTTATAGAATGGAAGGCTTAGTAGTAAATGATAGTGCAGAGGTGCTAGCAGCGGCACAGGAGGAGCAGATTTTATATCAGCTGTGGCACTATCAGATGGATCATATGAGTAACTTGGGCTTACTAAACTAAGTAGAAGAGGTATGATCCCGATCCTAAAGAAGGAGGGCATAGATCTTTATGAGCCGTGCATCTTTAGCAAATAGCATAGAATGAAGTTTGCCAGAAGTACCAAGCACAATGAGGGAGTGCTGGATTTAGCACACTCGGATGTTTGGAGACCAGCTCCAATATCAGCAGGAGGTAGGGCAAAATACTTTATCACTTTCATTGATGATTTCTCAAGGAAGGTGTGGGTTTATCTGATTAGAGAAAAATCAAAGATGTTTGCCTGGTTCAGAGCCTAAAGAGCTGAAGTAGAAAAGGAGTCAGGAAGACAGGTGAAGTGTCCGAGGTCCGACAATGCAGAGGAGTATACTAGCCTAGAATTTAGGAGGTATTATGAGGAAAATGGCATCAAATACCATTACACGATGAAGATGACTCCCCAGCAGAATGGTGTCACGGAGAGAATGAACCGGACATTGACTGAGAAGGCATGGAGTTTAAGGCTACAAACATCACTCCCAAAGTCCTTTTGGGATGATGCTCTAATTTTTTCTTGTTTTCTTATGAATAGGTTCTCTCATCATAAGCTGAATGGAGGCATTCCAGAGAAGATTTAGAGTGGAAAGAAGGTGGAGCTTGGCCACCTAAAAATCTTTGGTTGCATAGCCTATGCATATATGGAGGCAACCAAGAGGAGCAAATTGGACCTAAAATCTCAAAAGATGATATTCATAGAGTATCCACAAGGAGTCAAGGGATACCTACCATGGGACTCTCAGGTACAGAAGTCAGTGATCAGTAGGAACATTATCTTTGATGATAAGAGCATCTTGAGGAGGTCTGAGATAGATGGAACTAGAAAAACAAAGATGAACAGTGGTAACTAGTCAGAGAATGATGGTATACAGGTTACATCCACTTACAAGAGTGTTCCTATTGAGGTGGAGTTGGGCCAAAAAGTATTATCTTAGATTGAAAATTAGCATGGAGGGCCGACAGTTCAGATAGATTTGCAAATGTAACCACAGACATCAAACAGAGATGTGCCAGTGAGAGTGGCTTTGCACAAGCCCCAGCATACTATTATGAGGCCAGTTAGATATGACATTGATGAGGTTATCTCCAATACACTCATCACTGCTAATGGAGATTCAGAGAATTATGCAGAGGCCATAGAGAGTGAGGATCATGATTCATGGATATAGGCCATGATGGAGGAGATGGAATCACTTGAGAAGAATCAGACATGGTAGCTGGTTAATCTTTCAAAGGGTGCTCGACCTATTAGCTCAAAGTGGGTGTTCACAAAGAAAGAGACACCTTCAGAATAAGATGGAGTCAGATTCAAAGCAAGGCTAGTAGCAAAGGGATACTCATAAAGGGAAGGGATTGACTACATAAAAATTTTCTCTTATGGTGCATCATACATCTATTCGAGTTTTGCTGTCACTGGTGGCATAGTATAACATGGAATTGAAATAGATGGACATGAAGACAGCCTTCTTTCATGGAACTTTGGAGGAAAGAATCTACATGAAGCAGCCAGATGGTTTCATGAAGATGGGATAGGAAGAAAAGGTGTGTTTACTTAGGAAGTCTTTGTATGGCTTGAAACAATCTCCTCATCAGTGGTATTGAAGGTTTGTTAGCTTTGTCTTAAGCCTAGGTTTTAGCAGACGTGAACATGATTGTTATGTCTACATCAAGGATGTAGATGAGGAAGATGCTCTGTACCTGTTATTGTATGTAGATGATATGCTCATAGCTAGTAGAAGCATGGATGCTATGAAAAGGTTGAAAAAGGCATTATCATCCGAGTTTGAGATGAAGGATTTGGGTCCAACTGAGAAAATTCTTGGAATGGAGATTTGTAGAGATAGGTGCAAAAAAGTGCTGCATTTATCATAAGAAAAGTATGTCCAAAAAGTTCTAGAGAGATTTGGGATGGAGAAGGCCAAACCTGCAGAGACGTCATTACCGAGCCATATGTCTCTCTCCAAGTTATAGAGTCCCAAGTAAGAAGAGGAGAGAGAGTACATGAAATGAGTCCCTTATGTAAATGCTGTAGGCAGTGTGATGTACACTATGGTATGCTATAGATCAGATAAAGCACATGCAGTGAGAACGGTTAGTAGATACATGGCTAACCCTAGGAAGGAATACTGAAAAGCATTGGATATTGAGATATCTACATGGAATAAGGGATTATGGTTTGGTGCTTGGTGGGCAGTCGGAAGGATTTGAAGAACAATTTGTGAAGATGTGTGAAGGTTCAGGTCCTCTGGAAGGATTTGTTGATGCAAATTATGCTAGTGATTTTGATACAAGGAGGTCTACTATTGGATACCTCTTCTGTGTATATCGTGGACTGGTGTCTTGGAGATCAATCCTTCAGCCAATCACGGTCTTGTCTACCACATAGACCAAGTACATTTGGATAACGGAGGCGGTAAAGAAAGTCCTTTGGCTTAGGAGGCTGACTGATGAGTTAGGGGTGGAGCAGAGCAAGGTTACACTGCTTTGTGATAGTCAGAGTGCTCTATTGTTGGCATAGAACCCAGTCTATTATGCGTGCACAAAGCATATAGACATGAGATACCACAGGATCAGAGAGCTGATGGAGGAAGATGAAGTGGAACTGATAATGGTCCATACCAAAGAGAATCAATCTGATGCACTCATGAAGGTACTCCCCTGAGACTGCCTTCAGAGATGCGTGGCATGGATGGGTCTGTTGAGAAAAGATGAGTTCACAAGGACTTGGAAGCACCAAGGTGGATAATGTGAGCACAGAAGTGGCACTCCCAAGTCTTGAAAACATGAGAAGACTGGTCATGGAAAGATGGTAGCGAGCCGAAATAAAAATCAGCTCTCATAGCAAAGTTCAGAAATTGAGCCAGCTCACCCTGAGGCTGAACCGACTAAGTCAAAAATGGGCTGGCTTAGTCCAGGACTGGGTCAGCTAGGTCTCAGAGAAAAATTCAAATAGAAAGCAGCATTTTTGGGCCATTGGCATGGTACATAACTTGGTCAGCTCAGTCTGGGACTGAGCCGATCCAGTCTTAGGTTAGCCGGCTCAGTCTGAAACTGCGTCGGCTCAATTTTCGTGGGTTATTATTTTATGTACGTGGGTTATTTGGGTTTGAAGAGTTATTCTATGAGCTTGGACTTGACCCTTTGTAAAGTATATATACTGAAAATAGGTCAAGATTATAATGAGGCTGAGATATACTTAATAGATGCTCTTTTCTTCCAGAAATCTCTTCTTCTCTTCTTCTCTATTCTTTGAATTGTTTGATCATGCTTCCGCATTAATCTCCGAGAGGTTCTTTCTTGTTGCTTGGCTAATCACCAGCGGTCATGTCGATCCATATGGAAAGAGCACATATTCTCGACATTTTTTAGATTAGATTATTATTTATATCTAATCTAAAAATAATCTAAATCATGCATGTATAATACATCAAAAAACCTGCTGCTCTAATTCCAATTGAAGGGAGCGCGCAGGGTTTCTAGCTCTACTTTCAAAAAAAAAAATTTAATAAATGCATATGGATAACATTATTAATCATATTAATATTGAAAAGCTACATATCTAATCTGAAAACCTTACATGCTATAGGATCTATTGTATTATATATGCATGCATATCTAAAAATAAAAGCAAAATCAATAGTAAAACTATTTTACTGCTCTACGTGTTCAGAATATGTTACCCTTTTGTGGGTATAAGAATGCTGTAATCTAATCTCCTCTATGCAGATCTGAATGTCGTGAAACAACCACACACGCATCTGGTCTCCACGGGTAATCTACACAAGGCTCTGATCTCGATCAGTTTCTTCCAAGTGCTAGCTTTGTAGAAACCTTCAATGACTGATTTAGATCAAACTTTTTTTGATCTTCTTCATCGGATCTTCGGATGATTCTGATCCTAATAAAAGTAGATGAGAAGTTAAGAAGATTCTCCTCTTGGATTTATAATGTTACGACCCTCGTAACTCACAGATCCAAATCCCAAACCCCAGATAGATTCTAGGATATGCTCTCACCCAAATCTTTTGCACTTAAAACTCTCTTTCCTTTTTGATTTGTAGAAGAGCTCATGCACAAGATCAAAAACTTTTTTTTTGATCTTTCTTTTTTGTCGCACGTCCCAAAAAAAAATCATGCCTAAATAGATGTGCAAACCTAGAGAGCCATGGAGGGATAAGAAGTGGTTTGCAACTCAAACTCAAACTCCTTTTGAATTTGAATTGCAACCAAACCTTTTCTTATCCAACAAGGGAATGAGATGGAAGAACGCATGACCTCCCTTGCATGGAAAAACTTCATGAGAAACCTTTTCTCCTGGAGGAAGGATTTGGCATAGATTTTGGTGATGTGGCGCATGGGAAGACTAGTCAAACTAGTCTTATTGTTTATCCTCCAATTGAATCAATCCAATCTAAATTGGTTAGGCCCAATTAGACTAGATTAAATCCAAATTATTTAGACTTAATTAGGCTCAGTTAAATCTTAATCAAATCAAGAATTAATCAAGCCAAACCCCTGATCAAATAAGAGATTAAATCTTCTTGACGATTAGATCATCTTATAACCTAATTGGGTTAAATCCAAATGAATCCAATTCAATTGGTCTTGATCCAAAAATAATCACTCAATCAAATTGAGTTAATTAGTGATAAAATTACTAATTAAACTTCTCTTGATCAGCCATTAGATCAGGGAGAAACCTCTAGTGTATGTGATCCCATAGGTTTGAATCTTAAGCCAATAGCAGAGAAATCAATTTTCTGTACTAATCGATGACTATCTAGAATGGTACCTGATGTTTGGATAGACCAAATAGTGCAATCACAATATTCAGTACCAATGTGAATATGGTTACTGCATAATTTATCCCTTTGATCTTTGTGTATAGTATGACTTAGGGTTTAACTATCAACTCTGGAAGATACATCTAAATCGTATGTCAAAGCAATTAGTCCTATGACCCCTCACTATGACTACCCTGGCCAAGGCTTTGCTAAATTGAAACACTATTGAGCATAACTCCTAAAGCTAGGAGTGGTCAATTCCATCTTGATTCACGCACCAACTCCTCAAGTACTTGACTGTACCTAGAAATCTTTCATTATTGAATTAGAAATTTAGATAATCCAGCACCAAAGCATAGTAAGTTGCTTGAAAGTCACCGTGGTGATCTCAGGTCGGAGGGACACTTAAGGCCATATTCCATCAGAGTAATTCTTGATAGTAGAAAATCTTCGGAGTTGGTAACGATTAGTGCAGATGTACTCCTACATCTCACATGTATGCCATACCAGTGTTTTTACACTCCTTGGTTAAGAGGACAACCAACCTATATGACACTCAATGACCTATACTTGATAGACATTGTCGTTCTTGGTAATAATGTATCATTTAATCATAAATAATTTTAAAGACTAAATGATAAATCCTCCTTTGTCGATTCTAAATAGTCCTAAGAACTTCATCACAACAGACAAGACTTCATTAAAAGATGAAAAGTTTATGATGAAAAAGTCAGAATAATTTTTATTCAATTAATAATTCATATATAATTACATAAAATAGCTCAATCATCAATAGGCTGATGATTGGCTTTAGAATACTATTTTCAATAGTGAGTATCTTTCCAGCAAATTTCTGACATATCTTGGAGAGAATGAGATTCTCTTCTAATAGACTCCTCCTGGAATACCACAGCATAATGATGTGCCTAAGAGGAAGAATTGAACCTTATTGGACATGGTTCAATACATGATGGTATTTGCTGGTCTATCTATTTTCTTATGGGAATATGCGCTCGAGTTAGCTTGTTACATTCTGAATAGGATGCCGAGTAAGTCTGTTTCTAAAATACCGTATGAACTATGGATAGGGCGTAAGCCAGTACTCTCGCACCTTAGGGTTTGGGGGTATCTAGCTTATATCAAACATTTAGTAATGGACAAGCTTGGACCTAGGTCTAATAAGTATAATTTTATAGGATATCCAAAAGAGACTAAAGGATATTTCTTCTATCTAGCTAATAAACAAAAGGTGTTTGTTAGCTTTAAGGAAATGTTTTTAGAAAAGAAATTCCTTGGTGATGGAACTAATGCCTCGAAGGTCGAACTTGATGAAGTTCGATAGGTGAAAAAATCAACACAAGTAGCTATACCAGAACTAGATTTGATTACATCAAACCTAAAGCCTAGTGAACCTGCATCCTAAAGGTGATCTGGTAGAGTACCACATCATCTAGATAGATACTATGGTTTCTTAGTCCAAAATGGTGATCTTGTCGAAATTGATGAGAACGATGAGGATCTGATCACCTATATGGATGCTATGCAGAGACTTGACTCTGAGAAATGGCTTGAGGTCATGAAATTTGAAATGGATTTCATGAAGATCAATGATATGTGGATATTAGTTGATCCACCAGAAGGGATAAAATCCATAGGATGGAAGTGGGTCTTCAAAAGAAAAAGAGGTGCAGACAGAAAGATGGAGAACTATAAAACCTATCTAATTGTCGAGGGATATCGTCAACGTTATGGTATAGACTATAACGAGACATTTTCTTCTATAGCAATGCTTAAGTTCATTCAAATTATGCTTGCGATAGCTATCCATTTGGATTATAAAATTTGATAGATGGATGTGAAGATAGCTTTCTTGAATGGAGAGTTGGATGAAGAGGTGTATATGATACAACCTGAAGAATTCATATTTATAGATGAATTTAAGGTATGTAAGCTTCAAAGGTTCATTTATAGACTGAAGCAGACATCTCAGAGTTGGAATATACATTTTGATAGGATAATCAAAATGTATGGCTTCATTAAAAATGGAGAAGAGTCCTGCATATACAAGTGGGCTAATGGTCCAGTGATTGTGTTCCTAGTATTGTATGTGAATGACATTCTCTTAGTCAAAAATGATGTCCCTGCATTACAAGGAATAAAGATTTGGCTATTTTTATAGTTCTCCATGAAGGATCTGGGAGAAGCTTCCTACATCCTTGGGATGAAGATCTATGGAGATAGATTTAAAAAGTTGCTCGGGTTATCCTAGTCCACGTACATTGACACTATGCTAAAGAGATTCAGCATGGAGAATTTTTAAAAAGGCTATCTACCAATGGGGTATGGAATTTCTCTTTTGAAGAGAGATTGTTTGACAACATCTCAAAAGAGAGAGCATATGAGTAGAATTTCATATGCTTCGGGAGTAGGTTCTATCATGTACGCTATGACATGTACAAGATCAGATGTGACATACTTATTAGGGATAGTGAGTAGATACCAATCTACTCCAGGAGAGAACCACTAGAAGATTATTAAAATCATCCTGAAGTATTTAAGAAATATTAAGGACTAATGGCTTATTTATGGTGAGTCGAATTTGAGACTTATGGGGTTTACTAACTTGAGTTTCCAATTTGACCATGGTAATAGCAAGAGTGTGTTGGGGTACATGTTTACACTAAATGGTGGAGTTATCTGCTAGAAGAGTTTCAAGCAGCACACCATGGCCGACTCAGTTTGCGAGGCATAGTATATTGCTGCATCAGATGCTGCCAAAGAAGCAGTGTGGCTGAGAAAGTTCATAATCGAGCTTGGAGTGGCACCCTCCCTTGATGGCCCAATTCTACTCTATTATGATAGCTTTAGAGCCACTGCTCAGACAAAGGAACCGAAGGCATACTAGTGAACAAAGCATATTTTGCGCAGCTACCATCTTGTCTGAGAGATCATGGATCAAGGTGATGTCGACCTTTTGAAGATCAATGAAAAGGACAACTTAGCTGACCTATTCACTAAAGCCATTGCAGTGAAGGAGTTCGATAACTTCAAGTCGAAGATGGGTATTAGATACTACATCGATTAGCTTTAGTCCAAGTGGAAGATTTTAAGGAATAGTATCCCAAAGTCAATCATCAGTCTATTAATGGTTGTGCTGATTCTTGTACTTATATTTAAATTATTAATAAATAAAAATTATTTTGATATTTTTCATCATAATTTTTTGCATGTTCTAATGAACTCCCATATTATGGTGAAGTCCTTAGGACTATACAGAATCGACAAAGGAGGATTTATCATTTAGTCCTTAAACCTATTCACAATCAAATGATATATTGTTACCAAGGACAATAATATTTATCGAGTATAGATCGTAGTATGCCATATGTGTTGGTTGTCCTCTTAACCAAGAAGTATGAAAATATTGGTATGACATATAAGTGAGATACAGAGGTACATCCACACTAAACATGATCAACTTTGGAGCTTTTCTACTATCAAAGATTTGCTCTGATGAAATATGAGTATAGGTGTCCCTCTGATCTGAGATCAACATGGTGACTTCCAAGCAACTTACTATGCTTTGATGCCAGACTACCTAAATTTTCAATTTAGTGATGGAAGATTTTTGAAAATAGTCAAGTACTTGAGGAGTCGGTGCATGAATCAAGATAGGATTGACCACTCCAATTTAGGAGCTATGTTAAATTATATTTTAATTTAGTAATGCCTTGACCAAGATAGTCCTAGTGAGGAGTCACAGGATTGATTGCATTGAGAAACAATTTTGATATATTTTTTAAAGTTGGCATTTTAACTCTGAGTCATCCAATACATAGAGGTCAAAGGAAAGGATTATACAATAACCATATTCGTGTAGATTCTAAATATTGTGATTGCAACTATTCATCCTATTTGGACATTGGGTACCATTGTTAGATGGTTACTTCAATTGGTATAGGAATCAATTCCTATACTACCAGCTTAGGTTCGAACTTATGGAGTCACACACATTAGAGATTCCTACCTAATTTGATGGCTGATGAAGAGTTTCACTAGATTGGAACTCTTGTGAGCTCAGAAGTGGCACTCCTAAGTCTTAAAAATATGAGAAGATAGATCATGAGAAGACAGGAGCGAGTCGAAAAAAGAATCAGTCTCAATAGTAAAGTTTAGAAATTGAGCTGGCTCACTCTGAGACTGAGCCGGCTTAGTTAGAAACTGGGTTGGCTCAGTCCAGGACTGGGTTGGCTAGGTCTTTGAGAAAAATTCAAATAGAGAGCAGCATTTTTGGACTGTTGGCACAGTACACAACTAGGTCGGCTCAGTCTGGAACTGAGCCAACCCAATCACAGGTTAGCCGGCTCAGTCTAAAACTGGGTCAGCTCAATTTTCATGGATTATTATTTTATGTACGTAGATTGTTTAGATTTGGAGAATTTTTCTATGAGCTTGGGCTTGACCCATTGTAAAGTATATATATTGGAAATAGGTCAAGATTGTAAGCATGCTGAAATGAGCTGAATAAAAGCTCTTTTCTCCAAAAAATTTCTTCTTTTCTTCTTCTCTATTTCTTAATTTATTTGATCATGCTTTCATAGAGATCTCTAAGAATTACTTTCCTATTGCTTGGCTAATCGCTGATGGCCACACCGATCCATGTGGAAAGAGTGCATATTTCTAACATTTGGTATTAGAGTGGTATTGCGTGGAAGAAAGAAAGACACCTAGGATTTACTACATCCAGGATCTATTGCATCAGGTTTTATCCTAAAACTTCCAGCTTGCTTCATGGTTGTCTCTAGATTGAGGTGGAGATTGTTTACACGAAGAAATGGTGATACAGAAGTTTAGAAAGAGGATCTAGGGCTAGTTAGATCTTCTATGAAGGATAGTTTTATTGATGTGTGATCGTGAAGGGTGTTAGGGATCTGTTCTTAACTTATTTGAAGTCATGGGATCAAGTGGATTCAAGATGGATTTTGAGAAGTTCGATGGCAAGGAAAACTTTACCCTATGACAGCAAAGAGGAAAGGACTTATTGGTTCAGCAGAGGATCTACAAGGTCCTGACAAAAGAAAGGCCGAAAAAGATCAATGCTGAGGATTGAGAAGAGTTGGAGAAAATTTCTTTTAGCATAATTCGAATATGCTTGGCTGATTAGGTTTTGCCCGTGGTTTGCACAAAAACTATGGCAAAGGGGCTCTAGGAGAGACTAGAGAACACATACATGGGAAAAACATGACGAACAAGCTATGGTTGAAGAAATAGCTGTATAGTCTGAGGATGCTCGAAGGCGGAGATCTTGTTGCACATATCCAAAGGTTTAATCAGATGTGTTCTGAGGTGATAAGTTTGGATGTAAAGATCGATGAGGAGGATCGGGCATTGCTGCTATTATGTTCTCTTCTAGGTTCGTATGATGGTCTCATAACAACTCTAGTTTATGGGAAGGAGACCCTAAACTATGAAGAGGTTGTTGGAGTGCTCAGATCAAATGAGCAATGGGACAAGATCTGCAAAAAAGACTCTAAGTCTGAGATCTTGACTGTGAATGAAAGACAGGAAAGATCAAAGGAGAAGACAAGAGAGAAATCCAAGGGCAGTATAAAGTCTCATGATCAGAGAAAGATGACATTGAAATGTTATAAATATCATCATCCTGGACCCCTGAGGAGAGATTGTCCCCTTTTGTGATGAAAAAAAGGGAAGACCGACAAGGAAGATGATAGAGCTTCTGTGAGCAGTGGAGAAGACCTGTTAGTTGTATCAGATGGATCCATAGAGTGTGATACTATGAGGATATTAGATTCAGCATGCTTGCACTACTATACTTCTCATCAGAAGTGGTTTGCTACCTACCAGAAGGTCGATGGTGGAAGTGTCAGTCTTGGAGATGATCATCCATGCAATGTAGCTGGAATTGACTCTATCAGGGTGAGGATATACGATGGGATCATTCATACATTATCAAATATCAGGCATGTATCGGAGTTGAAAAAGAATTTGATTTCTTTGGGCTACTTGGAGGAGCAAGGTTATGCTTTTAGTAGCCAGGTTGGGAGTAGATGTCTGAAAATTTCCAAGGAAGCTTTGGTGGTGATGAGAGGTATAAGACTAAGCAACAATCTTTACAAAATGAAAGGCTCAATGATAAATGATAGTGCAGAGGTGCTAGCAGCGGCACAGCGAGGGAGTGCTGGATTTAGTGCACTTGGATGTGTGGGGATCAGCTCCTGTATCAACTAGAGGTGGGCCAAAATACTTTGTTACTTTTATTGATGATTTCTCAAGGAAGGTATGGATTTATTTGATCAGAGAAAAATCAAAGATATTTGCCCGATTCAAAGCCTAAAGAGTTGAAGTAGAGAAGGATTCAAGGAGAGGTAAAGTATCTGAGGTTGGATAATGGAGGAAAGTATACTAGCCTAGAGTTCAGGAGGTACTGTGAGGAAAATGGCATCAAATGCCATTATACGGTGAGGATGACTCCCCAGCAGAATGGTATCATTGAGAGGATGAATTGGGCACTGATCGAGAAGGCATGGAGTTTGAGGCTACAGACATTACTTCCAAAGTTCTTTTGGGGTAATGCTCTAACTTTTTCTTATTTTCTTGTGAATAGGTCCCCTCATTATAAGCTGAATGGAGGTATTCTAGAAGAAGTCTGGAGTAGAAAGGTGGAGCTTGGCCACTTGAAAGTCTTCAGTCGCACAGCCTATGCACATATGGAGGCAATTGAGAGGAGCAAATTGGATCTAAAATCTCAAAAGATGACATTCATAAGGTATCTATAAGGAGTCAAGGGATACCGACCATGGGACTCTCAGGCATAGAAGTTAGTGATCAGCAGGGACGTTATCTTTGATGAGAAGAGCATCATGAGGAGGTCTGGGATAGATGAAACTAGGAAAATAAAGGTGAACAATAATGGCCAGTCAGAGAATGATGGCATGCAGGTTACATCCACTTATAAGAGTATTCTTGTTAAGGTGGAGCTACATAGAAAAGTATAATCTTAGATTGAAAATCAGCATGGAGAGTCAAAAGTTCAGATAGATGTGCAGGAGTAGCCACAGACATCAGGCAGAGATGTGCCAATGAGAGTGGCTTTACACAAGCCCCAGCATACTATTAAGAGACTGGTCAGATATGACATTGATAAGGTTATCTCCTATACACTCATCACTACTAATGGAGATCTAGAGAATTATGCGGCTATTAGAAAAAGAAACTAAACGAATTTCGTCAATCTATTATAGTATTATTTTTAAATTTTTTTTTTTGTCAAAGATCGGATGTTCAACACATATAAAATAAATTAAATAATAAAATTTTTTGGGTTCAAGATTGTTAGATATATGTGCCCTAGAAGCCAGAATTGGCTGACACTTGTAATACACTTCTAGGGGCAAAATTGTAATTTTGACTATAATTAATAAAATGGGTTATTTTCTATCACACATGTGTATTTAGTGTCTGTGATACATCCTTTGAGTTAATGGTAATGATAATTCATATTTTCAAGAGTTGAAAATTTAAGACATGAATAATCATTATTAACTCATAAACAGCTCCCGACCATAGGATCATCACGAGGATGGTGATTGATCCGGAAGGTTGGTGTACGATCGCTTCTCTTTAGTAGATGAGTCTTGAGTCTACGGTGTGGAGACACCGGAGCGAGAGTACAGGTACTCGTTAGAGAACGAGGGCACTGAGCGTGACCACCTCGAGTAGTCATTAGGGAGTCTACCTTCTCGTCAATGACTGACTCGATGCTGCAGTAGTGTGTCTGGTTCTTTGACCTGAGATGCATCGGCAGTTCACCTTGAGGGTGTTATAGTTTGACTACACCATTACTCGGTCTCCTAGCCATATGGAACCCTGAGGTGTATGTTGGCTATGACATGTTCATTGTAGGAACTGGATTGCATCAAGATGGGATCTATCTACCTCGGTGGTAGAGGAGTAGCCCTATGATGATCATGAGAATCAAGTCCTGAAGCCCATGGCCATGGCAGAGTGAAATAATAGAAAGAGTTTCTATTTAGATTTTCACATTGGACTCGAATCGAATGATTACATCATATGACAGAGACTAGGGTTTGACGAGTTCACCTTAACCCTAATCTGATCGGGGCTCAAGATAGAAGAACTTGAATCACACAGGTAGCTGCACCAAGAGGTTCGCATTCAGCTCTGATGGGTTGCCACCATATACTGCTAGGTGTCACTGGTGGATTTTGGGAGCAATTAGAATGATTTAGATGATCGATCATTCTAGCTGTTCGAATCAGAAGAGTTCTGATCCATCGAAAGGAGTTTCGATGATGTCGATGATAGAGATCATGACATATCCCATTACCATACAGAACTGAACCTAACTGGGTCACACAAACAAGGGTTTGAATCTGGTGATCATCAATTGAACTGATCTAGTTCAATTGATCTGAATGAGATTCAATTAGGTTCAAGGAAATCGTGCTAGCACTCGATTGAACCTAACGTTCTTCTTTTGCTATCATAAATAAGTTGTCCTGTCTGAGCCAAAGGAGTTTGTGCTCAATCAGAGGCCTTCATATGGTCTGACTGGAGGTTGTCCAAGTCAGAATAGGTTGTCTTATTTGTAAGACATTACCTGCCATTTTTGGTCACCTGCCATTTCTTGTTCTTTGACTTTGGTCAAAAGTCTACCTTTGACTGGTCAAACGTTGACCATTGACCCTTTGACTTTTGACCACATGTCATGCACCTATTGGAGAGCTGGTGGGGGCTTGTCCCCCTGCCAGAACCTGGCAAGGAGAAGGGCGCACGCCAAGGGTGGCGTGAGCCCAAGTAGGAGGCGCCTAGGAGTCCTTGTTGGACAAGGACTCCATCTCCCTTTAGGATTCCAATGAGAGTTCTTCTAAGAATCCAGTTTGACTGGTCCAAGGCACTCTCCAAGTAGGAATCCAGGGGACTCTAATCCCACCAATCAGATTTAGATCTGATTTCACAAAGGGTTGTGATTGGTTGGGAGGAAGATGACTTGGATCACGCTTAGTCTATATAAGAGACCCAGCGCCCAAGTGAAAAAAAAGTAATCAAGAAGCAATCTTCCCACGCCCCAAGGCTGCCTCTCTCCCCTTTCTCCACGCCATACTCTCTTCTCCCCTTGCTCTCCACGTCCAAAAGTGTTTTGGATTTGGATTGGTGCGATTTAGATCAAGAAAAGGAGATCAAAAGCAAGAAGGCTGCGCTGCTGCAAAAGGAACGACTGCAGATCTTCAAAAGGAGTTTTGAAGATCCTCCAGATCAGATCCAGATCTGATTTTTGGAGGCGTGATAGAGAAGAAGAGGATCTCCAGATCCAGCCCGAGTGGATACCGGTAGAGGCCAGGCGCTTGCGTGGCTTGATCCAGAACCTTCCGCTGCAAACAGGATCATCAACAGGGTAATAGGATTACCCTATTCAGGTAAATTGAATGTGATTTAATTTATCCTTTTCATTTAATTTTTATTAAATAAATAAGAATCAGATCTGAAGCATCCCTGATCTGATACAGATCTAAGAGAAAAATTTTTGAAATATATCTCTTGATCTGATCAGATCTGAACGAACCTGGTCAGGGAAATCAGGATTTCCCTTCAAGTGGTATCAGAGCCATGGTTCTAAAAATAGTTTAGATCTGATTTTTAATTTTATTTTAATTAAAAATAACGTGATTTCAGATGTCACATGAGATGTGATCAGATCTGAAATCAAGAAAAATTAAAATTAAATGATTTGGATCTAAGAACATGAAGATATGCATGACTAGTTCTAGAATAGAATAGTTCTATAGAATAGTTTTGCATGTCTTTGATTTAATATGATTAAATCATATTTTAGATCTTCTTATTTACTGTTTTCTGATATTATAAGTGTTATAATAACATCTGATAAACAGCAAATAAAAATTATTTAATTTTAAATATCATATGAGATATGATAGATGCATGACTAGACTAGTTGTAGAATAGTTCTACATAATTGTCTAGATTAGAATTTATTTTGATTAGATCAATTTAAATCTAATTTTTTAGATTATTATGTGATAATTTAGATCTGAAAACATGCATGATTATGATACATGAGATGTATGCAAAATATGCCATGATTAGATCTAAATTTGTATATGAGATATATGATATAGATCTATAACTGTTTTGTAGTATTGAATGTTTATTGAATGTTCCTGATTAAGGCGTTCCTCTTGGCCGTCCGGTCATAAGAACGAAGAAGGGTTTAAAGGCCCTCTCTTCCCATTCGATGGGGTGTTCTTATGATGTGTAGGGGTGCTGCGTGTTCGTCCTTAATCAGAAACCCAAAACTTACTTTCTGCAAAACCCTAGATCCTGAAACCCTAGGATTTATTGTGCATATTTTGTTTATGAACCCAACTTAATTAAGAATTAAGTTTATGGAATATTAATTAGGTCTAAAATTGAGAATTTCAGATCTAAGACATATTCATAATACTGGGTTCGGGCTTGGGTAGCTCAATTAGGTCTAAGCGGTTGATCAAACCGAATCAAGAGTTGGTTAGATGGGATCAACAATGCTTAAATTGACCAGCCTAATAGGATTAAGTCTGGGTCAAGATCGAGTCACGATCAAGCAAGACCTAATTAGGCTCAGAGGTTAGAGTCTGGATTGTAGGCTAACCCAATTGGTTCTGACTCAACAATTTGGTGTCTAAGGTAAGTTTGGCACAGACGACCGACTGGTTTTTAATTGGAAGCTACTCGACCTGAATGCGTTCTTGTACGAGTTAATGGCATATTCCTTCCACCGGTCTCACTTACCTGGCCATATCTGTTGACACAGTTCTGATCTGAGGTGGTCAATAATCCGAGCTGACCCATGCCACTAGGTTAGTCATAATTGTTATGACTAAGCCAAGTCTAGTTTAATGAGACCTGAATCAATTCTCCCTAAGAAAAGATTAAGTCCTGAGGTCTTCCACCATTGTAGATGTGCGGGCCCTTCCCGGGGTTGATTGTTCTCGGCTGGATACAGTGGCTCAGTTGCACCGGGAAGACGCAACCATGTCTATTAGGCATTGGATGCTATGGGCTGGAGGATGAGTTGGGCTCAATATTTCGGATACGGTGAGAGACCTCAATTAGGAACCCAGTCTATGCAAATGGTGGGTCTGACTTAACTAAGGAGTGGATCAATATTCCGGATACGGTGAGATTCATGAATTAGAGACCAAGTTTGGGTGCACCATGATTAGAGAATCATTGAACAAGAGTTGTTCACTCATTGGCTAACCCATCACCAATAACTGTTAGGTGAGGTGATGAGTCAGTTGGTGAGACCGCACCACCCACTAGAAATCATTAATCGCGGAGATTTTCGCATCTCTACAGAGGGAGTGTAGGGATCCGAGAAAATAGTGGGAGCTAATTTGTTTAAAAATAAAATCCCTAAACAAATTGGTCAAGTCAAAATTACAGTATCTAACTAGAATCTTTGACTCTCTACAGGAAAATGTCTGCGTCCAACCCACTGGCACGTATCCTAGACACACATAGACTGACTGGACCCAATTATAAAGATTGGCTCAGGAACTACAAAATTGTTTTGGGTTCAGAGAAGTTAACACATGTTTTGGACCAGGACCCTCCCACCTTACCAGCTCGTCCATCCACTGAACAGAGAGCGTCTCTGGAAAAATGGATTGACGAAGACAATAAGGCCAGATACTACATGTTGGGCTCGATGTCTGATGAGCTCCAGCGCCAACATGAAGATATCGGGACTGCTCGCCAAATGTTGGCTCACCTGCAGGAGATGTTTGGTGAACAGAGTCGCGCAGCCAAATATCAAGTCACGAAATGACTTTTTAAGGCTAAGATGCGTGATGGGCAGTCAGTCCAAGATCACTGTCTGACAATGATCAAGGACATGGAAGAGCTTGAGAAGCTCGGTGTGAAGTTGGACTTGGACTTGCAGAATGATATTATTCTGCAATCCTTGACTGATGCATATGGGCAATTCATCATGAATTACCACATGCATAAACTTCAAAATTCCTTGGCCGAGTTGATGAATATGCTGGTTACCGCTGAGCTTTCTATGAAAGGTTCTAAAGGCTCAGTTCTTGCTATGGAACGGACTTCTTCCAAAAGAAAGTCTTATGGAAAGAAAAAGAAGTCTGTGAAAAAGCAAAAGGTAGAAGGATCAAAGAAGAAGAAGGCAGAACCGAAGAAGAAGGTCGATGGCAAAGGAAAGTGTTTCCATTGCAACAGCGACGGCCATTGGAAGCGGAACTGCCCTACTTACCTGGCCACCCTAAAGAACAAGAAGGAAGGTCCTTCTGGAGGTATGCTCGTTATTGAGTCTAACCTTACGGTTTCTTCTGCATCCAGTTGGGTGCTTGACTCTGGTTCTAGTGCTCATCTGTGCACTTCTATGCAGGGTCTTGAGGATAGCAGGAGGCTGAGGGATGGAGACATGATCCTACGCGTCGGTAATGGAGCAAGAGTTGCTGCAGTAGCCGTGGGAACATACCCTCTTCGATTACCATCTGGTTTAGACTTAGTTTTAAAAGACTGTTATTATGTGCCTGCAGCTAGCAGGAATTTGATTTCTGTTTCATGCTTAGCACAAGAAGGTTATGTGATCACCTTCTTTAAGGACCATTGTAACATTCTTTATGAAAGAAATAAAATTGCAAATGGTTTCCTTATTAATGGTCTTTATCAGCTACATATTGATGTACCTGTTCTAACTATCGAGCAAAACGTGAATGCCAAACGACCTAGGGATAGTCCAAACGACAGATATCTATGGCACCTGAGATTAGGTCATATAGCAGAAGATAGGATCAACAAATTGGAGAAAAATGGGCTATTGAGTCCATTGACTTTCGAGTCATATCCAACTTGTGAATCTTGTCTTCAAGGCAAAATGACTAAACTCCCTTTTGTTGGACATGGGGAGAGGGCCACAGATCTCCTTGCCCTAGTACATACTGATGTGTGCGGCCCATTTGATGTGCCGGCTAGAGGCAATTTTGTCTACTTCATTACCTTTACCGATGATCTGTCTAGGTATGGGTATGTGTATCTTATGAGACACAAGTCTGAAGCTTTTGAAAAGTTCAAAGAATTCAGACATGAAGTAGAAAAACAAACTGGAAAACCCATTAAGGTTCTTCGATCAGATCGAGGAGGTGAATACCTTAGCCGGGAATTCCTAGACTATCTTAAGGAAAATGGCATAGTCTCTCAATGGACTCCACCAGGAACACCTCAACTCAACGGGGTTTCAGAACGGAGAAATCGGACTCTATTGGATATGGTTCGATCCATGATGAGCTTCACAGACCTCCCTGATTTTCTTTGGGGACATTCATTATTAACTTCAATCTATCTACTGAATAGGGTTCCCTCTAAAACCGTTCCTACCACACCGTATGAGATATGGCACGGTAAGAAACCAAGTCTGAGTCATCTCAGAATTTGGGGTTGTCCGGCTCATGTCAAAAGACAACAAGCGGACAAGTTAGAGTTTAGGTCCTTTAGAGCTCGATTCATAGGATATCCTAAAGAGTCATTAGGATACTATTTCTACATTCCAGAAGACCACAATGTGATTGTGAGTCGACATGCCATATTTCTTGAAAAATAGTTTATTCAAGATAGTGGCATTGGAAAGCAGATTAAGCTTGATGAGAAAGTCTCACAAGCAGAAAGAGCTAAGGACCAAGTGGAACCAAATCAGGTTGAGCCAATAAGAACACTACCTCCTCCACCTCGTAGATCGGAAAGAGTTTCCCGTCCCCCTGAAAGATACTTAGGTATTATTTCAGAGGATGTAGAGGAAATGTTCCTCATAGGTAATGGTGCTCATGGTGATGATCCCAAAACCTACAACGAGGCGATATCAGATATCGACTCCGAGAAATGGCTTGAGGCAATGAAGTCAGAAATTGACTCGATGCACTCAAACCAAGTCTGGACCTTGGTAGATCCACCAGAAGGTATAGTACCTATTGGGTGTAAATGGATCTTCAAGAGAAAGATTGGTGCAGATGGGAATGTGGAGACATTCAAGGCTAGACTAGTGGCAAAAGGTTATAGTCAACGTGAAGGCATTGACTATCAGGATACCTTTTCCCCAGTAGCTATGCTAAAATCCATCCGCACATTGCTTGCTGTTGCAGCCTATTTCGATTATGAAATATGGCAAATGGACGTGAAAACGGCATTCCTAAATGGATATCTTGAGGAAGATATCTATATGGAACAGCCGCTAGGTTTCACATCCAGTGATACTGATCACAAGGTTTGCAAGCTGCAAAGGTCCATATATGGACTTAAGCAAGCATCTCGGAGCTGGAACACTCGTTTCAATGATGTGATCAAAAAGTTTGGTTTCATCAAAAATGAAGAGGAACCATGTGTTTTCAAAAGGGTCAGTGGGAGCGCTGTTGTCTTCCTCGTATTGTACGTGGATGACATCCTCCTTATTGGGAATGATATTCCCATGTTGACATCAGTCAAGATGTGGTTGTCCAAGGAATTCTCCATGAAAGACCTAGGTGAAGCATCCTTTATTC
>QRFJ01001159.1:198324-255903 GCA_006176705.1 Cocos nucifera | reverse complement strand
ATACACCTCAGGGTTCCATATGGCTAGGAGATCGAGTAATGGTGTAGTCAAACTATAACATCCTCAAGGTGAACTATCGATGCATCTCAGGTCAAAGAACCAGACACACTACTACGGCATCGAGTCAGTCATTGACGAGAAGGTAGACTCCCTAATGACTACTCGAGGTGGTCACGCTCAGTGCCCTCGTTCTCTAACAAGTACCTATACTCTCGCTCTGGTGTCTCCACACCATAAACTCAAGACTCATCTACTAAAGAGAAGCGATTGTACACCAACCTTCCGAATCAATCACCATCCTCGTGATGGTCCTATGGTCGGAAGCATTTTTTGAGTTAACAATGATTATTCATGTCTTAAATTTTGAACTCTTGAAAATATGAATTATCATTACCATTAACTCAAAGGATGTATCACAGACATTAAATACACATATGTGATAGCAAATAATCCATTTTATTTA
Source organism: Cocos nucifera (assembly GCA_006176705.1). Lineage (NCBI taxonomy): Eukaryota > Viridiplantae > Streptophyta > Magnoliopsida > Arecales > Arecaceae > Cocos > Cocos nucifera. Next base: position 255,440 of record QRFJ01001159.1, on the reverse strand, counting down.
TTATAGTTATAATTACAATTTTGCCCTTAGAAGTGTATTACAAGTGTCAGCCAATTTTGGCTTCTAGGGCACATATATCTAACAGGATCATGATTCATTGATACAGGCCATGATGAATGAGATGAAATCACTTGAGAAGAATTAGACATGGTAGCTTGTGGATCTTCCAAAGGGTGCTCGACCTATTGGCTCAAAGTAGGTGTTCACAAGAAAAGAAGCACCTTCAGAACAAGGTGGAGTCAGATTCAAAGCAAGGCTGGTAGCAAAGAAATACTCACAAAGGAAAGGGATTGACTACATAAAAATTTTTTCTCCTGTGGTGTGTCATACATCTATTCGAGTTTTACTGTCATTGGTGGCACAACATAACATGGAATTGGAACAGATGGACATGAAGTTGGCCTTCCTTCATGGGACTTTGGAGAAAGAAATCTACATGAAGCAGCCAGATGGTTTCATGGAGAAGGGATAGGAAGAAAAGGTGTGTTTACTTAGGAAGCTTTTGTATGGCTTGAAATAATTCCCTCGTCAGTGGTATCGAAGGTTTGATAGCTTTGTCTTGAACATGGGTTTCAGCAAATGTGAACATGATTGTTGTATCTACGTCAAGGATGTAGATGAGGAGGATGCTCTATATCTGTTATTATATGTAGATGATATGATCATATCCAGTAGAAGCATGGATGCTGTGAAAAGGTTGAAAAGGATATTATCATTTGAATTTGAGATGAAAGATTTGGATCCAACTGAGAAAATCCTTGAAATGAAGATTTGCAGAGATAGGTGCAAAGGAGTGCTCTTTTTGTCAGAAGAAAAGTATGTCCAGAAGGTTCTTAAGAGATTTGGGATGGAGATGGCCAAACCTGCAGAGACGCCATTGTCGAGCTAGATGTCTCTCTCCAAGTTATAGTGCCCCCAGTCAGAAGAGGAGAGAGAGTACATGAAACGAATCCCTTATGCAAATGCTATAGGCAGTGTGATGTACACTATGGTGTGCTATAAATCAGATATAGCACATGCTATAAGCATGGTTAGTAGATACATGGCTAACCCTGGGAAGGAACACTAGAAAGCATCAACATGGATATTGAGATATTTGCATGGAATAAGGGATTATGGTTTGGTGTTTGGTGGGTAGTCGGAAGGACTTGGAGAACAATCTGTGAAGATGTGTGATGGTTCAGATCCTTTAGAAGGGTTTGTTAATGCAAATTGTGCTGACGATCGTGATACAAGGAGGTCTACTACTGGATACCTCTTCTGCATATATGGTGGACCGGTGTCTTGGAGATCAATCCTTTGGCCAATCACGGTCTTATCTACCATAGAGGTCAAGTACATCAGGATAACGGAGGCTGCAAAGGAAGCCCTTTGGCTTAGGAGGCTGATTGATGAGTTGGGGGTAGAGTAGAGCAAGGTCACACTATTTAGTGATAGTCAGAGTGCTCTGTTGTTAGGACAAAACTCAGTCTATCATACGCACACAAAGCATATAGACGTGAGGTACCATAGGATCAGAGAGCTGATAGAGGAAGGTGAAGTGGGACTGATGAAGGTTCATACCAAGGAGAATCAGTCTGATGCACTTATGAAGGTACTCCCCAAAGATAGCTTTCAGAGACGTGTGGCATGGATGGGTCTATTGAGAAGAGATGAGTTCACAAGGACTTGGAAGCACCAAGATGGAGAATGTGAGCTCAGAAGTGGCACTCCCAAGTCTTGGAAACATGACAAGATAGGTCATGAGAAGATGGGAGCAAGCCGAAAGAAGAATCAATCTCAATAGTAAAGTTCAAAAATTGGATCGGCTCACTTTGAGACCGAGCTGGCTCAGTCGAGAACTGGATCGTCTCAATCCAAGATTGGGTTGGCTAGGTCTCAAAAAAAAATCTAGATAAAGAGCAGCATTTTTAGGCTATTGGATCGGTACATAGTTAGGTCGGCTCAGTCCTCCCAGAGCCGACCTAGTCATAAGTTTGTTGGCTTAGTCTGAAACTGGGCTGGCTTAATTTTTATGGATTATTATTTTATGTATGTGGGTTGTTTGGATTTGAGAAGTTTTTCTATGAGCTTGGACTTGATCCTTTGTAAAATATATATACTAAAATAGGTCAAGATTATAAGGGTGCTGAAATGTGCTAAATAAAATCTTTTTTCTCTTGAAAATCTCTTCTTCTCTTCTTCTCTATTTCTTGGTTTATTTGATCGTGCTTCCATAGAGATCTCTAAGAAGTACTTTCTTGTTGCTTGGCTAATCACCGACGGTCATGCCAATCCGTGTGGAAAGAGCATATATTTTCAACAACTCTATGGTCAAGAGTCCCACTTGATTGGGACTCTTCGAATGAGAGTCTTACTGGGTTGGGTCTCTAAGTCCTGCTTGTTTGAGATTCTATCATCAAGAGTCCCACTAGACTGAAACTCTATGACCAAGAGTCTTACTGCACTGAAACTCTGAGTCCTACTTATCTGAGACTCTATGATCGAGAGTTTCATTAGTTTAGAACTCTGTGATCATGAGTTCCATTCATTTGGGATACTGTGGTCAAAAGTCCCACTGGTTTGAGACTCTTCGATCAAGAGTTTTATTTTGATCGAACTTTGTTGCCCGAACATACACTGGATAAGGACTCTATATTTATCAAAGTTTTAATTAGTAATTTGATTACTAATTAACATAATTTGATTGAGTAATAATTTTGGATCAAGTCTTATTGAACTAGATTCAGTTGGGTTTGACCCGATTAGGTTATGAGATGACCTAATCGCTGAGGAGGTTTGATCCCTAATTTGATCAGATTTTGGTCTTGATCAATTTTTAATTTAATTAAAATTTAATTGAGCCTAATTAAGTCTAAATTAATTAGATTTAATTTGATCTAATTGGGCCTAACCAATTTGGATTGGGTTGGTTCAATTGGACAGGATGAATTAATACTAGTTTGACTAGTCTTCTCATGCGCCACATCACTCTTCTTTGTGCCTTCCTATTCTCCACAAGAAAAAATTTCTCATGAATTTTCTCCATGCATAGAGAGGGCATGCGTCTGTCTTTCCTCACACCCTAGGTGGATAAGAAGGGGTTGGTTACCATTTGAATTCAAAATGAGTTTGAATTCAAATGGACAACCACTACATTCTTATACTCCCACATGGTATGGACTCGATCTTGCATAATTTAAATTGCACTCTCTCTAGGTGTGCAGACATTCCTAAGCAAGGAAGACTTTTGTGAGTTTACTTCTGTATGAGCGAAAATTTAAATTCAAAAACCTAAGATAAGAATAATACAGAGAGCTTGGCATAGGGTTCTAGGAGTGTGCGTATCCTAGGGTTTTAGCCTAGGATTCGGAAAGAGTTTGTGTGAGCTACGAGTATCATGAGCCCACCAAATTTTCAATTGAACCTCTTCTACCTCTCTACTATGTCTACTGGCGATCTGGAGCATCCAAAGAGCCCATGGATGAAGATCAAAGTCATTCGATCAAGATTAATCATCGAAGGGTTTCGTCATCGAGCTAGCACTTGGAAGGAGCCGATCGGGATCAGAACCTTGTGTGGACAATCCATGGAGGCCAAACATGTTGTGTGGCTACATTATGATGAGTAGACCTCCTCAACGATGATCAGATTGTGGTGTTTGGCTACCTACATAGGTATCTTGTTCTGAACACGTATTGTAGTAGTAAATTATTTACCACTAGTAACTTTGTTTTCAAATTTTAAAAACATATACATCATATTCATTCATTTGTGTAGGGTTTTTGATATGATCAGTAACTTTAATTATTAATTAGATTAATAATTATTTTCACTGCATAAAATTTTTGAAAAAAGTTTTTGAAAGTAGAGTTAGAAATCCTGCACTACATCCCTTCAGGTATTTTAGAGGAGAGATGGTCTAAAAGAAAGATTGGGTTGAGCCATCTAAGGATATTTGGATGCAGGGCATTTGTACATATCGGTGCTTGTGAGCGGAGCAAGTTAGATGTCAGGTCACGAAAGATTGTATTTTTGGGATATCCATAAGGGGTTAAGGGATACTGGCTATGAGATTCTTTGGCGAAGAAGGCCGTTATTAGTAGGGATGTCATCTTCGATGAAAATTTAGTTCTCCAAAGGTGAGATGGCATGGAGGAGCAGCAGGAGGTCCAGCAGGATAGCACTGGACAGCTAACATCTTATTCTATTTTACCGCTTGTAGGTGCATCGAAAGGATTTGGTATTTAGGTGGAGCACTCACCAAAGTTGTCTTTACAGGTGGAGAGAGCATAAATGGATGAAAGAAGCCAGGAGGCCTAGCAAGAGCAAGCTAGACCTAGAATGGATATTGGGGTTATACTACACAAATCCAAAAGAAATATTAGGCAATCAGAATGATACAGCTTTGAGGACACACTATCATATGCCCTAGTGCCGACAAATGGGGACCTCTAAACCTACGAGGAGGCAATGGATAGTCGGGATAGGGAGAGATGGGTCCAAGCAATGTTTGAGGAGATGCAGTCTCACCATAAGAATAAGACATGGCGATTAATGTAGTTGCCATAAGAAAAAAAACTATTGGTTGCAAGTAGGTTTACCAATGCAAGGAGAGGCCTTTTGAGTAGGGAGGTATCAGGTACAAGACAAGGTTAGTGGCCAAGGGATACTCTCAGAAGGAAGACATTGACTTCAGCGAAGTATTATTTCCCATCGTCAGGCATAATTCGATCAGGATGCTGCTGAGCATCGTGGAAACTTTGAACTTGGAGCTAGAGCAGATAGACATTAAGACGACATTCTTTTATGGACATTTGGAGGAGAGCATCTACTTGGAGCAGCCACCAGGGTTCCAAGGCCAAGTGTTAGATGTGTGCCCTAGAAGCCAGACTGGCCAATACATGTAAAATACTTTCTAAGAATATTTTTATAATTTTAACTTATAATTAATAAAAAAATTATTTTTTCTATCATATTATGATTAAAGTGTCTGTGATACATCCTTTGAGTTAACGAGCATGATAACTTATATTCTCAAGAGTTGAGAATTTAGGCATGTGTTATCATAATTAACTCATTAACTACTTCCAATCGTAGGAACATCATGAGGATGGTGATTGATCCAAAAGATCGATTGTTAACCCAAAGATTGATTTTGATGATGATAAAGAATTTTGAGTATAAGTTATAAAATCTAACTATACTCATGAGGATGTGCAATTTCAAAATTCCAAGTACTCATAATTTTTCAAGTATTTTTTGATATTTTAATGAAGGTTAAATTACATCAAAAAGGCAAATCTAGTCTACAAATCAATTTGGAGATGAAAGGGTCACAAACAGTCTTCGACATGCATGACACGCAAACTAGGCTGACTCAGTCCAAAACTGAGCCGACCTAGTCTCAGTAAAAATAGAAGATAGAAAGTACAAAAGGTAAAACTTTTAAGATCCAAGAGACTGAGTTGATCCAACTATATACTAAGTTGACCCAATGGGACAGAGCCAACCCAGTCTAAAACTAAGCCAGTCCAGTGCCTGTAATGGCTAGTTTTCAGAATTACAGCTTTTTCATCCCACAAGCTTTCCAACGGCTATTTTTTCTTCTCTAATAATAAGATTACTTTTAGAAGCCTATGTTAGTGACTTGTAATAGTGAAAAATCTTTAGAATATATAAGAAAATACTTGGAGCATTAAAAATAAGCTTTGGAGAGTATATTGAGTATTATTTGAGAAAGCTAAGAAGTGAACTAAAAACAAGAGAGAAGAAGTTATTTTTTAGAATGATCCTTTGTCCTTCCACTACAAAACATCCTCAAGCAAGTAAGAGCAAGAGTGAAGAGAATCAAGAAGCCTCACAATCTCTCATTCATTAAAGGAGAAGAAATCAATCTTACAAGCAAAGCAACTTAGATTGTCTTCTCTTATTCTTCAAAAAAGTTTATTTTAAATTATAATTTTATATTTTATTTTAAGTTTCTTAGGATGAGAAACTTGGATTGGTCCAAGCCTCGTGTTGAACGTTGTATTGGTTTGATTGATGAGCCAAGGGTAAAATCAATCAAGGTTGATTATTAGTCCGAAGAAAAACAACCAGTTATGAAATTTTGGTTGGTGATCTAGGAAAAACCAATTGGGTTGATTGTGAGCCTGAAAAACAATCATATACGATTTTGGTTGGTGAGCCAAGAGAAATCAATTGGATTTGATTTTGAGCCCAAAAAATAATCAGACTATAATTCTTGTTAAGAATTATAGTTGAATTTCCAAGGGGTATACTTGGGGAGTAGATGTAGGTACTGAGTTTGGCACTGAACTACTATAAAATTTATGTATTTATGATTCTATATTTTTTACTTTATTGCTTTTATTCACTGCACATTACAAAGCTTGTTTCATTACCTATTGTGTGCATATCATTTAGTTTAAATCATTCAAATCCACACATTAGTCAAAAAGTTTTTGAAATATCCAATTCATCCCCCCTCTTAGGTAGCCATCCATGGATAACAAGTGATATCAGAGCAGGTGCTCTAATATTAGTTGTTGACCTATAGGTCAAAGAGCTAAAAGATTTTATGGCTGACCCATTTAGTTGTTTGTTAAATAAGGGACACTCAACCATTTGACCTCTTTATTTCAATGGCATAAATTATACATATTGGAAGGCTGGAATGAGAATTTTTATTCAAGCACAAGATTATGACATGTGGAATGTTATACTCAATGGTCCTCATACATCCATAATGATTGTCAATGATATATGTGTACCTAAATCGAAAAAAGATTGGAATGAGATAGATAAAAAGCTAGCTCAATTAAATGCTAAAGTTATTAATATTCTATATTATGTATTAGATTACAATGAATTCAATAGAATATCAACATGTTTATCTATAAAAAAAAATTAAAATAGACTTGAAGTGACCCATGAGGGTACAAGTCAAGTCAAAGAATCTAAAATAAATATGTTGGATCATATGTATGAGTTGTTTAAAATGGAACATCATGAGACAATAAGTGATATATTTATAAGATTTACTGAAATTATAAATGAGTTAAAAAAATCTTGAAAAGAACTATTCTAACAGTGATCTTGTATGCAAAATTCTTAAATCCTTATCGAAGGCTTGAAAAGCAAAAATAACCATAATTCAAGAAGCCAAGGATCTTAGCAAGCTTGCTTTGGAAGAATTAATTAGATCGCTCATGACACATGAGCTCAATATGAACCAAAGCATGGAGAAGAAAAAGATGAAGAAGACAACCCTTGCACTCAAGTCATTGGCCATTTAAGAAAGTTCAAATGACTCTATTGAGGATTTGGAAGATGATAAAGAAATTGTGATGATTACAAGAAGATTCATGAGATTCATAAGAAAGAAGAAAAATTTTGAACCAAGAAGAAAAAAGAGGAAAAGAATCAACTTAGAAAATATAGAAAGGACAATCCTTCATTGAAAAAGAGCTCACGAAAATTAAGAAGGAAAGCTATATTGGCTAATTGGAAAAGTAGTGAGAGCACAAATTTAGAAAAGAAGTCATCCTCAAGTAAAAAAGAGACAAACCTATACTTGATGGCTCACAATGAAGAGGTAAGTTTAAATCAATCTAATGAATTTTTTTTTGATGAATTATTAGAAGCTTTTCATGATTTAATAGATGAATTTAAAATGATAAGATTGAAAAATAAAAAATTAAAAAAATCTCTTTTAGAAGAAAATATAAAGTTAAGAAAAGAGATTGAAATATTGAAGCCCATGCTTAATAAGTTTATAATTGGATCTTAAAAGCTTCAATCTATTTTAATCAATCAAAAGCCTGCTTTTGATAAAGCTGAAATTGCATACAATCCTTTAAGAAAATAAAAATTTGTGAACAATATGTTTAGCAAAACCTCATTTAAAAATCATTCAATTACATGTTTCAAATGTAATAAAGTTGGTCACAAAATTTTAGAATGCAATACTAAAAGAATTGGCTAAACTTTAATTAAACAAATTTGGGTTCTAAAAGGAACCATGTGCTGTAACCTCCATGGATCCAATATGACTTGGGTACCAAAAATTAGCAAGTAATTTTTGTAGGTATACGAAGGATCCAATGGAATGAAAAGAAAAAAAATTATTTTGGATGGTGCCTTGGAAATAAAATTAGATGGGTGATGATGCTCGATATAATCTAAACTTTTCTCATATCATACCATCAATGCTTATTTGATTGATTCTATCTACATGATTTTATATTGTATTTACTTGCTTGAAATACTTTTAGTATGATTAATTTTGATGATTTATTAGTGCTTATGTTGAATATGTTTCTTGATCTAAATTTGAATATAAAACCCATATTGTATTTTTGCAAAAGGGGATGAAAACACTTAAGAAAATGATTTGATCTCATTTAATTTGATTGATTATCATACCACCAATTGCATGCTAAATGATTCAATGTTTTTATCTTATTATGATTGACTATTATAATTGAATACTATAATTGATTGTGATTGAAGAATTATTGAATAAAATTGATTTATGAATTTTCATTATTAGAGTTTAAGAATAATTTGAAACGTTGATATATTTGTTTGATAAGCTAAAATTCTAAAGAAATATTTTCAAACTCAATTGGTATCCTGACTTATAGTTTATACTTATAATGACAAATAGGAGAAGAAAATTTGGTAAATGAAGAAAGTAAATTTAACATATTAAATCACTCAAAATTTTATGATATTTTTCATAATGTAATATGAATTTGGTTATAAGAAATAAATAAGAACAAGAATTAATTCTATTATGTCAAGAGTAAGCAAGGAATGAAACTAAGAAATTTGGCATATAGTAAGGGAGAGCAAATTTTAAACTCAATTGACTATAATACTAAGGGGGAGCTTAATATTTTTGGATTGTTAAAGAAAATTTTTATTGGTTACCTTCTTTTGAGTTATTCTTTTTGATGTTGTCAAAAAGGAGGAGAGTTATTGTTGAGTATATGCTTGAGCTTAACTAAAATAAAATTTATTATTTAGTGCTTTCATGCTTTATAAATATGTAATCTTTTAGAAACTCACTACATATTATTTGCATATACTCAAAAGTTTTATCATCATCAAAAAAAAAAGATTGTTGAGTCAAAGATTGATTTTGATGATGATAAAGAATTTTGGGTATAAGTTATAAAATCTAAGTATGCTCATGAGGATGTGTAGTTTCAAAATTCCAAGTGCTTACAATTTTTTAAAGATTTTTTGATATTTTAATGAATGTTAAATTAAGTCGAAAAGGCAAATCTAGTCTACAAATTAATTTGGAGAAGAAAGGATCACAAATAGTCTTAAACATGCATGGCACACAAACTGAACCGACCTAATCCAAAATAGAGCCGACCCAGTCTTAGTGAAAATAGAAGATAAAAAGCATAGAAAGTAAAATTTTTAAGATTCAAGGGCTGAGCTGAGCCGACCCAGCTATAAACTGAGCCGACCCAGTCTGAAATTGAGCCCGCCCAGTACCTTTAACAGCTAGTTTTTAGAACTATAGTTTTTTCATCCCACAAGCATTCCAACAGTTATTTTTTCTTCTTCAATGGCTAGATCACTTTCAGAAGTCTATGTTAGTGATTTGTAATAGTAGAAAACCTTTAGAATATATAAGAAAATACTTAGAGCATTAATAACAAGCATTGGAGAGTATGTTGAGTATTATTTAAGAAAGTTAAGGAGTGAGCTGAAAAGAAGAGAGAAAGAGTTGTTTTTCAGAGTGATCTTTTGTCCTTCCACTACAAAACATTCTTAAGTAAGTGAGAGCAAGAGTAAAGAGAATCAAGGAGCCTCACAATCTCTCATTCATTCAAGGAGAAGAAATCAACCTTACAAGTAAAGCAACTTAGATTATCTTCTCTTATGCTTCAAAAGAGTTTATTTTAAATTATAATTTTATATTTTATTTCAAGTTTCTTGGGGTGAGAAACATGGGATGGTCCAAGCCTCAAGTTGGACGTTGTATTGGTTTGATTGGTGAGCCAAGGGTAAAACCAATCGGTGTTGATTGTTAGCCTGGAAAAAAATAATCACTTATGAGATTTTGGTTGGTGATTCGGAGAAAATCAACTAGGTTGATTGTGAGCCCAAAAAATAATCATATATAGTTTTAATTGGTGAGTCAGAAAAAATCAATTGGATTTGATTGTGTGCCTAAAGAATAATAGGATTGTAATTCTTGTTGAGAATTATAGTTGAATTCCCAAGAGGTATACTTGGGAAGTGGACGTAGGTGCTGAGTTTGGCACCGAACCACTATAAAATTTATGTATTTGTGACTGTGTATTCTTTACTTTATTACTTTCAATTATTGCACATTACAAAGCTTGTTTCATTACCTATTATACGCACATCACTTAGTTTAAATCATTCAAATCTGCACGTTAGTCAAAAAGTCTTTGAAATATCCAATTCACCCTCCCTCTTGGATAGCCATCCTTGGGCAACATTGGTGTACAATCACTTCCTTAGGATAGATAATTCTTGAGTTTATGGTGAAGATACTAGAGAGAGTACAAGTACTTGTTGAGAATAAGGGTACGATGTGTGACCACCTCGAGCAGTCATAAGAAAGTTTACCTTCTCGATAATGACTAGCTTGACGTTGTAGTTATGTGTCTGATTCTTTGATCTGAGGTGCATCGATAGTTTATCTTGAGTGTGTAATAGTTTGACTACACCACAACATGGTCTCCTAGTCATTTGGAATCCTGAGGTGTATGTTAGCTATAGCATGTTCATTGTAGGAATTGGATTGCACCAACATGGAATCTATCAATCTCGGTAGATGAGTAGTCATCCTACAATGATCATGAGATCGAGTCCTAAAGCCCATGGCCATGGCAGTGTGAAATAATAGAAAGGAGTTTCTATTAGGGTTTCACATCGGACTCAAATGGAATGATTCATTCATATGATAGGTGTTGAGTCCGATGAGTTCACCTTAAGCTAGATCCTATCGGGGCTTATGATAGAAGAACCCAATCACACAATTGACTATACCGAGAGATTTGTATTCAGTTTTGATGGATTGCTACCATATACTGCTAGGTGTTACTAGTAGATTTTGGGATCAATTAGAGTTGTCTTAGTGATCGACAATTCCAACTGAGTGAATCAGAAGAGTTCTAGTCCATCAAAAAGTGTTTCAATAATGTTGATGATAGAAATCACAATATGTCTCATTTATTAAAAAATATGTTCTAAAATCAATTATCAGTCTGTTGATAGTTGAGCTATCTTGTAATTGTAATTGATTTATTAATCAATAAAATAAATATTTTGGCATTTTCATCATAAAGTCTATGTCTTCTAATGAACTCCATTATTGTAATGAAGTCCTTAGGACTATTTAGTTTTGATAAAGAGAGGATTCATTGATTAGTCTTTAAATAATTCACAACCAAATGATATGTTGTTAATTAGGATGATAGTATTTATCGAGCATAGGTTGTTGTATGCCATATAGGTTGGTTATCCTCTTAACCAAGGAGTGTGGAGATACTAGTATGGCATACAAGTAAGATGTAAGGGTACATCCTCACTGAACATGACCAACTCTAGAGTAATTCTCGAGCATTCTGCTATCAAGAATTACTCTGATCGAATATAGGTATAAGTATCCGATAAGAGTGCAATGTTGTCGTTAAGACACCATGTTTATTAGTTTAATTCGACTTCTTAAAATAATTAAAAATATATAGATAGCAGTAAGTCAGATCGAATCCATAGAGAAGGTAGTATTTTTAGATTTAAAATCTTTGATTTTTGAAAAGAAAAGAAAAAAAAGAGTTTTAAAATTAAAAGTGAAGTCAAAAAATAAAAAGCAAAAATTAAAAGGTACAAAAATTTAAACTTGGTACTAAGATCTACCAGTTAGATCTTAGCATCTACTTGCAATAAAATAAAGAGCAATAATTAAAGTATAGAAATTGAATTGCAATAAAAATAAAGTGCTGAAATCAAAGTGCAAAAAATAAAATTTTTATTAATTAAAATTTTAGAATTTAAATACATGAAATTTAAAAAGAAAAGAAAATAAAATAAAATAGCTTGATCTCTGATCTTGGATCGACATTGATGGAAAGATGGTGTAGAAGTTTAGCTTTTTCCCTCAACATTAGTTGCCTCGAAGCAGCCATTAACCCAAAGCCTGGCTTCATCCTGTACCAAAGCTTCATCTTGATCGAAGATTATGAATTCTAGAAGTCTAGGGTCTTATTTATAAGTATTGGAAGGCTGGAAAGTTTTTCTGTAGGCAATATGGGACTAAGAAGGTCTTTGATCATCAAAATATGGAGAAATCCGAGTGAAAATTGGATTAAAAAGAGTTTTGGTTGAATTCTGCTGAGTTCCCTATATTCTGGCCGTCAGATTTAGATCAAAAGGTCCAAAAACCATCAAAAGGAGTTTTATTAGCCTAATTTCAGTTGGAATAGATTTTGGCCATCTGATTATCGCCTGATGAATGAGTTTCGACTATTAGATCGCGATCTAGGAGCTTAATCATAGTCAGAAGCTCCCTCCATCATTGAATCATCCACTGGATCGAGTGCTACCATTGGATGGTGTGCTGGAAGCTGATGGAATTCGAATCAAACCTAGAAAGAACCACCATCGTTCGATCTTGACCGCAATCAATTGGATCCATCCGACCATGCAATTATTGTTCCCATGGACCGCATGGACCAGCTACACCGCACACCGCAATGAATCAGCACCTCTGTCATCGAGTGAAAAGTCCAAAATGTCCTATGAGCCATGATAGATTTTCTATAAATCTTTTAAGGGTCTAGGTCCACCACATGTCATTCCATGATTTGTCAGTTTCTGCTGAGCTGGCGGTCCACGCCTGGATCATGGATCGATTGATGGCTTTCACGGCTAGTTAGCTTGCATCGCTGGCTTGGCTCAGCATATTTAGATGTGCCGGTTGATATGGCACGGCAGCTTAAGCCGGCTGAGCCGTATGTTATTTTTTATTTATTATTTATTTATTTTATTTCTTTAAAAATTTATATCTTCTTCTTTTTAGCTTCATTTTATGCAAAACTTATTTTGTTATGATAAAAAAAAACTCTTTCCATTGATTATAAAATTTTATTTTTTATTTTATATTATTTTTTAATTAATAAAATATGAATTTCTCAAAAATATATATAAATTGATCATTAATTCTTAAAAATTAATATAAATTAATTGATAAATTAATATTTTTATTGGTGAATTTATGATACTTATCACACCCTCCAACTTAAGCTTTGCTCATCTTCGAGTAAAGAAAGAATTTAGTTTTAAATATCTTTTAACTTTAGAGTTTCAAATTTTATCTAAGTAGTTTTCAAAATGGCCATCGATATTCAGTAAAGCTTAAGTGAGATATATCATTAGAGTATTAATACTTATCAATAGAAAAATTAAATAAAAAATATTAATTTTTTTTAAATTATCCTATGTTTATCTCTGATTTGTCTAAACTTTCATATAGGCAAGTATATTGCTACTTTCGTCCTTCATTTATTGATTTTTATTTTCATATTGTCCACTTTTTGATGCGAATATCATTGCTTACTTAGACAACGGATCTGATTACTCGATAGAAAATTAATATTCTTTTTTGATATTGTACCACTATTGAGTGTCTTAATTCCTTAAGCTTTCTATTTGATCCATGTAGCGAGTCTTGGGCCAATGACTTCTAAACCAGTTGACTTTAGGACACTAGGTATAGAATACCCCTCGGGCTTACTAGCTCGAATCAAACAGGCTATGAGTTAAGACTAGCTTTACAACGAGCTTCTTTGCCCTTTTCATCTTTTGACGTGAAATTCAATACTTTCTTAGGCAAAAAGGCCCGGTTACTCAGTAAGAAGTACTTGAAAATTATTTTATTTAATTTTTTATATGACAAAAAGTATAGTTATCCTACACAAGCGCATAAAAAGTAGACTTTTCTTTGATGCTAGTAGAAAAAATTAGAAATGCTCAAAGAAAAAACTTTTTATGTTCTAGACTTAACTCTTTATTGGGTTTTCTTAATACTTGATTCCTCAATATCTCATAGATTTTTTGATCTATGCATCAATTTTTTTTAAAAAATGCTTAGTTTAATTTGATTTTTAAGCATAATCAGATGTCTAAATACTAAATACTAACTTTTTCAAGGACTTAAAAAAATTTAAAAATTTTATTATTCTTCCTTCCAATTTAATCGACATTGTCCTTAATGAAAAAAAAAATAAAGGATGTAATAAAGAACATGAAAGAATATATCTGAATATTTTTGGGCCAGCATATACCTTTGAAAATTTAGGCTCTCCCTCCAACTTATTCAACATGTCCTAAAAAAAAAAAACTAAAAAGATAAATTAGATAAAAAAAATTAAATATTGGATTGTCTCCCAATAAATGCTAAGTTTATCATCTTCGACCGACACAATGCAGTTTACTATCCTATGTTAAATATTGGATTGACAAATTCCAATGGTTTTATATTGTCAATCTTAGAAAGTTGATTTATAATCTCATTATTGATATATTCATTATTAATTAGGGGAACATAATTTGTGATCCCTTTTTCAGATCCATGTTTATTAAGAATTTTTCCTATTTGTTCTTCTAAAATGCTCATGAATTGAGTTTGTGAATTAGGAGTTAAGTTTGATTCAATAGGTGCTAGAAGGGTGACTAAAGGCAATTTTAATTTTGGAGGTAAATTAATGTGATCTTGCTTAAATAACTCCATTAACACTTCATTACATTCCTCTTGATTTTTGTAAGAAGAACCGACTTCTAGGGTTGAAGGAAATAGGACATTAGGTTTATAAGTCTTGGGTAAATTATCTATTCTCTTTTTCTCTATGTCTATCTCATTTAAACTGGAACTAGCATCAGTACTAATTTTTGGCTCGGATTCTTCTATATGGTTAGTCAAAGTACTAAAATATTTCTCTAAATTTTTATTTTGACTAGCATCAGTACTAACTTCTCTCATCTGGTCTTGGTATGGGTCCATAAGAATCCTATAGCTTTTAAGTTCAGAAATTACTTTGGCATTCTCAAATTGAAGATTCTTAAGTGAGATATTAAATTGATAACATGGTCCAGATGGTTGGTGGACATTAGGTGGATTGTTTGAAATTGGTAGGTTCGAAAGTTGATCTAGTTTTCTCCTCATGTTAGACTCAGCAAGTTGTCCAATTTGAGCTTCTAGCTTGGCGATAGCTAGTCATGCATATTTTCTAATCTTAGATCTAAAATTTAATTTTAATTTTTTCTAAAGATCTTCACATCTCATGACATCTAAACTTATTTTCTAATTAAAATTTTAAAAATAGATCTAAACACTAAAGGCTCTGATACCACTTGAAGGAAAAATCCTGATTTCCCTGACCAGGTTCGTTCAGATCTGATCAGATCAAGAGATATATTTCAAAAATTTTTTCTCTTAGATCTGTATCAGATCAGGGATGCTTCAGATCTGATTCTTATTTATTTAATAAAAATTAAATGAAAAGGATAAATTAAATCACATTCAATTTACCTGAATAGGGTAATCCTATTACCCTGTTGATGATCCTGTTTGCAGCGGAAGGTTCTGGATCAAGCCACGCAAGCGCCTGGCCTCTACCGGTATCCACTCGGGCTGGATCTGGAGATCCTCTTCTTCTCTATCACGCCTCCAAAAATCAGATCTGGATCTGATCTGGAGGATCTTCAAAACTCCTTTTGAAGATCTGCAGTCGTTCTTCGCAGCAGCGCAGCCTTCTTGCTTTTGATCTCCTTTTCTTGATCTAAATCGCACCAATCCAAATCCAAAACACTTTTGGACGTGGAGAGCAAGGGGAGATGAGAGTATGGCGTGGAGAAAGGGGAGAGAGGCAGCCTTGGGGCGTGGGAAGATTGCTTCTTGATTATTTCTTTTATTTTTTTCACTTGGGCGCTGGGTCTCTTATATAGACTAAGCGTGATCCAAGTCATCTTCCTCCCAACCAATCACAACCCTTTGTGAAATCAGATCTAAATCTGATTGGTGGGATTAGAGTCCCCTGGATTCCTACTTGGAGAGTGCCTTGGACCAGTCAAACTGGATTCTTAGAAGAACTCTCATTGGAATCCTAAAGGGAGATGGAGTCCTTGTCCCAACAAGGACTCCATGGGCGCCTCTTACTTGGGCTCACGCCTCCCTTGGCGTGCGCCCATCTCCTTGCCAGGTTCTGGCAGGGGGACAAGCCCCCACCAGCTCTCCAATAGGTGCATGACATGTGGTCAAAAGTCAAAGGATGAATGGTCAACGTTTGACCAGTCAAAGGTAGACTTTTGACCAAAGTCAAAGAACAAGAAATGGCAGGTGACCAAAAATTGGCAGGTAATGTCTTACAAATAAGACAACCTATTCTGACTTGGACAACCTCCAGTCAGACCATAAGAAGACTTCTGTTTGAGCACAAACTCCTTTGGCTCAGACAGGACGACTTATTTATGATAGCAAAAGAAGAACGTTAGGTTCAATCGAGTGCTAGCACGATTTCCTTGAACCTAATTGAATCTCATTCAGATCAATTGAACTAGATTAGTTCAATTGATGATCACCAGATTCAAACCCTTGTTTGTGTGACCCAGTTAGGTTCAGTTCTGTATGGTAATGGGATATGTCATGATCTCTATCATCGACATCATCGAAACTCCTTTCGATGGATCAGAACTCTTCTGATTCGAACAGCTAGAATGATCGATCATCTAAATCATTCTAATTGCTCCCAAAATCCACCAGTGACACCTAGCAGTATATGGTGGCAACCCATCAGAGCTGAATGCGAACCTCTTGGTGCAGCTACCTGTGTGATTCAGTTCTTCTATCTTGAGCCCCGATCAGATTAGGGTTAAGGTGAACTCGTCAAACCCTAGTCTCTGTCATATGATGTAATCATTCGATTCGAGTCCAATGTGAAAATCTAAATAGAAACTCTTTCTATTATTTCACTCTGCCATGGCCATGGGCTTCAGGACTTGATTCTCATGATCATCATAGGGCTACTCCTCTACCACCGAGGTAGATAGATCCCATCTTGATGCAATCCAGTTCCTACAATGAACATGTCTACAGCCAACATACACCTCAGGGTTCCATATGGCTAGGAGACCGAGTAATGGTGTAGTCAAACTATAACACCCTCAAGGTGAACTGCCGATGCATCTCAGGTCAAAGAACCAGACACACTACTGCAGCATCGAGTCAGTCATTGACGAGAAGGTAGACTCCCTAATGACTACTCGAGGTGGTCACGCTCAGTGCCCTCGTTCTCTAACGAGTACCTGTACTCTCGCTCCGGTGTCTCCACACCGTAGACTCAAGACTCATCTACTAAAGAGAAGCGATCGTACACCAACCTTCCGGATCAATCACCATCCTCGTGATGATCCTATGGTCGGGAGCTTTTTATGAGTTAATAATGATTATTCATGTCTTAAATTTTCAACTCTTGAAAATATGAATTATCATTACCATTAACTCAAAGGATGTATCACAGACACTAAATACACATGTGTGATAGAAAATAACCCATTTTATTAATTATAGTCAAAATTACAATTTTGCCCCTAGAAGTGTATTACAAGTGTCAGCCAATTCTGGCTTCTAGGGCACATATATCTAACAATCTCCCACTTGTCCTAAAGCCAATTGGCTACAAGTCTAAGTCCCATCTTCTCAAGGTGGGCTTCGATCTTCTGCTGGCCCAACGGCTTTGTAAGTGGGTCTGCCACATTATCTGTGGAGTTGACTCTCTTGACCTCAACGTAACCTTTCTCAAGGTAATCGCGGATGAGGTGGTATCGCCGCTCAATGTGCTTGGATTTCTGGTGAGACCTCGGCTCCTTAGCAAGGGCTATGGCGCCATTGTTGTCGCAGTATAAGAGGAATGGCATCTGATGGCATTACTCCAATTTCTGCAGCAAACTTCTTGTACCAGAATGCTTCCTTTGCAGCCTCTGATGCAGCGATATATTCTGCTTCCATGGTGGAAT
Organism: Cocos nucifera; assembly: GCA_006176705.1. NCBI lineage: Eukaryota > Viridiplantae > Streptophyta > Magnoliopsida > Arecales > Arecaceae > Cocos > Cocos nucifera. The sequence goes on along the minus strand of QRFJ01001159.1, from coordinate 237,389 downwards.
CTGCTATCACAGTTTGCTTGGAACTCTTCCAGCTGACAGCTCCACCATTGCACACAAACAGACTCCCAGATGTCGACTTTCGATCATCTATATCGGACATGAAATCCGAGTCTGTGTATCCCTGGACTTGGAGTTCTCCATTACCAAAGACCAACATCATATCCTTAGTTCTTCTCAAGTACTTAAGGATACATTTCACAGAAGTCCAGTGTTCTTCACCTGGATTTGACTGATATCTGCTTGTGACACTCACAGCATGGGCTATATCAGGTCGTGTACATAGCATGGCATACATGAGGCTCCCTATTGCAGAAGCATAAGGGATCTTGCTCATGCGTTCTATTTCCTCAGGTGTGCTGGGGCACATCTTCTTGGAAAGATGAATACCATGTCTGAAGGGTATTAATCCCCTCTTAGAGTTTTCCATACTAAACCTCTTTAGTACTTCCTCTATGTACATCTTCTGTGAAAGTCCTAGCATCCTATTCGGTCTATCCCTATAGACCTTAATTCCTAGAATAAAGGATGCTTCACCTAGGTCTTTCATGGAGAATTCCTTGGACAACCACATCTTGACTGATGTCAACATGGGAATATCATTCCCAATAAGGAGGATGTCATCCACGTACAATACGAGGAAGACAACAGCGCTCCCACTGACCCTTTTTGAAAACACATGGTTCCTCTTCATTTTTGATGAAACCAAACTTTTTGATCACATCATTGAAACGAGTGTTCCAGCTCCGAGATGCTTGCTTAAGTCCATATATGGACCTTTGCAGCTTGCAAACCTTGTGATCAGTATCACTGGATGTGAAACCTAGCGGCTGTTCCATATAGATATCTTCCTCAAGATATCCATTTAAGGAATGCCGTTTTCACGTCCATTTGCCATATTTCATAATCGAAATAGGCTGCAACAGGCAAGCAATGTGCGGATGGATTTTAGCATAGCCACTGGGGAAAAGGTATCCTGATAGTCAATGCCTTCGCGTTGACTATAACCTTTTGCCACTAGTCTAGCCTTGAATGTCTCCACATTCCCATCTGCACCAATCTTTCTCTTGAAGATCCATTTACACCCAATAGGTACTATACCTTCTGGTGGATCTACCAAGGTCCAGACTTGGTTTGAGTGCATCGAGTCAATTTCTGACTGCATTGCCTCTAGCCATTTCTCGGAGTCGATATCTGATATCGCCTCGTTGTAGGTTTTGGGATCATCACCATGAGCACCATTACCTACGAGGAACATTTTCCTCTACTTCCTCTGAAATAATACCTAAGTATCTTTCAGGGGGACGGGAAAACTCTTTCCGATCTACGAGGTGGAGGAGGTAGTGTTCTTATTGGCTCAACCTGATTTGGTTCCAATTGGTCCTTAGCTCGTTGTACTTGTGAGACTTTCTCATCAAGCTTAATCTGCTTTCCAATGCCGCTATCTTGAATAAACTATTTTTCAAGAAAGATGGCATGTCGACTCACAATCACATTGTGGTCTTCTGGAATGTAGAAATAGTATCCTAATGACTCTTTAGGATATCCTATGAATCGAGCTCTAAAGGACCTAAACTCTAACTTGTCCGCTTGTTGTCTTTTGACATGAGCCGGACAACCCCAAATTCTGAGATGACTCAGACTTGGTTTCTTACCGTGCCATATCTCATACGGTGTGGTAGGAACGGTTTTAGAGGGAACCCTATTCAGTAGATAAATTGAAGTTAACAATGAATGTCCCCAAAGAAAATCAGGGAGGTCTGTGAAGCTCATCATGGATCGAACCATATCCAATAGAGTCCGATTTCTCCATTCTGAAACCCCGTTGAGTTGAGGTGTTCCTGGTGGAGTCCATTGAGAGACTATGCCATTTTTCCTTGAGATAGTCTAGGAATTCCCGGCTAAGGTATTCACCTCCTCGATCTGATCGAAGAACCTTAATGGGTTTTTCCAGTTTGTTTTTCTACTTCATGTCTGAATTCTTTGAACTTTTCAAAAGCTTCAGACTTGTGTCTCATAAGATACACATACCCATACCTAGACAGATCATCGGTAAAGGTAATGAAGTAGACAAAATTGCCTCTAGCCGGCACATCAAATGGGCCGCACACATCAGTATGTACTAGGGCAAGGAGATCTGTGGCCCTCTCCCCATGTCCAACAAAAGGGAGTTTAGTCATTTTGCCTTGAAGACAAGATTCACAAGTTGGATATGACTCGAAAGTCAATGGACTCAATAGCCCATTTTTCTCCAATTTGTTGATCCTATCTTCTGCTATATGACCTAATCTCAGGTGCCATAGATATCTATCGTTTGGACTATCCCTAGGTCGTTTGGCATTCACGTTTTGCTCGATAGTTAGAACAGGTACATCAATATGTAGCTGATAAAGACCATTAATAAGGAAACCATTTGCAATTTTATTTCTTTCATAAAGAATGTTACAATGGTCCTTAAAGAAGGTAATCACATAGCCTTCTAGTGCTAAGCATGAAACAGAAATCAAATTCCTGCTAGCTGCAGGCACATAATAACAGTCTTTCAAAACTAAGTCTAAACAGATGGTAATCGAAGAGGGTATGTTCCCACGGCTACTGCAGCAACTCTTGCTCCATTACCGATGCGTAGGATCATGTCTCCATCCCTCAGCCTCCTGCTATCCTCAAGACCCTGCATGGAAGTGCACAGATGAGCACTAGAACCAGAGTCAAGCACCCAACTGGATGCAGAAGAAACCGTAAGGTTAGACTCAATAACGAGCATACCTCCAGAAGGACCTTCCTTCTTGTTCTTCAGGGTGGCCAGGTAAGTAGGGCAGTTCCGCTTCCAATGGCCGTCGCTGTTGCAATGGAAACACTTTCCTTTGACATCGGCCTTTCTTCTTCGGCTTCTGCCTTCTTCTTCTTTGATCCTTCCACCTTTTGCTTTTTCACAGACTTCTTTTTCTTTCCATAAGACTTTCTTTTGGAAGAAGTCCGTTCCATAGCAAGAACTGAGCCTTTAGAACCTTTCATAGAAAGCTCAGCGGTGAACCAGCATATTCATTAATTCGGCCAAGGAATTTTGAAGTTTATGCATGTGGTAATTCATGATGAATTGCCCATATGCATCAGTCAAGGATTGCAGAATAATATCATTCTGCAGATCCAAGTCTAACTTCACACCGAGCTTCTCAAGCTCTTCCATGTCCTTGATCATTGTCAGACAGTGATCTTGGACTGACTGCCCATCACGCATCTTAGCCTTAAAAAGTCATTTCGTGACTTGATATTTGGCTGCGCGACTCTGTTCACCAAACATCTCCTGCAGGTGAGCCAACATTTGGCGAGCAGTCCCGATATCTTCATGTTGGCGCTGGAGCTCATCAGACATCGAGCCCAACATGTAATATCTGGCCTTATTATCTTCGTCTATCCATTTTTTCAGAGAGACGCTCTCTGTTCAGTGGATGGACGGGCTGGTAAGGTGGGAGGGTCCTGGTCCAATAACATGGGTTAACTTCTCGAACCCAAAACTAATTTTGTAGTTCCTGAGCCAATCTTTATAATTGGGTCCAGTCAGTCTATGTGTGTCCAGGATACGTGCCAATGGGTTGGACGCAGACATTTTTCCTGTAGAGAGTCAAAGATTCTAGTTAGATACTGTAATTATTGACTTGACCAATTTATTTAGGAATTTTATTTTTAAACAAATTAGCTCCCACTATTTTCTCGGATCCCTACACTCCCTCTGTAGAGATGCGAAAATCTCCATGATTAATGATTTCTAGTGGGTGGTGCGGTCTCACCAACTGACTCATCACCTCACCTAACAGTTATTGGTGATGGGTTAGCCAATGAGTGAACAACTCTTGTTCAATGATTCTCTAATCATGGTGCACCCAAACTTGGTCTCTAATTCATGAATCTCACCGTATCCGGAATATTGATCCACTCCTTAGTTAAGTCAGACCCACCATTTGCATAGACTGGGTTCCTAATTGAGTCTCTCACCGTATCCGAAATATTGAGCCCAACTCATCCTCCAGCCCATAGCATCCAATGCCTAATAGACATGGTTGCATCTTCCCGGTGCAACTGAGCCACTGTATCCAGCCGAGAACAATCAACCCCGGGAAGGGCCCGCACATCTACAATGGTGGAAGACCTCAGACTTAATCTTTTCTTAGGGAGAATTGATTCAGGTCTCATTAAACTAGACTTGTCATTAGTCATAACAATTATGACTAACCTAGTGGCATGGGTTAGCTCGGATTATTGACCACCTCAGATCAGAACTGTGTCAACAGATATGGCCAGGTAAGTGAGACCGGTGGAAGGAATATGCCATTAACTCGTACAAGAACGCTTTCAGGTCGAGTAGCTTCCAATTAAAAACCAGTCGGTCGTATGTGCCAAACTTACCTTAGACACCAAATTGTTGAGTCAGAACCAATTGGGTTAGCCTACAATCCAGACTCTAACCTCTGAGCCTAATTAGGTCTTGCTTGATCGTGACTCGATCTTGACCCAGACTTAATCCTATTAGGCTGGTCAATTTAAGCATTGTTGATCCCATCTAACCAACTCTTGATTCGGTTTGATCAACCGCTTAGACCTAATTGAGCTACCCAAGCCCGAACCCAGTATTATGAATATGTCTTAGATCTGAAAATTCTCAATTTTAGACCTAATTAATATTCCATAATCTTAATTCTTAATTAAGTAGGGTTCATAAACAAAATATGCACAATAAATCCTAGGGTTTCAGGATCTAGGGTTTTGCAGAAAGTAAGTTTTGGGTTTCTGATTAAGGACGAACACGCAGCACCCCTACACATCATAAGAACACCCCATCGAATGGGAAGAGAGAGGGCCTTTAAACCCTTCTTCATTCTTATGACCGGACGGCCAAGAGGAACGCCTTAATCAGGAACATGCAATACTACAAAACAGTTTTAGATCTATATCATATATCTCATATACAAATTAGATCTAATCATGGCATATTTTGCATACATCTCATGTATCATAATCATGCATATTTTCAGATCTAAATTATCTCATAATAATCTAAAAAATTAGATTTAAATTGATCTAATCAAAATAAATTCTAATCTAGACAATTATGTAGAACTATTCTACAACTAGTCTAGACATGCATCAATCATATCTCATATGATATTTAAAATTAAATAATTTTTATTTGCTATTTTTTAGATGTTATTATAACACTTATAATATCAGAAAAATAGTAAATAAATAGATCTAAAATATGATTTAATCAAATTAAATCAAAAAACATGCAAGACTATTCTATAGAACTATTCTATTTTAGAACTAGTCATGCATATTTTCTAATCTTAGATCCAAATCATTTAATTTTAATTTTTTCTGATTTCAGATCTGATCACATCTCATGTGACATCTGAAAATCACTTATTTTTAATTAAAATAAATTTAAAATCAGATCTAAACACTTTTAGAACCTTGGCTCTGATACCAGTTGAAGGAAAATCCTGATTTCCCGACCAGGTTCGTTCAGATCTGATCAGATCAAGAGATATATTTCAAAAATTTTTTCTCTTGATCTAGATTATCAGATCTAGATATTTCAGATCTGATTCTTATTATTTTAATAATTAAATAAAAATTAAATAAATTAAATCAAATTTAATTTACCTTGAATGGGGTAATCCTATTACCCTGTTGATGATCCTGTTTGCAGCAGGGAAGGTTCTGGATCTAAGCCACGCAAGTGCCTGGCCTCTACCGGTATCCACTCGGGCTGGATCTAGGAGATCCTCTTCTTCTCTATCACGTCCTCCAAAAATTAGATCTGGATCTGATCTGGAGGATCTTCAAAACTCCTTTTGAAGATCAGCAGTCGTCCTTTGCAGCAGCGCAGCCTTCTAGCTTTCAGTCATCTTTTTCTCGATCTGGATTGCACCAACCAAGATCCAAAACACTTTTGGACGTGGAGAGGAAAGGGAGAAGGTGGGTTTGGCATGGAGGAAGAGGGGAGAGGCAGCCTTGGGGCATGGGATTTCAATTTCCAATCTTAATTTGAGTTGGGCGCAGGGTCTTATTTATAGACTATCTGTGATCCAACTCCTCTTCTTCCCAACCAATCACAACTCTTTGTGAAATCAGATCTAAATCTGATTGGTGGAAATAGAGTCCCCTGGATTCCTCCTTAGAGTGCACCTAAGACCAGTCAAAGTTGGTTCTTAGGAGAACTCTAATTGGAATCCAAAAAGGAGATGGAGTCCCTATCCAACAGGGACTCCTAGGCGCCTCCAACTTGGGCACACGCCAAGGGTGGCGTGCGCCCTCCTCCTTGCCAGGTTCTGGCAGGGGGACAGGCCCCCACCAGCTCTCCAATAGGTGCATGACATGTGGTCAAAAGTCAAAGTGTCAATGGTCAACGTTTGACCAGTCAAAGGTAGACTTTTGACCAAAGTCAAAGAACAAGAAATGGCAGGTGACCAAAAATGGCAGGTAATGTCTTACAAAATAAGACAAACCTTTTCTGACTTGGACAACCTCCAGTCAGACCATAAGTGAAGGCCTCTGAAATTGAGCACAAACTCCTTTGGCTCAGACAGGACAACTTATTTATGATAGTAAAAGAAGAACGTTAGGTTCAATCGAGTGCTAGCACGATTTCCTTGAACCTAATTGAATCTCATTCAGATCAATTGAACTAGATCAGTTCAATTGATGATCACCAGATTCAAACCCTTGTTTGTGTGACCCAGTTAGGTTCAGTTCTGTATGGTAATGGGATATGTCATGATCTCTATCATCGACATCATCGAAACTCCTTTCGATGGATCAGAACTCTTCTGATTCGAACAGCTAGAATGATCGATCATCTAAATCATTCTAATTGCTCCCAAAATCCACCAGTGACACCTAGCAGTATATGGTGGCAACCCATCAGAGCTGAATGCGAACCTCTTGGTGCAGCTACCTGTGTGATTAAGTTCTTCTATCTTGAGCCCCGATCAGATTAGGGTTAAGGTGAACTCGTCAAACCCTAGTCTCTGTCATATGATGTAATCATTCGATTCGAGTCCGAATGTGAAAATCTAAATAGAAACTCTTTCTATTATTTCACTCTGCCATGGCCATGGGCTTCAGGACTTGATTCTCATGATCATCATAGGGCTGCTCCTCTACCACCGAGGTAGATAGATTCCATCTTGATGCAATCCAGTTCCTACAATGAACATGCTATAGCCAACATACACCTCAGGGTTCCATATGGCTAGGAGATCCGAGTAATGGTGTAGTCAAACTATAACACCCTCAAGGTGAACTGTCCGATGCATCTCAGGTCAAAGAACCAGACACACTACTGCAGCATCGAGTCAGTCATTGACGAGAAGGTAGACTCCCTAATGACTACTCGAGGTGGTCACGCTCAGTGCCCTCGTTCTCTAACGAGTACCTGTACTCTCGCTCCGGTGTCTCCACACCGTAGACTCAAGACTCATCTACTAAAGAGAAGCAATTGTACACCAACCTTTTGGATCAATCACCATCTTCATGATGATCCTATGGTCCGGAGCATTTTATGAGTTAATAATGATTATTCATGTCTTAAATTTTCAACTCTTGAAAATATGAATTATCATTATCATTAACTCAAAGGATGTATCACAGACACTAAATACACATATGTGATAGAAAATAATCCATTTTATTGAATAAAGTTAAAATTATAATTTTGCCCCTAGAAGTGTATTACAAGTGTCGGCCAATTTTTGCTTCTAGGACACATATATCTAACAGATAGATTCTTGTTGAGTCAAGATCGATTATTGTTGATTCAGAATTAATTATTGAAGTTAGTTAAATCTATCATCGGCTAGATTAGTCTATTGAGAAGGTGGGTATGATGGCTGATTGTTATATGATGGCTAAGTAAACTGACTAGGCTGACCATTATTATAGGCATAGTTTTGGTATTGGGGTCTGTTTTGATAGTTTTGGATAGATGAAATTTGGGTCTGAGCCTGAGTCTATTGGAATGTCCAAGAAAAATTAGAGTAGTTACTCCAATGTCGGTTATATGAATTTAAAAGAAGATTATTAATTGGCTTGGAGTAGCCTTGAGTAGTTTGAACTTATTTTTGAATAAAAGATGGAAATTATGCAGCTGTAGGACATTCATTCACATGATGGGTTGGGCTAGCACAGATTGAATAAAACTCATGATAATTAGAATGTGATATGAATTGTGCAGGAGATTGTTGACCTTGGGTTAGGAGTTGATCTAATTTATGGGCAAGAAGGTCAATTTTATCTAATTTTTGGACTATTAGGTTTAGGTCAGCCATTTGATTATCAAGTTTAATATGAATCAACCATTTAATTAAGTTCAACTAAATCAAAAAAAGTGATTTCCTACCGTGAATGCCTTGGTGCAACCCTAATGTATTGTTCAAAAATTTTTAGAATTTTTAGAATTTTTTTTATATTTTTTTATTTTTTTGTTATATTATAATTATTTTTTTAATTATTTTACTTATTAATTTTAATTTAATTTAATTATCATTTTTAATATTTTTTAGTTAGTTTAATTTAATTTAATTTAATTTAATTTAATTTTTAGAGGAGAAAGGTGAAGAAAGAAAGAAGAGTTCTAAAGAAGAGGTCCTAAGGAGTCTTAGAGCTAAGACGAGAGAGAAGAATTAATTTTAATTAGTGATAATATTGGTTAACAATCAAGTTGATCAATCAATGCTGACCAAGGGTTATCCTAGATCTAGACAGCTCCTAACTACCAAGGTCACCTTCAAGCCCTGCAAGTATAGGATCAGCCAATCAACTGGTCAGATAAGTGTAAGATCAGTGGGAGTCCCCCCGTTGCTTGCCTTAGACACCAATTATACTTGGCCAGATAAGCTAACGGAACTAATTAAAAACCACCTTCCTTCAGGTCCAGTCGTTCCTGAACCACTTTCTTAGACACCAGTTGAATTGACTAACCCTAACCTGATTCAACTCTTAGGGTTCCTTATCCTATTGAGCTTGAGCCCCTAGGGCTGATGTCTAATTGATTTTAAAATTAAAGGCTTAGGTCAATGCAAGATGCTGGTTGATTATTTATGGGCCAAGAAAGAGTGATCAAATCTCCATCTATCTTGTTTAATAGGTGTTTTCCTTAATTTGATTTAAAGATGCATATGCACAATCACTTTCAACAAGAGATTCTATGCAACTAAAGTAGATGCATAAAATTGATTAAACTTAAGAGCTTACCTTATCTCGAGCGATCACCAAAAAAATTAAAACAAAAATAAAACTAATATGTTGCATGCTCTAAATAGTTAGGATTTCTAATCTTTTCATGAAGCTTTTAATTAGGTTTAAATGAATATTTTTGAATTAATTTAAAAATAAAATAAATAAATAAATAAATAAATAAAAAGGAAAAAGGACTAGGGTTAGGGTTGATCTCATCAAGCAAAATAGAATTATTTGTTCCTTGCCCTAATTCTTTTTGTTCTTTAACCTCTTTTTCTACAAAATAAAAAAAACTTAGCGAGCATTATTTACAAGAAAATAAAAATTTTATTTATAATTTATTTATAAAAAAATTAAAGAGGTCAAAAATTTAATGTCTGTGCCTTCTCCGATAATAGTGCAAAAAACTTGATGCATTTGCCAAAATTATTTTTAATTTATTTAAAATAAAAAAATAAAATTAAAAATCAAAAATAATCATCGGCAACAGTGCCAAAAACTTGATAAGAGCGTGATGTTGTCGTTAAGATACCGTGTTTATCAGTTTAATCCGACTTCTTAAAATAATTAAAAATACATAGATAGTAGTGAGTCGGATCAAATCCATAGGAAAGATAATGTTCTTAGATTTGAAATCTTTAATTTTTGAAAAGAAAAAAAAAAGAAAAAAGTTTTGAAATCAAAAGTGAAGTCAAAAAATAAAAAGTAAAAATTAAAAGGTGCAGGAATTTAAATTTGGTACTAAAATCTATTAGTTAAATCTTAGCATCTACTTGCAGTAAAATAAAGAGCAATAATTTAAGTACATAAATTGAATTGCAATAAAAATAAAGAGCTGAAATCAAAGTGCAAAAAATAAAATTTGCATTAATTAAAATTTTAGAATTTAAATATATAAAATTTAAAAATAAAATAAAATAAAATAGCCTAATCACTGATCTTAGATTGGCATTGGTGGAAAGATGGTGCAGAAGTCAAGCTTTTCCCCTCAGCACCAGTTGCCTCGAAGCAACCATTAACCTAAAGCCTGGCTTCACCCTGTACCAAAGCTTCACCTTGATCGAAGATTATGAATTTTGGAAGTCTGGAATCTTATTTATAGGTGTTGGAAGGCTGGAGAGTTTTGCTATAGGCAATGTGGGACTAAGAAGGTCTTTGATCATCAAAATATGAAGAAATCTGAGTGAAAATCGGATTAAAAGGTGTCCTGATTGAATTCTGCTGAGTTCCCTATATTTTAGCCATCTGATTTAGATCAAAAGGTCTACAAACCATCAAAAATAGAGTTTTATTAGCCTAATTTCAGTCAGAATAGATTCTAATGGTCTGATTATCACTTGATGAAAGAGTTTCGATCGTTAGATCGCGATCTAGGAGCTTAATCATAGTCGGGAGCTCCCTCCATCGTCAGATCATCCACTGGATCGAGCGCTGCCGTTGGATGGTATGCTAGAAATTGATGGAATTCGAATCAAACCCAAAAAGAACCCCAGTATTCGATCTTGATTGCAATCAATCAGATCCATCCGATCATGCAATTACTATTTTCATGAACCGCGTGGATCGGCTGCACCGCACACCATAATAAATCAGCACCTCTATCATCGAGTGAAAAGTCCAAAATGCCCTATGAGCTATGATAGATTTTCTGTAAATCCTTTAAGGGTCTAGGTTCACCACGTGTGGCTCCATGATTTGTTGGTTTCTGCTGAGCTGGCGGTCCACGCCTGGATCGTGGACCGACTGATGGCTTCCGCAAATGAGTCGGCTTGCATCGCTAGCTTGGCGCGCTGGCTTCATCAGCTTGGCTCAGTACATTTGGACGCATCGACTGATATGACGCGGCGGCTTGAGCCAGCTGAGCTGTATGTTATTTTTTATTTAATTTTTATTTATTTTATTTCTTTAAAAATTTATATCTTTTTTGTTTTAGCTTTATTTTGTACAAAACTTATTTCATTATGATCAAATAAATAAGCTCTTTCATTGATTATAAAATTTTATTTTTTATTTTTTATTATTTTTTAATTAATTTTTTAATTAATAATAATATGAATTTCTTAAAAATATATATAAATTAATCATTAATTTTTAAAAATTAATATAAATTAATTAATAAATTAATATTTTTATTGGTGAATTTATGATACTTATCAAGATTCCATAGATCTGAAATCACCACAGTGGCTTGCAAGCAATTCACTATACTTTAGTACTAGACTAACTAAATTTTTAATTCAATAACAAAAGGTTTTTAGGCACGGTCAAGTATTTGTGAAGTCAATGATTGATCAAGATGGGATTGACCACTCCAAGAGTTGGAGAAGAATGCATCACTATATTTTAATATAGCAAAATATTGGCTAGGGTAATACATACGATGAATTTGGTATTTTGAGATATAATATAGATGACCTAATTGGGGTTGATAGTTAAATTCTGAGCTATCCTATGAGCATTTTGGTCAAAGAAATGGATTATATGAAAACTATATCCACATGGGTTCTAAGGATATTATTGTATACATTTGACCTATCCGATCATTGGATACCATTGCTAGATGGTTACTTCGATTGGTATAGAAATTTATTCCTATGCTACTGACTTAGATTTGAACCTATGGGGTCACATACATAAGAGTTCTCAATCTAATCGGATAGTTGATCGATGATTAAGAATTGTTCTAGGATTAAACATTCAATTCGATTGATGTTTAACCTAGTGCAAGTATTGTAGAAGAATTGATTAGCAATTGGATTGTTATTTAACTTAATTTGATTAAGCCAGAGGTCTAAAATTAAGTTCAATTGATTTATTGGATGAGCCAATTGCAAGGATGAACAAGTTCTAATTCAATTAGAACTTGCATTAACCCAATCTCTAATTTGATTAAAAATTAAAATAAAATAAAATTTAATCTAATCTAATTTAATAAGATTATTAGTTAGACTAAGATCTATTCTAATTGGGTTAAATAAATTTTGATTTTATTTGGTCCAAAGATCAAGTTGGACCAAGTCAAATTAGAAATCCTAGTGTGACTAGGACTTCCCAAATCCTTGGGCCACATATTCCTCATTCCCCCCATGCCACTTCCTTGGTTTTTGCATGGAAATTCTACATGCCTCAGGCCCTTCAGGCATGCCCCTTCTCTTCTCTTCTTTCTTATATGGCAATTAGTTGTAGACCAAATCAAAGAAGGAAGTTTGAATTTGAAATGAAATCCTATGAGATAGAATTTTAAGTAAGCCAAACTCCTTGCTTTGTGCCACCCACTCCTTGATTTCTTTCTCTATTTTTCTTGGGTATAAAGGAGGATTTTTGTATGCCAATTATTGGCAGTCCATGCCTAAAAAAAAGGAGGGGGCACCCAAGTGTTGGGTGCCCCAAGTTTTGACCTATTTGGACAAGTCTTGACTAGGTATTTCACTTGGATAAGGACTTTATCCTATCTCTCTATTTAAAGGATCTCTTGACCTAATTTTTTCTATGATTCCAAACATTAGAGGGAGCTCCTTGGGTGTGGGAAAAGGCTGGGCATAGAGAGCTTGGGGCATGGGGTTTTGTTGAGACAAAATAAGAGTGCCTTGGTGAGAGAAACAAAGAAGAAGAAGAAAGGTTCTTCTTCTAGGTTTCTTCTTTGACCTCTTCCTCCTTCTTTAGAGATTTTTGAGAGGTATCTCAGGTACAAAAATCTCTTTCCTTTCTTTTAAAAATTAGAGAGTCCAAGAATTGAAGAAGATGATTTTAGATCGACCATCGATGAAGGATCAGCATAGTACTAGCATACTATACTGATTTTTGGGCATTGGACTTCTTATTAGGGATCGAGGGCTCGTGTGGACATCTTGTAGAGGCTGAACGCATGCGCAACTTAGAGCAGCAACCTCAGCCCTTGATCAGCCATCTAGAGAGTCTAACCTGCAAAGGTAAGGATGATACAATCTCCTTTATGTTATCTAGATTTGATCTAGAATGGATCTCATGTTGATATGATCAACATAAGTATTTCTCATCTTTTAATTTTTGATTTAATAACAATATTTAATCATGTAATAGGATCCTAGATCTAGAATTATTTTTTATGTATTTATAAATTAATATGATTAATTCATCTCTTTCGCTGCGTAGATCTAAAAGAATTTCAAAATCTAATCCTGAAACCCTACATCGGTTTTCTTCAATTGGTATCAGAGCAGGTTCTTTATTACATGATTTATGATGCATGTTTAGATTACTTTTTTAGATTAGATCTAAATAATAATCTATGATTTAAATTTAGAATTTAAAAATAGATCACACGAACTGATTATAAGGTTGTCTTGCAGTAAGTTTTACCCCTTAGAGTGGAGAGGTTGTCCTAGTTCATATTGATCTAATATAAATCATAAATTTATTAGATATGATCTAGATCAATTTATAATGTATTAAATTTAAATTTATTTATATTTAAAAATAAATATTTTAGATTGTATGAATTGATTATAAGATTATCATGTTGTAAGATTTATCTCTTATAGTGGAGAGGTTGTCCTAGTATGTGCTAATCTAAAATTCTGAATATAAAATTTTAGATTAGATCTAAAAAATTTTATGATCTAATTAAAAATATTTTAATCTAATTTTTATCATCATAAATATATTAGATTTGATTTAAAGTGATTTATGATTGATTAAAATTGAAATAGTTTTAATTACATGAACATATTTAGATTAGATCTAAAATTATTTTCTCTTTATTTTATATTTTAATATTGTTTATGAATCAAATATGCAACTGGTTGATAGAATTATATTATAAAAATATTTTATAAATATAAAAATTATTTTTAAAATATCGAACCCCTACCCTCAGCCCAAAACTTAATTAAGAATTAAGAGTTGTTTAATTATAATCTAGGATTGTAAATTGAAGATCCTAAGACACAAATTATAACACTTGGGTTAATGGGTTAGGAGGAATTAGGTTCATTAATTAGGTTAGATCTAAGATTAGATTAAAAAATAGACTTAATTAGAGAATTGACTAAATCTAATCAATAGTTGTTATAGATTAGGTCAAGGATTCTCTAGATTAATTACAATAATTGTAGTTGGTCAAGTCCATGTCTTTAATAAGAACCAAGATGAAGTTGATTCTTAGCTACATGGTCTAGCATGAACCATTAGGTTGATCTAATCGAAACTAATTAACCAATTGGTGTCTAAGGTTAGTCTGACAATCTAGACCAGTGGTTTTTAATTGGCAGCCCACTTATCTAGCCATTTTTTATGGTATCTAAGGCAAGCTTTGGCAAACCCTCCCATCGATCTTACTTGTCTAATCTTTTTGGTGAAATTATATTTTGATTAGATTACTTGATAATTTGAGCTAACCCATGTCAGCTAGGTAAATCAGTATGATTGATTTAAGTGCTCCTAGACTAGTCTATTAATGGTTTTCCTTAATCTGACTTCGTGAAGCTAGTGGAAGAATCATAACAAGCTGGTTCATCTAACCTTCTTCCTTCTTTAACTCAAATCAATTAAATCCTCTAAAATTATTAGATTCCTAAAAATGAAATAGTTATGATGATAACTAGATCATAGCCTCCCATTAAGTGGGTAATAATGAGTCCATTAGTTGGATAATTATTGCAAGCCCAAAGGCCTGGTGCTTATCAGCTAGTGGAATTATCATTCATAATATGAATTCTTGGTCGTGTCTTTTTAAATGATGGTTGGTTGATCAACCAAAGTTGGGCATAATCATTCATTGGCTAGATGGACCAAGTATGGTCATGTTAATGGTTGGATCTAATCGAACCTTTTTAGTGGAGACCAAAGCCTACTGATTAGGAACTGGGGCAAAATTAAATTACTAAAAATTATTTTAAAAAATAACTAGTTATGAACCTATCCTTAGATGTACATAAATTGGCCAACCAAAGTTGGACTTATGTGCAGTCTATGTAGATTCTAGTATCCACTAAAAAATTAGGATAATTTTTTGATTTGGAGGTAGAGGCTATCCATTCGAATAAAATAGTGGAAAAATATTTTGATTAAAATCCAAATCTTTAGATTTAATAAATCAATTATTAATTAGATTTTCATTTTTCTTAGTGCAGATACGGCTACTTTCCTTTTACTTTTATTATTATTAGATAATGATAAGCTCATGGGATCCAACTTCGGTAGCTGGTACTGTAAGTTGAAGATTGTCTTGGAAAATGAATGGATCTTGTACGTGTTGATAGATCCAGCACTTGAGAAGCCAGCTGCAAATACACATAGGTTAATCAGAGACACTTATTAGAAGTGGCTCAATGACCAAACCCCGATGTGCTGTATTATACTGGCAACTATGAGTGACGAGTTTAGTCGCAAGTTCGAGATAGCTCAGCCAAAAGACATGCTTCATGTATTGAAGGAGTCTTTTGGCACATCCGATGATGCTGAAAGGCATAAGACTAATTGTGCCATCTTCAATGCCAGGATGTGGGATGGAGCTTCAATCACTAATCATGTACTGTACATGATCAAACTGATAGAGCATTTGACCAAGCTCGACTTTCTCTTGCATGAGCAGCTAGGAGAAGATGCAATACTGAACTCGCTATCCAAGTCTTATCTCTCATTCCTCACTCAATATAGAATGACAAAACCTGAAGTTAACTATCATGGGTTACTGGGGTTACTTCAAAACTTTGAGAAGGATCACCAACTCTACAAGGAGTCAGTGAACTTAGTGGGAGGTTCATCTTTTGGCTCTCGACCCTTTAAGAAAGGGAAGAAAAATAAGAAGAAGAAGTCCAAGAAGGTATAAGTTCAAATTGGGACATCTATGTAGGGCCAGATCAAGAAGATAAAGCTTGATAAGAGTCAAGCTAGATGCTTCTTCTGCAAGAAGTGGAGGCACTAAAAAAGGAACTGTCTTGAGTATATTGCCTCCTTGGATTCGAACAGGCCAAGAAAGAAGCAAGTTATTGCTGGACAAGGTATTTATATGATAACTGCTTGCAATTTCTCTATTTATGATATCACTGATTGGATATTGGATACCGATTGCCCTTACCATATTTGCAATTCATTGTAGGGGTTGCAGGTCAGTAGGAGATTCGAGCAAAGTGAGAGGTTCCTAAACATTGAAGGTGGAAGATCAGCTCTAGTTCTAGCATTAAGAATCTTACAGCTTGTATTTGAATCTCATACTATTGTTCTTAATGATTATCATTTTTGTCCTAATTTTTCTTTTAATATCATTTTTGTAGGCCTTCTGGCCACAGACAATTATGAAATTTCAATAAAGAAAAAATTTTATAATACCATTATGAATAATATTACTATATTCTTTGGATGTTTGAATAATGGTGTAACATGCTATCACAATCTATTAATATAGTCTATTCTACTAGCAAGCACCCTAGATTAGATAGTGTATTTGATATCTACTTATGGCACTGTAGGCTAGGTCACATCAACAAGAACAGGATAAATAGGTTGACTCAAAAAGAAATTCTTGAAGTCAGTGATTGTGAATTACTTTCAACTTATGAATCTTGTCTTCTTGAAAAAATTACCAAGTCATCTTTTACTGAAAAAGGTGAGAGAGCCATTGAGCTCTTAGGTCCAGTACATATTGATATATGTGGACCTATGAGCACTAGTACCGGATGTGGATATCTCTACTTCATTACTTTCATTAATGATATATCCAAGTATGGATATGTATATCTGATAAAACATAAGTCAGATTTATTTGAAATGTTCAAATGATTTCGAAGTGAGGTAGAAAAATAAACTGAAAAGAGTATTAAAATTCTTCAATCTGATCGATGAGGAGAATACCTTTCTAGTGAGTTTCTCATATATCTAGGAGAGAATGGAATTCTCTCCCAATAGACTTCTATAGGAACACTACAGCATGATGGTGTGTCTGAAATGAAGAATTGAACTCTGTAAGACATGGTTCGACCCATGATAAGTTTTGCCAACTTGCCGATATCCTTCTGGAGATATACACTCAAATTGGCTTTCTATCTTTTAAATAGGTTTCATGTAAGTCTATAATTAAAACTAAATATGAGATATAGATAAGGCGTAAGCCAGCACATTCTCACCTTAGGGTCTGGGAGTGCCTGGCTTATGTGAAATGATTAATTATAGATAAACTTGGACCTAGGTCTGACAAGTGCACATTCATAGGATATCCAAAAGATACCAAAGGATATATCTTATACCATGCTGATGAACAAAAGGTATTTGTCAGCCTTAAGGCAATCTTTTTAGAAAAGAAGTTTCTTTATGAAGGAACTATTGCCTCTAAGGTTGAACTTGATAAAGTTCAATAGGTAGAAAGATCGACATCAGTAGCTAAACCTGAATTGAAATTGATTAGATCAAATCCGGAGTCTAATGTACCTACACCATTAAGGTGATCCGATAGAGTACTACATCAACCGAATAGGTACTATAGTTTTTTGGTTTGGATTGGTGATCCCATCAAATTCGATAAGAATGATGAGGATCTGATCACCTATATGGATGCAATGCAGAGTCCTAAAATCTGAGATGGAGTCCATGAAGGTCAATGATGTGTGGACATTGGTTGACCCACCCAAAGGATTTAAATCCATTAGGTGTAAATGGATCTTCAAAAGGAAGAGGGGCATAGATGGAAAGGTGGAGACCTATAAAATCCATCTGGTTGCCAAGGAATATCATCAACATTATGGTATTGACTATGATGAGATGTTCTCCTCTGTGGCAATGCTCAAATCCATTCAAATAATGCTTACGATAGCTTTCCATCTGGATTATAAGATCTAACAGATGGATGTGAAGATAGCTTTCTTGACTGAAGAGCTGACCAAAGAGTTGTATATGATACAACCTGAATGTACAAACTTTAAAGATCCATTTATGGATTGAAACAAGCATCTCAAAATTGGAACATATATTTTGATAAGATGATCAAAACGTATGGCATCATTAAGAACGAAGAAGAGCCCTGCATTTATAAATGGACAAATAGTCCAATAGTGGTATTCTTTATCTTGTACGTGGATGACATTCTCTTAATCAAGAATGACATCCCTGCACTGTAAGGAATAAAAGTTTGGTTGTCATCTTAGTTCTCCATAAAGGACTTGGGTGAAGCATCCTATATTTTAGAAATGAAGATCTATAGGGATAGATATAAGAGAATGCTTAGATTATCCTAGTCCACGTATATAGAAACTATGCTGAAGAGGTTCAACATGAAAAATTCTAAAAAGGACTATCTTCCAATAGGCCATGAAATTTTTCTTTAAGAAAAATTATCCGACAACTCCTAAAGAGAGAGTGTATGAGTAGAGTTCCATATGCTTCGATAATGGGATCTATCATGTATGTCATGATATGAATAAGATCAAATGTGGTATACTCACTAGGAGTAGTGAGCAGATACCAATCTGTTCTAGGAGAGAACCACTAGAAAGTAGTGAAAGCCATTCTTAAGTATTTAAGAAATACTAAGGATCAATTGTTGGTTTATGGCGAGTCAGATATGAAACTTATGGAATTTACTGACTCCAGCATTCAATTTGACCATGATAATAGTAGAAGCATGTCAGGTTGTATCTTTACCCTAAATGATGGAGCCATTTGCTGGAAGAGTTTCAAGCAGCATACTGTGGTAGACTCTATTTGTGAAGTAGAGTACATCGCAGCATTAGATGCTGTGAAGAAAGCTGTGTAGCTGAGAAAATTCATCAGTGAGCTCAGAGTAGCATCCTTCCTTGATGGTCCAGTCCTGCTCTACTATGATAGCACTGGTGCCATTGCTCGGGCAAAGAAATCGAAGGCACACCAGCGGATGAAACACATATTGCACTGCTATTATCTGGTCTGAGAGATCATGGATTGAGATGACATCGACCTTTTGAAGATCAATGAAAAGAACCTGGTTGACCCCTTTACTAAGGCCCTAATGATAAAGAAGTTTGACAACCATAAGTCGAAGATGGGTATTAGATACTATGCTAAGTGGCTTTAGGACAAGTGGAAGTTGTTAGAAAATATGCCCTTAAGCTAATTATCAGTCTATTGATGGTTGAGCTACTTTATAATTATAATTAATTTATCAATAAATAAAATAAATATTTTAATATTTTCATCATAAAGTCTACATCTTTTAATGAACTCCATTGGTGTGATGAAGTCCTAAAGACTATTTATTTTTGATAAAGAGATGATTTATCGATTTATCTTTAAACAGTTCAAGACCAAATGATATGCTGTTAATTAAGACGATAGTATTTATTGAGCATAGATCATTGTATGCCATATAGATTGATTATCTCCTTAATCAAGGAGTGCAGAAACACTGGTATGGCATACAAGTGAGATATAAGGATATATCTAGAGCATTCTGCTATCGAGAATTGCCATGATGGGATATAGGTATAAGTATCCCTTAGACTTGAAATCACCATAGTGGCTTGCAAGCAACTCACTAAATTTTGGTACTAGACTAACTAAATTTCTACTTTAGTAATGGAAGGTTTCTAGGCACGATCAAGTACTTGCAAAATCAATGAGTGATCAAGATGAGATTGACCACTCCAAGAGTTGAAGAAGAATGTATCACTGTATTTCAATATAGCAAAACCTTGGCCAAGATAATCTATAAAATAGATTTGGTATTTTGAGATACAATGTGGATGACCTAATCTAGGTTGAAAGTTAAAATCTAAGGTGTCCTATGAGCATTTTGGTTAAAAAGATGAATTATATGGAAACTATATCCATGTGGATTCTAAGGATGTTGTTCTACACATTCGACCTATCTGACCAAAGGGTATCATTACTACATGGTTACTTCGATTAGCATAAAAATTTATTCTTATATCACTGGCTTAGGTTCGAACCTATGGGATCACATACATAAGAGTTCTCAATCTGATCGGATGGTTGATCAATGATTAAGAATCGTTCCAGGATTAAACATTCAATTTGATTGATATTTAACCTAGTACAAGTATTGTAGGAGGATCGATTAAAAATTAAATTGCTAATTTGCTTAATTTGATTAAGCTAGAGGACTGAGATTAAGTTTAATTAAATATAATTTAATTAAATTTAGTTTGGACTTGATTGGATCAAGTCCAATTGGTTTATTAGATGAGTCAATTGCAAGAATCAACAAGTCCTAGTTCAATTAGGACTTATGTTAACCCAATCTCTAATTTAATTAAAAATTAAAATAGAATTAAATTTGATTTAATCTAATTTAATAAGGTTATTAGTTGGAATAAGACCTATTCTGATTGGATTAAATAAATTCTAATTTTATTTGATCCAAAGATCAAGTTGGACCAAGTCAAATTGGAAGTCCTAGTGTGACTAGGACATTCCAAATCCTTGCACCACATATTCCTCACGGCCCCCACACCACTTCCTTGGTTTTTGCATGAAAATTCTCCATGCACCAGGCCCCTCATGCATGCCCCTTCTCTTCCCTTCTTTCTTATATGGTAATTGATTATGGACCAAGTCAAAGGAGGAAGTTTGAATTTGAATTGAAATCCTATGAGATAGAATTTTAAGTAAACCAAACTCCTTGATTTATGCCACCCACTCCCTAATTTGTTTCTCTATTTTTTTTTGGTATGAAGGAGGATTTTTGTATGCCAATTGTTGGTAGTTCATGCCTAAAAAGGAGGGGGTGCCCAAGTGTTGGGCACCCTATGTTTTGATCTATTTGGACAAGTCTTGACTAGGTATTTGACCTAAACAAGGGCTTTGTCCTATCTCTCTATTTAAAAGGTCTCATGACCTAATTTTTTCTATGATTCTAGATATTAGAGAGAGCTTCTTGGGCGTGGGAAAGGGTTGCGTGTAGAGAGCTTGGGGCATGGGGTTTCATGGAGACAAAATAAGAGTGCCTTGGTGAGAGAAATAAAGAAGAAGAGGTAGGGTTCTTCTTCTAGGTTTTTTCTTTGACCTCTTCCTCCTTCTTTATAGATTTTTCCGAGGTGTCTTAGGTTTTAAAATCTCTTTCCTTCCATCTAAAATTTGGAGAGTCCAAGATTTGAAAAAGGTGATTCTAGATCGATCATCAAAGAAGGATCAGCACAGTATTAGTATACTGTGCTGATTTTCGGGCATCAAACTTTTGATCAACGATTGATGGCTTGTGTGGATATCTTTTAGAGGATGGATACATGTGTGGCTTGGAATAGAAATCTCAGCATTTGATCGACAAGCTAGAGAGTCTAACTTGCAAAAGTAAGGATGATATGATCTCCTTTATGTTATCTAGATTCGATCTATAATAGATCTGATGTTGATATGATCAACATAAGTATTTCTCATCTTTTAATTTTTGATTTAATAGCATGCTTTAATCATGTAATAGAATCCTAGATCTAGGGCTATTTCTTGTGTATTTATAAATTAATATGATTAATTCATTTCTTCCACTGCGTAGATCTGAAAAAGTTTCAAGATCTAATCTTGAAATCCTAGATTAGTTTTCTTCACCATTACCATAAGAATTGAACCTAACTGGATCACACAAATAAGAATTTAGATCTAGATATCATTAATTAGACCAATATAGTTTGATTGATTTGGATTAGATCCAATCAGGTTCAAGAAATTCATGCTAGCACATGATTGAACTTGACTTTCTCCTCCCATAGACTACCTGGTTGGTCTGGACTCCGTCAAATCTAATTTGGCTAATCTAGAAATCCTATGTGGACTTGTTCTAATCTAACTAGATCTTGTCCTAATCAAATCGGCATGTCTTGATGAGATTAGGGCTTGTCTTAATCACATACTAAGGGCGTTAGGACAAGGGTCATTTGACCCATTCTTTGTAGGAAAGTAGGGAGGGGTTGTGCACCCCATGGAGATTATCTAGGAGCACATGCTCCTAGGTATTTTCATGAAGAAAAGGAGGGTGCATGCTCCCTTTTAGCATGTGCCCTTAATGGATAAGGATGGAAGGAGTTTGAATTGTTCAAACTTTTATGGAGATAACCCTTTGCACCAAGTCTACTTTAACTGATAAAGTGGTGCCCCATTTCTCCTCTTTTTTGTTTAACAAAAATAAGAGAAAATCTGAAGTTGGCATGAGAATTGGGAAGGAGTCCTTTTGCTTTAAGCAAATTGGTTGCTTAAAGCCCTAGAACTCTAGGGTTGCGCATACTTCTATAAGTAGAGCCCTACGCCTAGGTGTTTTGTAGTCCACCCTTATAATGTCAAAACTCTGCCTCTCCCTCCATCTCCCATCCCATCTCTCCCTTCTCCTCTCCCTCTTCTCCATGCTCAAGGAGTTGAGCAAATCAGCGATCAAAGGTTGAGTGCTGCTACTGCAATGATTGAGTCATGGAGATCCTATTTGTGTGACGAACATGCTACCGTCGGAGATCAGATCGAAGGCATACCAGGAATATTTTATTAGATGTCTGCCATAGAAAGCCAACTATTGGCTGACACATTTATTTTTTAGGACTTATATTTAAACTTATAAAACTTTTATTATTAATAAAGGATATTCTTATTTTCAATCATGTTTATGTGTCCATGATTTGTCCTAAAAATTAATAAAGATGATTTTGCATATTCTCAAGGTGTTGAGAATTTAAGACATACACTATTAGTGGTTAACTTCTAAATACTCCTATTTAGAAGATCATCATGGAGGATAGTGATTGATCCAGTTAGATTGGTGTATGATCACCTCCTTCATGGGCAAATGAGTCTCGAGTCTATAGTGTGGTGACACTAGGGTGATAATACAGGTTGTTGTTAGAGAACAACTTGCATTGAGCATGACCATTACAAAAAACCACTTGGATGTCTACTCACTCCTCAGTAATATTCTTGATGGTGTAGTGGTATGACTAGTCCTTTGACCTACGGTGCATTGGCTATTTGTAGTGAGGTTGCTATAGTTTGACTGCACGTCTACTTGGTCCCTAGCCATTCGGATCCTTGCTATGTATGTTGACTATGGTGGGTTTAGGATCACTATTAAGAGTAGGATGCACTTAGATAGAATCTATCAATCATAGTAGAAAAGGTATAATCCTATGTGATTCACGAGACTGAGTTCACTAAGTCTTTGGCGAAAGAAAAGTGAATACTAGAAAGGAGTTTCCACGAGATTCACAAGAGAACTCAAATCGAGCCAATCTTATATATCATTGACGATGGAGTTTGATGAGTTGTCCATGATCTCCATCAAGTCGGGATTTTTGGTAGAATAACTAAATCATATGATAAGTATATCTAGAGATTCATACTTTTATTCTACTGGGTTGTCATTACATACTGCTAGATGTCACTGGTGGATTATGGAACCTACGAGCATCATCTTGATGATTGATAATTCTCGATGGATAATGTTGGAATTATTTCAATCCATTAAAAAAAGTTTTGATGATATTATGATAGAGATCATAATGTGTCTTACTACTAGATAGAATAAAACCTACGGGATCACACACAATAGAGGTTTCCATCTGATCCTATGATTGATCGAAGATTATAAATCATTAAGGGTATAATAGTCAATATGATTCATAATTAACTCAAGAAGGATAAATTAGTAATTTGATTACTAATTAGACTCAACTTGATTGAGAAATAAGTTTTAAATCAACTATAATTGAATTGGATTCAATTTGACTTGAATTGGATTTGGTTTGATTGAGTTATGAGATGAGTCAATTGTTAAGGAATCAATTTCTAATTTGATCTTAATTTAGGTTCAATTAAATCTTAATTAGATAAGAATTTAATCTGATTAGAGACCTAATTATATTAGGTCCAATTAGGTGTTTGGGTTTAAACCAAATTATTTTTGCTTTGAGGCTCAATCCAAAACCCTAGAGTCCATTTTGTGAAGGACTCTTCCTTGCACCACCCATTGTCCATGCCCCTTCTCTTCTCATGCAAATTTGAGATTTGCATGAGGTTTTTCATATTTTTTTTGAAGAAAAAATCCTATTTTTTGACACAGGATCGTTGAGATCTGATTAGATCTAAAGAAATATTTCAAAAAAAATTTCTTATGATTCTAAACAAATCTGAGACATCTCAGACTGATCCTAAAGATTTGATATTATAATATAAAACTAAAATTAAATCTAATTTAATTTCATACCTTATATTTAGGTAATTAGATTATCCTGTGATGATCCTGAATGATCCTAAGGTTTTGGAAGGAGCCGCGCACGTGGCTGGCATCTACCAGTGCCCAACCTCTACCAGTGCCCACTTGGATAGGAATTGGAGGTCTTCTCTTTATAAATCATCTCTTCAAAAATTAGATCTAGATCTGATCTTGAAGTTCTACAAAATTTTTTTTGAAGAAGTAGCAGTCATCTCTTTCAGCAATGCTGCCATCTTCCTGATCTGGGTGCCTTTCTTCCTTAGATTGCACTTGAACCCATGCCCAACTCCTTTGGGCATGGTGAGGAGAGAGAAGATCAGAGGAAGGTGTGGAATAGAGAAGGGCAGCCTTGCAGCATGGTGAAAGGAAGAAGCTCTATAATCCTAGGCATAGACAGGGTTTAAATAAACCTTGCTGTGCTATGCAGTGCTACATCATCTCGGTCAATCAAAGACCTTCATTCAATCAAATCTAAATTTGATTAATGGGATGATTTCATCTGATCCAATCAGATGAGAGTCCCTCAAAAATCCACATAGGTGGCACCAACATTAGATAAACCTAGAAGTCTTTGACGCCTAGGTGTTTAAACCTATCAGAAAATCCTGGAGTCCCATCTATATGGGACTCCATCCCTTATCCATATGGGCTGCATGCTTAGGATGGCGTGTGCCCTCTCTCTTACCTCTTTTAGCAGTGGGACAAGAGCCCTAGGTGCTTTTCTATAGGTGCATGACACATGGTCCTATGTCCAGGTGTCCAGGATCAACTGTTGACCTATGTCTAAAAATAGAAATTAGTAGGTGACAGGAATTGGCAGGTGTTGTTTTAAATCCATCTAAAGAATTAAGACAATTCTCTTCTAATCTAGACAAGCTCCAGTCAGACTAAGACAAAATTTCTAAGTGAGTCCAAACAAATTTGACTCAGTCGAGATGAACCAAAATGATTATAAAAGGAGAATGTTAGGCTCAATCATATGCTAGCATGATTTTCTTGAACCTAATTGGATCTAATCCAAATCAATTAAACTGGGTTAGTCCAATTGATGATGTCCAAATCCAAATTCTTATTTATGCGATCTAGTTGATTCAATTTTATATGGTAATAAGACATATCACGATCTCTATCATCAACATCATCGAAACACCTTTCGATGGACCAAAACTTTTCTAATTCATACAATTAGAATGATCGATCATCTAAATCATTATAATTGCTCCCAAAATCCACTAGTGACACCTAACAGCATATGGAGGCAACCCATCAAAATCAAAAGCGAACCACTCGATGCACCTACCTATATTATTTGGTTCTTCTATCTTGAGCCCTGACTGGAATATGGTTAAAGTAAACTCGCCAAACCCAATATCTATCATATGAATTAATCATTCGATTCGAGACCCAATGTAAAATCCTAATAGAAACTCTTTCTATCATATTCACACTGCCATGGCCATGGGCTTAAGGACCTAATCTCATGATTATCATAGGACTGCTCCTCATCTATCGTGGTAGATAGATCTCCTATTGGTGCAATCTAATTTCTATAATAAACATTCTCTAGCCAACATACACCTTAGGATTTTGAATGGCTAGGAGATCAAGTTTTGGTGTAGTCAAACTATAATACCTTTAAGGTGAACTATCGATGCACCTTAGATCAAAGAACCAAACACACCACTGCAGCACCGAGCCAGTCATTGACGAGAAGGTAGACTTTCTTATGACTGCTCGAGGTAGTCACGCTCAGTGCTCTTATTCTCTAACGAGTACCTATACTCTTGCTCCAGTGTCTCCACACCATAGATTCAAGATACATCTATTCTAAGAAAGCGATTGTACACCAACTTTTTAGATCGATCACCATCCTTGTGATGATCCTACGGTCGAGAGTAGTTTATGAGTTAATTATGAAAATTCATTTATGAGTTAATTATGAAAATTCATGTCTTAAATTTTCAACTCTTGAAAATATGAATTGTCATTATCATTAACTCAAAGGATGTATCATAGACACTTTAGATACACATTGTGATAGAAAATAATCCATCTATTAATTTATAGTCAAAATTATAAAATTTTTCTTAGAAGTGTATCATAAGTGTCAGCCAATCTGGCTTCTAGGGCACACATCTAACAAACTCTCACTTGACCTAAAGCCAATTGGCTACAAATCTAAGTTCCATCTTCTTAAGGTGGGCTTCAATCTTCTACTGGATCAATGGCTTTATCAATAGGTCAGCTGCATTATCTACAGTATCGACTCTCTTAACCTCGATGTATCCCTTCTTGAGGTAATCACGGATGAGGTGGTATCGCCGCTTGATGTCCTTAACAAGAGCTATGATACCTACTCGTGACACTCACAGCATGAGCAATATCAGGTTGTGTACATAGCATGGCATACATGAGGCTCCCAATTGTCAAAGCATAAGGGATCTTGCTCATGCATTCAATCTCCTCAGATGTGCTAGGACACATCTTCTTGAAGAGATGAATACCATGTCTGAATGGTACTAAACCCCTCTTGGAGTTTTCCATGCTAAACTTTTTCAGCACCTCCTCTATGTACATTTTTTGTGAAAGACCTAGCATCCTATTCGGTCTATCCCTATGGACTTTAATTCTCAAAATTAAGGATGCCTTTCCTAGATCATAGAGAACTTCTTAGATAACCACATTTTGACCGTAGTCAACATGGAAATATCATTCCCAATTAAGAGGATGTCATCCACGTACAGTACGAGAAAGACAACAATGCTCCCACTAATCTTTTTGAAAACATAGGGCTTCTCCTCATTCTTGATGAATCCAAACGATTTGATTACATCATTAAAACGAGCATTCCAGCTTCGAGATGCTTGCTTAAGTCCATATATGAATCTTTGCAGCTTGCATATCTTATGATCATTATCACTGGATGTGAAACCTAGTGACTATTCCATAAAGATATCTTCCTCAAGATATCCATTTAAGAATGCCATTTTCACGTCCATCTACTATATTTCATAATCAAAATAGGCTACAAGAGCAAGCAATATGTGGATAGATTTAAGCATGGCTACTAGTGAAAAAGTATCTTGATAGTCAATGCCTTCACGTTGACTATATCCTTTCGTTACGAGCCTTGCTTTGAATGTCTCTACATTCCCTTCAGCACCTATCTTTCTCTTGAAGATCCATTTACACTTAATAGGTACTATACTTTTAGATGGATCTACCAAGATCCAGACTTGGTTCGAATGCATTGAGTCAATCTCTGACCTCATTGCCTCTAATCATTTTTCGAAGTCGATATCTGACACCGCCTCATCATAGATTTTGGGATCATCACCATGAACTCCATTTTCTATGAGGAATATTTTCAATACGTCTTCTAATATGGTACCTAAGTACCTTTCAGGAGGATGAAAAATTCTACTTGATCTACGAGGTAGAGGAGGTAGTGTCTGGGTTTGCTCAATCTGATTGGGTTTCATAGGTTCCTTAGCTCATTTCTCATCGATGACTTTCTTCTCGAGTCTAATATGTCTTCTGATGCCACCATCTTGAATAAACTATTTTTCAAGAAAGATGATATATTGACTCATAATCACATTATGATCTTTCGGAAGATAGAAATAATATCCTAATGACTCTTTAGGATATCCAATAAATCAAGTTATAAAGGACCTAGACTCTAATTTATCTGCCTGTTGTCTCTTGACATGGGCCGAACAATCCCAAATTCTAAGATGACTCGGACTTGATTTCTTACTATGCCAAATCTCATACGATGTGGTAGGAACAGTCTTAGAGAAAATCCTATTCAATAAATATATAGCATTTATCAGACTATGTCCCCAAAGAAACTCAGAAAGATCCATGAAACTCATCATGGATTGGACCATATCTAATAGGATCCGATTTCTTCATTCTGAAATTTTATTAAGTTGAGGCATTCTAGGTAGAGTCCACTGAGAGACTATGCCATTATCCTTAAGATAGTCTAGAAATTTTTGACTAAGATATTTACCTCCTCGATCTGATCAAAGAATCTTAATAGGTTTTCTTGTTTACTTTTCTACTTCAAGCCTAAATTTCTTGAACTTTTCAAAAGCTTCAGACTTGTGTCGCATGAAATACATATACCCGTATCGAGATAAATCATCGGTAAAGATGATGAAGTAGACATAATTATCCCTAGTCGACACATCAAATGGATCACATACATCAGTATGTACTAGGATAAATAGGTCTATGGCCCTTTTCCCATATCCTATAAAAGAGAGCTTGATCATTTTTTCATGAAGGCATAATTCACAAATCAGATATAACTCGAAAGTCAACGGACTCAGTAGCTCGAATTTCTCTAATTTGTCAACCCCATCTTCAGCTATATGACCTAGCCTAAGGTGCCAAAGATACCTATCATTTATACAATCTCTAGGTCATTTTGATCCTATGACATTCACATTTTGCTCGATATTAAAAATAGAAACATCAATATGTAACTGGTAGAGACTATTTATAAGAAAATCACTTGTAATTTTATTTCTTTCATAAAGAATATTACAATGGTCCTTATGAAAACTAATTACATAGCCATCCTGTGCTAAATATGAAATAGAAATCAAATTCCTGCTTGCTGTAGGCACATAAAAATAGTTTTTAAGAACTAGATCTAATCTAGATGATAATCGCTTTGGATAGATTTTCATGGCCATAGCAACAACTCTTGCTCCATTCTTAATACATAGGATCATCTCACCATCCCTTAGCCTTTTGCTATCCTCAAAATCCTACATAGAAGTGCACAAGTGAGCACTAGAACTAGAGTCATGCACCCAACTGGATGCAGAAGAAACGATAAGGTTAGATTCTATAACGAGCATACCTCCAAAAGGACCTACCTTCTTCTTGTTCTTCAGGTTGGCCAAGTACAAATGGTAGTTCTTCTTTCGATGGCCGTCAATATTGCAATGAAAATATTTTTCCTTATCGATCTTCTTCTTTGGCTCTGCCTTCTTCTTTCCACCATCCACCTTCTGCTTCTTTAGGAACTTCTTCTTTTCAAAAGACTTTCTTTTAGAAGAAGTCCACTCTACAGCAAGTATTGAGCCTTTAGAACCTTTCATAGAAAGCTCAGCATTAACCAGCATGTTCATGAGTTTAGCTAAGGTATTCTAAAATTTATGCATAGGATAGTTCATGATGAACTATCCATACGCATCAATCAAGGACTGCAGAATTATATCAATCTGTAGATCCTGATCTAATTTCATATTAAGCTTTTCAAGCTCTTCTAAGTTCTTGATCATCATCAGACAATGATCTTAGATCAATCGCCCATCATGCATCTGAGCCTTAAACAGTCTCTTAGTTACTTGATATTTGACGGTGCGACTCTGTTCACCAAACAACTCTTGTAGATGAGCCAACATTTGGTAGCTAGTCTTAATGTCTTCATGTTGGTGCTGGAGCTCATCAGACATCAAGCCCAATATGTAATACCTGACTTTGTTATCTTCATCCATCCATTACTTAAGAGATGCTTTCTGATCAATGGATGGATGGGATGGTAAGACGAAAGGATCATATTCCAACACATGAATCAACTTCTCAAAATTCAAAATAATTTTGAAGTTTCAAAGCCAATTCTTGTAGTCGGGTTCGATCAGTCTATGGGTGTCCAAGATATGGGCTAGTGGATTGGATACAGATATCTTCTTGTAGAGAGTCAAAGTTTCTAGTTAGATTTTGTAATTACACTTGATCAATTTATTTAAGAATTTTATTTTTAAATAAATTGGGCTCCCACTATTTACTTGGATCCCTAGACTTCATTAGCAAAGATGTAAAAATATTCATGATTATTGATTTCTAATGGGTGGTGTGGTCCCACCAACTGGCTCACCACCTCACTTAACAGTTATTGGTGATGGATTAATCGATGAGTGGACAACTCTTATCTAATGATTCTCTAATCATGGTGCATCCAAATCTAATCTCTAATTTTTGAATCTCACCATATTCAAAATATTGATCCACTTCTTAGTTAAGTCAAACTCACCATTTATACGAATTGGATTCCTAATTCGATCCCTCACCATATTCAAAATATTGAGCCCAACCCATCCTCCAACCCGTAGCATCCAATGCCTAATAGACATGGTTGCATCTTTTCGATGTAACTGAATCACTGTACCAGTCGAGAATAATCAACCTCGGGAAGAGCCCACACATCTACAATGGTAGAAGATCTTAGACTTAATATTTTCTTAGAATGATTTAATTTTGGTCTCATTAAACTTGACTTGACTTAGTTATAATAATTATGACAAATCTAGTGGCATGGATTGACTCAAATTATTAGCCACCTCATATCAGAATTGGATCAACACAAATGGCCAGGTAAGTGAGATTAGTGGAAAGGATATGCCATTAACTCGATAAGAATGCATTCAAATCGGGTAGCTCCTAATTAAAAATCAGTCGATCATATCTGCCAGACTTACCTTAGACACTAAATTATCGAATCAAAATCAATTGGATTAGCCTACAATCCAGGCTCGAACCGTGGAGCCAAATTAGGTCTTGACTTGATCGAGTCATATCTCAATGTGATTTGATCTTGACCCAGACTTAATCCTATTAGACTAATCAAATCTAAGCTTTTTTTTATCCCACCTAACCAACTCTTGATTCAATTTGATCAACTGCTAGACCTAATTGAGCTACCCAAGCCTGAATCCAATTTTTTGAATGTCTTAGATCTGAAAATTCATAATTTTTAGATCTAATTAATTTTATAATCTTAATTTTTAATTAAGTTTTTGGTTCATGAATAAAATATGTAATAAAATCCTAGGATTTTAGGATCTAAAATTTTGCAGAAAAATAAGTTTTGATTTCTGATTAGGAACGAACGTGCAGCACCCCTACACATCATAAGAATATCCCATCAAATGAGAGGAGAGGACCTTTAAATCCTACTTTGTTCGTATAATCGGACAGCCAAAGAAAATACCTTAATCAAAAATATAATTTCTACTATAAAACTAGTTAGATCTAAATCATATATCGCATATACAATTAATGATCTAACTTATACAAGTTTTGCATACATTTCATGTATCATAACTAAATTAAACATGCATGCTTTTAGATCTAAAATATCATATATTAAATCTAAAAAATAAAATTTTAAATTTGATAATATCAAAAATAAAATTATTTTAGATATTTTATAGAACTATTCTATAATTAGTCTAAGCATGCATCTTTCACATCTAATATGAATAAAATAAAAATTAAAAATTTTATTTTCTATTTTTTAGATCTGATTACAATAATTATAATATTAAAAAAATAAAAATAAAATAGACCTAAAATTATATTTAATTAATTTAATAATATGATTATACTAGACTATACATAGAACTATTCTATTCCTCATCTGGTCATGCATCTCATACATTATAGATCTAAATCATAAAATTTTTTAATCTTTTAATTTTAGATCTAATTATATCTGATGTGACAACTAAAATTCTTTAATATTATATCATAAATAAAAATTAAATTATATCTAAAATAAATCTGATGAACTGCTAACCTGGCTTTGATATCAATTGAAGAAAAAATTTTATTTTTCTAGCACAGGATTATTCAGATCAAATTGGATCTGAAGAAATATTTCAAAATTTTTTTCTTATGATCCTAATTAGATCTAAGACAACTCAAATTTAATTCTAAAAATCTAATATTATATAATAAATATAAAATTAAATCTAATTTAATTTCATACTTTGTATTTGGGTAATCAGATTACCCTATGATGATCCTGAATGATCTTAAGATTCTGAAAGGAGCCACGCACGCACCTAGCCTTTACCAGTATCCACTTGGAAAGGATCTGAAGATCTTCTCCTTCTAAATTATCTCTTCAAAAATCAGATTTGGATCTGATCTTGAAGTTTTATAAAACTTTTTTTGAAGAAGCAGCAGTCGTCTCTTTCAGCAATGCTGTCTTCTTCCTGATCTGGGCACCTTTCTTCCTTGGATTGCATCTGAACCTGTGCCCAACTCCTTTAGGCATAGAGAGAAGAGAGAGAGGATCAGAGGAAGGCATGGAACAAAGAAGGGCAGCCTTACGGTGTGGTGAAAGGAAGAAGCTCTATAATCCTAGGTGTAGATAGGGTTTAAATAGATCCTACTGTGCCATGCAGTGCCACAACATCCTAGCCAATCAGAGGCCTTCATTCAATCAGATCTAAATCTGATTGGTGGGATGATTTCATCTAATCCAATCAAATGAGAGTCCCACAAAAATCCACATAGGTGGTGCCAACATTGGATAAACCCAAAATCTTTGGTACCTAGGTGTTTAAACCTATCAAGAAACCCTGGAGTCCCATCTATATAGGACTCCATCCCCTATCCATATGGGATGAAGGAAAAATTTTGATTTTTCGGATCAGGTTCATTCAAATCTAATTAGATCAAGAAGGATATTTTAAAAATTTTTCTTTTGAATCTAGATTAGATCTAAGATATTTCAGATTTGATTTTATAGATCTTATAAAATAAAATAAAAGAAAATTAAATTTGATTTAATTTTGTACCTTTTGTTGGGTAATTAGATTATCCTATGATGATCCTGTTGATTGCCTAAAGTTCTAGATCTAGCCATGTAAGCGCCTGGCCTCTACCGATATCCACTCAGGCTGGATCTGGAGATCTTCTCCTTCTTTATCACCTCTCTAAATATCAAATCAGGATTTGATTTGGAGGTTCTTCAAACTCCTTTTGAAGATCTAGAATCGTCTCTTGCAATAGTGCTGCCTTCTTCCTTTCTCGTCATCTTTCTCTTGCCTGGATCGCACCAAACTGGAGCCCAAATCTCCTTGGGCGTGGAGAGGAGAGAGGGGACCAAAAGATGGCGTGGATAAGGGAGAGGGGCAACCTTGGGGCATGGGCTAAAGGAGAACTTCTATAAAGCTTGGCACAGACAAGGTTTATATAGACCCTACTGTGCCAAGCAGTGCCACATCATCCCAATCAATCACGTTGCTTCATGCAATCAGATCTAAATCTAACTAGTGAGATGATATCACCTGATCCAATCAGATGAGAGCCTCCTCAAATCATCCTTAGGTGGTGCTAAGACTGATCAAAGCTGAGTCTTAGGCACCTACTTAAGTTGATTCCAAGAAGCAACCTGGAGTCCCATCTGTATGGGACTCCAGACATCCCAATCCATGGGCGCACGCCTCCCTAGGTGTGCACCCCCTTCTTTCAAATTTCTAGAAAGGGGACAAGCCCCTATCTGCCTCCTATGGGTGCATGATACATGGGCAGATGTCTAAGTGTCAAAGGTCAATGTTTGACCAAAGTTAAAAGATAAGAATTAGTAGGTGATGGAAAATGGCAAGTGATGTCTCAAATTTATCTCATAAATTAAGACAACCTTTTTCTGACCTGGACAAGCTCCAGTCAGATCAGGTAAAGGTACTTGAGTGAGCATAAACACATTTGACTCAGTCGGAACAACTTTTAATGATAATAGAAGGAGAACATTAGACTCAATCGTGTGCTAGCACGATTTTCTTGAACCTAATTGAATCTTATTCAAATCAATTGAACTGGATTAGTCCAATTGATAATATCCAGATCCAAACCCTTATTTGTGTGATCCAGTTAGGTTCAATTCTATATGATAATGGGATATGTCATGATCTCTATCATCGACATCATTGAAACACCTTCCGATGGATCAGAACTTATTCTGATTCATACAACTAGAATGATCGATCATCCAAATCATTCTAATTACTCCCAAAATCCACCAGTGACACCTAGTAGTATATGGTAGCAACCCATCAGAACTAAAAATAAACCTCTCGGTGTAGCTACCTATGTGATTAAGTTCTTCTATCCTGAGCTTCGATCAGATTAGGGTTAAGGTGAACTCGTCAAACCCTAATTTCCATCATATGATTTAATCATTCGATTCAAGTCCTATATGAAAATCTTAATAGAAACTCTTTCTATTATTTCACTCTACCATGGCCATGGGCTTAAGGACTTGATTCTCATGATCATCATAGGGTTGCTCCTCATCCACCGAGGAAGATAGATTTCCTCTTGGTGTAATCCAATTCCTACAATGAACATACTATAGCCAACATACACCTCAGTATTCTGAATGGCTAGGAGATCGAGTCATGGTGTAGTCAAACTATAACACCCTCAAGGTGAACTGTCGATGCACCTTAGGTTAAAGAACCAGACACACCACTACAGCTTCGAGCCAGTCATCGATGAGAAGGTAGACTTCCTTATGACTGCTCGAGGTGATCATGCTCAGTGCCTTCGTTCTCTAACGAGTACCTATACTCTCACTCCAGTGTCTCTACACCATAGACTCAAGACTCATCTACTATAAAGAAGCAATTGTACACCAACCTTCTGGATCAATCATCATCCTCATGATGATCCAATGGTTGGGAGTATTTTATGAGTTAATAATGAAAATTTTTGTCTTAAATTTTCAACTCTTGAAAATAAGAATTAACATTACCATTAACTTAAGGGATGTATCATAGACACTAAATATACATTTATAATAGAAAATAACTCATTTTATTATTTATAGTCAAAATTAGAATTTTGCCCCTAGAAGTGTATTACAAGTGTCAGCCAATTCTGACTTTTAGGGCATACATATCTAACAAACTTTCACTTGACCTAATGCCAATTGGTTACAAATTTAAGTCCCATCTTCTCAAGGTGGGCTTCGATCTTCTACTGGCCCAACGGCTTTGTAAGTGGGTCTGCTGCATTATCTATGGAGTTGACTCTCTTGACCTCAACGTAATCCTTCTTGAGGTAATCGCAGATGAGGTGGTATCACCACTCGATGTGCTTGGATTTTTGGTAAGACCTTGACTCCTTAGCAAGGGCTATGGCACCATTGTTGTCGTAGTATAGAGGAATGGCATCTGATGGCATCACTCCGATCTCTGCGATAAACTTCTTATATTAGAATGCCTCCTTCGCAGCTTCTGATGCAGTAATATATTCTGCTTCCATGATGGAATCTGCTATCACAGTTTGCTTGGAAATTTTTCAACTGACAGCTCCATCATTACACACAAACAAACTCCCAGATGTCAACTTTCGATCATCTACATCGGACATAAAATCCGAATCTATACATCCCTGGATTTGGAGTTCTCCATTACCAAAGACCAACAACATATCCTTATTTCTTCTTAAGTACTTAAGGATACATTTCATAGAAGTCCAGTGTTCTTCACTTGGATTCGACTGATATCTGCTCATGACACTCACAGCATGGGCTATATCAGGTCGTGTACATAACATGGCGTACATGAGGCTCCCTATTGCTGAAGCATAAGGGATCTTGCTCATGCATTTTATTTCCTCAGGTGTGCTAGGACACATCCTCTTAGAAAGATGAACGCCATGTCTGAAGGGTACCAAACCTCTCTTAGAGTTTTTCATGCTAAACCTCTTTAGCACTTCCTCTATGTATATCTTCTGTAAAAGTTTTTTTATCCTATTCGATCTATCTCTATAGACCTTAATTCCTAGAATAAAGGATCCTTCTCCTAGATCTTTCATGGAGAATTCTTTAGATAACCATATTTTAACTATGGTCAACATGGGAATATCATTTCCAATAAGGAGGATATCATCCACGTACAATACAAGAAAGACAACAGCGCTCCCACTGACCTTTTTGAAGACACATGGTTCCTCCTCATTCTTGATGAAATCAAATAATTTGATCACATCATTGAAATGAGTATTCCAGCTTCGAGATTGTTGCTTAAGTCCATAAATGGACCTTTGCAGCTTGCATACCTTATGATCAGTTTCACTAGATGTGAAACCTAGCGGCTATTCCATATAGATATCTTCCTCAAGATATCTACTTAAGAATGTTGTTTTCACGTCCATTTACCATATTTCATAATTGAAATAAACTACAATAGCAAGCAATGTGCATCTGAATTTTAGCATAGCTATTGGTGAAAAAGTATCCTAATAGTCAATGCCTTCACGCTGACTATAACCTTTTGCTACTAATCAAGCTTTGAATGTCTCCACATTTTCATCTACACCAATCTTTCTCTTGTAGATCCATTTATACCTAATAGGTACTATACTTTCTGATGGATCTACCAAGGTTCAGACTTGGTTTGAGTACATTGAGTCAATTTCTGACTTCATTGCCTCTAACCATTTCTCGAAGTCGATATCCGATATTGCCTCGTTATAGGTTTTGGGATCATCACCATGAACCCCATTACCTATGAGGAATATTTCCTCTATTTTCTCTGAAATGGTACCTAAGTACCTCTCAGGGGGACGGAAAACCCTTTATGATCTATGAGGTGGAGGAGGTAGTGATTGTATTGGCTCAACCTGATTTGGTTCTATTTGATCCTTAGCTCATTGCTCTTGTGAGACTTTCTCATCGAGCTTGATCTGCTTTCTAATGCCACTATCTTGAATAAACTATTTTTCAAGAAAGATGGCATGTCGACTCATAATCATATTGTGATCTTCTGGAATGTAGAAATTGTTAGATATATGTGCCCTAGAAGCCAGAATTGGCTGACACTTGTAATACACTTCTAGGGGCAAAATTGTAATTTTGACTATAATTAATGAAATGGGTTATTTTCTATCACACATGTGTATTTAGTGTCTGTGATACATCCTTTGAGTTAATGGTAATGATAATTCATATTTTCAAGAGTTGAAAATTTAAGACATGAATAATCATTATTAACTCATAAACAGCTCCCGACCATAGGATCATCACGAGGATGGTGATTGATCCGGAAGGTTGGTGTACGATCGCTTCTCTTTAGTAGATGAGTCTTGAGTCTACGGTGTGGAGACACCGGAGCGAGAGTACAGGTACTCGTTAGAGAACGAGGGCACTGAGCGTGACCACCTCGAGTAGTCATTAGGGAGTCTACCTTCTCGTCAATGACTGACTCGATGCTGCAGTAGTGTGTCTGGTTCTTTGACCTGAGATGCATCGGCAGTTCACCTTGAGGGTGTTATAGTTTGACTACACCATTACTCGGTCTCCTAGCCATATGGAACCCTGAGGTGTATGTTGGCTATAGCATGTTCATTGTAGGAACTGGATTGCATCAAGATGGGATCTATCTACCTCGGTGGTAGAGGAGTAGCCCTATGATGATCATGAGAATCAAGTCCTGAAGCCCATGGCCATGGCAGAGTGAAATAATAGAAAGAGTTTCTATTTAGATTTTCACATTGGACTCGAATCGAATGATTACATCATATGACAGAGACTAGGGTTTGACGAGTTCACCTTAACCCTAATCTGATCGGGGCTCAAGATAGAAGAACTGAATCACACAGGTAGCTGCACCAAGAGGTTCGCATTCAGCTCTGATGGGTTGCCACCATATACTGCTAGGTGTCACTGGTGGATTTTGGGAGCAATTAGAAATGATTTAGATGATCGATCATTCTAGCTGTTCGAATCAGAAGAGTTCTGATCCATCGAAAGGAGTTTCGATGATGTCTATGATAGAGATCATGACATATCCCATTACCATACAAGAACTGAACCTAACTGGGTCACACAAACAAGGGTTTGAATCTGGTGATCATCAATTGAACTAATATAGTTCAATTGATCTGAATGAGATTCAATTAGGTTCAAGGAAATCGTGCTAGCACTCGATTGAACCTAACGTTCTTCTTTTGCTATCATAAATAAGTCGTCCTGTCTGAGCCAAAGGAGTTTGTGCTCAAACAGAAGTCTTCTTATGGTCTGACTGGAGGTTGTCCAAGTCAGAATAGGTTGTCTTATTTGTAAGACATTACCTGCCAATTTTGGTCACCTGCCATTTCTTGGTCTTTGACTTTGGTCAGAACTCTACTTTTGACTGGTCAAACGTTGACCAATGACCCTTTGACTTTTGACCACATGTCATGCACCTATTGGAGAGCTGGTGGGGCTTGTCCCCCTGCCAGAACCTGGCAAGGAGAAGGGCGCACGCCAAGGGTGGCGTGAGCCCAAGTAGGAGGCGCCTAGGAGTCCTTGTTGGACAAGGACTCCATCTCCCTTTAGGATTCCAATGAGAGTTCTTCTAAGAATCCAGTTTGACTGGTCCAAGGCACTCTCCAAGTAGGAATCCAGGGGACTCTAATCCCACCAATCAGATTTAGATCTGATTTCACAAAGGGTTGTGATTGGTTGGGAGGAAGATGACTTGGATCACGCTTAGTCTATATAAGAGACCCAGCGCCCAAGTGAAAAAATAATCAAGAAGCAATCTTCCCACGCCCCAAGGCTGCCTCTCTCCCCTTTCTCCATGCCATACTCTCTTCTCCCCTTGCTCTCCACGTCCAAAAGTGTTTTGGATTTGGATTGGTGCAATTTAGATCAAGAAAAGGAGATCAAAAGCAAGAAGGCTGCGCTGCTGCGAAGAACGACTGCAGATCTTCAAAAGGAGTTTTGAAGATCCTCCAGATCAGATCCAGATCTGATTTTTGGAGGCGTGATAGAGAAGAAGAGGATCTCCAGATCCAGCCCGAGTGGATACCGGTAGAGGCCAGGCGCTTGCGTGGCTTGATCCAGAACCTTCCGCTGCAAACAGGATC
Source organism: Cocos nucifera (assembly GCA_006176705.1). Lineage (NCBI taxonomy): Eukaryota > Viridiplantae > Streptophyta > Magnoliopsida > Arecales > Arecaceae > Cocos > Cocos nucifera. The sequence continues at coordinate 198,331 of QRFJ01001159.1, read as the reverse complement.
ATCAACA
>QRFJ01001159.1:173569-197324 GCA_006176705.1 Cocos nucifera | reverse complement strand
CTTTCAGATCAATCACCATCCTCACGATGATCCTATGGTTGGGAGCATTTTATGAGTTAATAATGAAAATTCTTGTCTTAAAATTTCAACTCTTGAAAATAAGAATTATCATTATCATTAACTTAAGAGATGTATCACAGATACTAAATACACATTTGTAATAGAAAATAATCTATTTTATTATTTATAGTCAAAATTATAATTTTACCTCTAAAAGTGTATTATAAGTGTCAGTCAAGTCTGGCTTCTAGGGCACACATATCTAATATGGGGTGCATGCCTAGGGTTGTGTATGCCCTCTCTCTTATCTCTTTTAGTAGGGGACAAGAGCCCAGGTGCTCTCCTATAGGTGCATGACACATGGCCCTATGTCTAGGTGTCCAGGGTCAACTATTGACCTCTGTCTAAAAATAGAAATTAGCAGGTGATAGAAATTGACAGGTGTTGTTTTAAATCCATCTAATAAATTAAGATAACCCTCTTCTAATCTAGACCAGCTCCAGTTAGACTAAGATAGTTCTTGAGTGAGCCCAAATAAATTTGGCTCAGTCGAGACAAACCAAAATGATTATAAAAGAAGAATATTGGGCTCAATCATGTGCTAGCACGATTTTCTTGAACCTAGTTGAATCTAATTCAAATCAATTGAACTAGATTAGTCCAATTGATGACATTCAGACTAAAACTCTTCTTTTTATGATCCAGTTAGGTTCAGTTTCATATGGTAATGAGACATGTCGCGATCTCTATCATCGACATCATCGAAACACCTTTCGATGGACCAAAACTTTTCTAATTCATACAATTAAAATGATCGATCATCTAAATCATTCTAATTGCTTCCAAAATCTATCAATGATACCTAGTAGTATATGGTGGCAACCCATCAAAATTGAAAGTGAATCTCTCAGTGCAGCTACCTGTGTGATTGGGTTTGTCTATCTTAAGTCCCGATTGGATTAGGGTTAAGGTGAAGTCATCAAACCTAATATCCATCATATGAATTAATCATTCGATTTGAGTCTGATGTGAAATTCTAATAGAAACTCTTTCTATCATATTCACACTATCATGGCCATGGACTTAAGGACTTAATCTCATGATTATCATAGGGTTGCTCCTCATCTACTTAGGTAGATAAATCCCCTATTGGTGTGATCCAATTTCTACAATGATCATGCTATAGCCAACATACACCTTAAAATTCTAAATGGCTAGAAGATCGAGTTATGGTATAGTCAAACTATAATACCTTTAAGGTAAACTATCGATGCACCTCAGGTGAAAGAATCAGACACACCATTGCAACATCGAGTCAATCATCAACGAGAAGGTAGACTTTCTTATGACTGCTCGAGGTGGTCATGCTCAATGTCCTCATTCTTTAATGAGTACCTATACTCTCGCTCTGATATTTTCATACTATAGATTCAAGATACATCTATCTTAAGAAAGTGATCATACATCAATCTTCCGGATCGATCACCATCCTCGTGATGATCCTACGGTCGGAAGCAGTTTATAAGTTAATTATGAAAATTTATATCTTAAATTTTTAACTCATAAAATATGAATTATCATTATCATTAACTTAAAGGATGTATCACAGATACTTTAGATACACACTATGATAGAAAATAACCCATTTATTAGTTTATAGTAAAAATTATAAAATTACCCTTAGAAGTATATTACAAGTGTCAGCCAATCTGGCTTCTAGGATACACATCTAACATTTTCATCTCTTGGTTGACCACTTATCCTCTCATTTAAATATGGATAAGTTTTGGTTTGAATTTAAAATTTAATTTAAATTTTTGATAGAGTTTAACTCTATCAAGACTCTACTAGGTACCCCCTTAAAAGGATATATTTTTAGGACATCTCTAAGAGATCTTTTTGATCTAAAAAAAATTTGTCCAACCATAGAGTGAGAGAGGGACTTGTTGGAAACCTTCCTTCCAAGTTTGAAGGGAAAAATCCATTAGTACAAGGCATGGCACTCCAAGGAAGAAAGCTGAGCTGCTGCTGCCTTTTCCTTCTACCTCCACTGCTTCTTCAATTGAAGATCATCTTCTAGATCTGAAGAAGATTCAAATCAATCATTAAAAGATCTTCTCTATAAGGAAGCTAGCACCTCAGGGAGGTAGATGAGTCTCAGATCAGACCGAATCTCATGTAGATACCTATAGAGGTCGAGCGTTTGCGCAGCTTCAGGAACCTGTGAAGTTTTGATCATCAACTGTGGAGTACTTCGACCCATGATAAGGTATGAGATCTGATCTTATAAATTAATTTTGGATTTCATATACCTTAGATCCATGTTAGGAAAGGTTTTAGATCTAATTTAATGCATGATAAAAATAATTAATCTATTTTATCCCATTATGATTTCAAAATAATTTTGAAATACATGCATGTAATCTGCCCTTCCCTACTTTCTAACAGTGCTATTAGAGCCACGATTTCAATTAGACATATTTAATCTAATTTTAGTCTTAGATCTGAAAGTTAATTTTTGATTTAAATAATTTATTTTAGTTTTATTTAGATCTAAGATTATTATAATCATGTATGAGATGCATAGATCTGTATTCCTCATGTGTAGTATTTAGATTGGATTGATCTCTATGGTCATTTGGTCATAAGAGATATATTTAATTTGATTTCAATCTTTGATCTGAAAGTTAATTTTGGATTTAAATAATTTATTTCAATTTTATTCAAATCTAAAAAATATTGAATCATGTATGAAATGCATAGATATTTTAGATCATTGATCTGAAAACCTAGATCTGATTTTTTTGATAAATAGTTTTTGAAAATAGTTTTCAATCATATTTGATCTATATTTAGATCTGAATTTTGCATGCATATGATACATGCTTAATTAGTTTTAGATCTAATTTTTCATATATGATATGAAATTTTAATTTAGATCTGAAATAATGCTATATGTCCCCTTGTTTGAAATGTAAATCTAGTGTAGTTTAGATCTAAAATTATTTTGTCATCTAAACTAAACCCATGATCATAATATACTTAATTATGAATTAAGATGTGAAATTAAAGATCTAAAATTTAGAATTTAAGATATGAAATTTACTGCATAAAAACATTGGTTAATGGGTTGGATAGCTCAATTAGGTCTAGTTTGAGCGGTTGGTCAAACCGAATCAATAGTTGGTTAGGTTTAGGTCTAATCTCTCATGTCCAACCCAAATAGTTGTAAGTTTGATCAGATCGACCAACAGCCACATGTTATCGATCAAATCAAAAGACCTAACTTAGCTTCATAGTTTGAGCCTAAATTAATTAGCTAACCTGATCAATGCTTATTGACCGATTGGTGTCTAAGGTAAGTTTGGCAGTTCGACTGATGGTCTTTAATTGGAAGCTACTCACATAGATTGAGTTAATGGCACACCCTTCCACCGATCTTACTTACCTAGCCAATGTGGTTGATTAAGTCTTGACGTAGATTGCTGATGATTCGAGCTAACCCATGCCACTAGGTTAGTTATATCTGATATGACTAATTAAGGATGAGACCTGAGCCTAAATCTTCTTAATTAATATTAGGTCTAGTGGTCTTCCACCATTGTAGAGATGCGAGTGCCTACCTAGTGTTGATCATTCTTGACTAGTCACAGTGGTTCGGTTGCATCGGATAGGTAAAACCACTCAATGGCATTAGATGCCCCAGGGTAGAGATAGGGTTGGGCCCAACAACTATTAGGTGAGGGTCCCAATAATGGCTTTGTGCCTACTGGTGTATGGTGGGTCTGACATAACTAAGAAATGTGCCAATAAGTATGAGGTGAGGCCACTAGACTTAGAGACTAAACCAGCTGCATCTTGCTTAGTGAAGCAATGGACAAAGAGTTGTCCACTCATTGATTTGTGTGTTACCAATAACTATTAGGTGAGGTGCACATAAATCAGTGGGATTGCAGTACCCACTAAAAATTGATCACATATAGATTTTCATTTTCTCCACCCGAGGAGTGTGGAAGATCCGTAGAAATAGTGGGAGCCCTTGTTTGTTTTTTAAAGTCCTAATAACAAACATCTACAAGTTCAAAACAACTAATTAGAAATTATTTCACTCTACAGCTAACCATGTCGAGTTCAAACCCAATAGCCTAAATCCTTGACATCAATAGGTTGACTAGAACCAATTATAAGGATTGGCTCTAGAATTTGAGAATCGTTCTCAATTCTAAGAAGCTGAACCATGTCTTCAACCAGGATGTATCTATGTTGCCAACTCATCCATCCCCTGATAAACAAGCTGCACTTGAAAAGTGGATGGATGAAGATAATAAGATGAAGTGCTATATTCTTGCATCCATGTCCAATGATCTTAAGCGACAACATGAAGACATTGGGACTGCCAGGGACATGCTGACTCACCTACAAGAGTTGTATGGTGAGCAGAGTCACATGGCTTGCTTCGAGGTCTCTCAAAGATTTTTTAGAGTAAAGATGCATGATGGGCAGTCCGTCCATGATCATTATTTGACAATAATTAAGGACATTGAGGAGCTTCAGAAGCTAAGCATGAACATGGATAAAGAATTACAGGTAGATATAGTCCTGCAATTCCTTCATGATTCATATGGGCAGTTCATCATAAACTACCATATGAATAAGATTGATAGCTCTTTGCTTGAATTGCTGAACATGTTGGTGATAGCTAAAAGTACCTTGTAAAGTTCAAGGGGTACTATTCTAACTGTTGAGTAGGCTTCCTCCAAGAGAAAGTCTTCTTGAAAGAAGAAAAAAAAAGCCTGCAAAGAAGAAAAAGACCAATAGCAAACCAAAGAAGTAGGCTCCAAAGAAGACCAACGATAAAGAAAAGTATTTCTACTACAATGTCGAAAGTCTCTGGAAAAGAAACTATCCTGCATACTTGGCCACTTTGAAGAACAAGAAGATGGACACGCCTTCTAAAGGTATGTCTAATTTGCTCGTTATTGAAACTAATCTAATAATTTTTTTTTCTTCTAATTGGATTCTAGATTTTGGTTCTAGTGCTCACTTGTGCATTTTCATGTAGGATCTGAAAGAAGTTAGAGGGCTAAGAAAAGATGAGATTACTCTTCAGGTCGGTAATGGGGCAAGAGTTGCTGTTGTAACCATCAAAATTTATCCTTTGTAATTATCGTTAGGAATTACTTTGCTTTTAAAACATCGTTATTATGTACCTGGAGCCAGTAGAAACTTAGTTTCTATAACTATGCTAGCACAGGATAATTATAATTTCTATTTTAATAAAGACCTCTATGTAATTTATTTTAAAAATAAAATTATTCCACGTGCCTTTTTTAATTGAGGGACTTTATCATTTGCATGAAGATGCGAATGTTAATATTAACGAGCAAATTATGAATGTTGTAGGGTCTAAGAGACTTAGAGATAGTATTAGCCAAAAGTATCTCTGAAACCTATGGCTAGGTCATATTGGAGAGGACAAACTTAACAAATTGGAGAAAGATGGTCTTCTTGAGTCATTGACTTCTGAGTCTTATCCAATTTATGAATCATGTCTTCAGAAAAAGATGGCTAAGCTACCTTTTGTAGGACATGGAGAAAGAGCCACTAAGATTTTAACCCTAGCACACACTAATATGTGTGGTCCATTCGATGTACAAGTCAGGATGGCTATCTCTACTTCATAACCTATACCGATAATTTCTCATAGTATGGTTTTATGTACCTGATGCATCATAAATCTGATGCCTTTGAAAAGTTCAAAGAATTTAGATGTGGGTAGAGAAGCAAATCGGAACTCATAAAATTTCTTCGATCAAATCAAGGAGGAGAATATCTTAGTGGAGAATTTCGGACCTATCCTATGGATAATAGCATAGTTTCATAATGGACACCTTTAGAGATGCCTCAGCTCAACGAGATATTTGAAAGAAGGAATCAGACTCTATTAGATATGATCTGATCTATGATGAGCTTCATAGATCTTCTGATCATTTTATAGGAAAATGTGTTACTTTCTGCTATTCATCTTTTAAATTGGGCTTCCTCTAAATCCGTTCCTGCCATACCATATGAATTATAGCATGGTAAGAAATTATCTCTTGGATACCTCAAGATTTGGGGATGTCTGGCTCATGTCAAACAACAATAGACGGACAAGTTAGAGGTTAAGTCACTTAGGGCTTGTTTTATAGGATATACATAGGAATCTATGGGATACAATTTTTATCTTCTAGAGGATCACAATGTGATTATGAGCCATCATGCCATCTTCTTGAAAAAAAATGTTTGTCCAAGATGGAGGTAGTAGGAGGAAGTTTGAGCTCGAAGAGAAAGTCTCCGAAGAGCGTCGAGTCCAAGAACATGAATCTAGTAATGAGCTATTAAATTTAATACCTCCTCCACCTCGTAGATCAAATAGGATCTCCCATTCTCAAGAAAGATTCTTAGGTATACTTATAGAGAATCTAGAGGAAGTATTCCTTATGGGAGATAAGGATATTAGAAATGATCCCAAAACCTATGATGAAGCGATGTTAGATGTAGACTCCGAGAAATGGATGGAAGCAATGAACTCAGAAATTAACTCCATCCATTCTAACCAAGGTATGGTCCTTAGTAGATCCACCTAAAGGTATTGTACCTATTGGGTGTAAATAGATCTATAAAAGAAAAATAGAATCGAATGGTAAGATAGAGACCTATAAGACTAGGCTGGTGGCAAAAGGTTATAGTCCATGCGAAGGTATTGACTATCAAGAGACTTTTTCACTAGTGGCTATGCTGAAATCCATCCATACTTATGATTGTATCCTATTATGATTATGAGATCTGACAGATGGATCTAAAAATTGCCTTCTTAAATGGGTATTTAGAAAAATATATATATATATATATATGGAGTAGCCTATGGGTTTCACATCTAGTGATAGTGATCACAAAGTCTACAAGCCGCAAAGGTCTATTTATGGACTTAAATAAGCATCCCAAAGTTAGAACACTTGCTTTAATGATATGATCAAATCATTTAATTTCATCAAAAATAAGGAGGAGCCATGTGTACAAAAAGGTCAGTGGGAGCATTGTCATATTCCTCGTATTGTACGTGGATGATATCCTCCTAATTGGAAATGATATTTTCATGCTGACATCGATCAAAGTTTGATTGTCAAAAAAATTCTTTATGAAAGACCTAAGAGAAGCTTCCTACATTCTTGGTATTAAGGTCTATAGGGATAGATCTAAGAGAATGATTGGACTCTCATAGCAAATGTACATAAAGGAGGTGCTGAAGCATTTCAGCATGGAAAACTCCAAGAAAGGTCTCCTACCTCTTAGGCATGGCATTCATCTTTCGAAGAAGATGTGTCCTGACATACTTGAAGAGATTTAACACATGAGCAAGATCCCTTATGCTTCAGCTATATGGAATCTTATGTATACCATTCTATGTACGTAACCTGATATAGCTCTTGCCGTGAGTGTCACGAGCAGATATTAGTCGAATCCAAGTGTGGAGCACTGGATAGCTATAAAGAACATCCTTAAATACTTGAGAAGAACTAAGAATTTGTTCTAGATTTTTGAAGGAGTTTTGGAGCTGAAAGTAGAAGGATACATTGATTCAGACTTTATGTCTGATGTCAATGATTCAAGGTCTACATCGGAGAGTATTTTTCTATGTAATGGTGGATCGGTTAATTGAAAAAGTTTCAAATAACCAGTCATTGCAGATTTGATCATGGAAGCCAAATACATCATTGCCTCTAAAGTTGCTAAGGAAGCCTTTTTGTTCAAGAAATTCATTGCGGAGTTGAGCATGATGTCGTCAGATGCCATTGCACTGCACTACGATAATAATGATGCCATGACTCTTTCTAAGGAGCTCAGGTCTCATCAGAAGTCCAAGCACATTGAACAATGATTCCACATTATACGTGAATATCTTGAGAAGTAGTTCGTTGAGGTGCAGAGAGTCAACCCTACATAGAATATGGTGGATCCACTGACAAAGCCTCTAAGCCAGTAGAAGACTAAAGCTCATCTTGAAAAGATGGGTCTTAGGTTTATGGCTAATTGGCTTCAGGTCAAGTGAGAGTTTGTTAGATGTGTGCCCTAGAAAGTCAATTATTGGCTGACACATTTATTTTTCAGGACTTGTATTTAAACTTGTAAATTTTTTTATTAATAAAGGGCATTATTATTTTCAATCATATTTATGTGTCCATGATTTGTCCTAGAAATTAATAAAGATGATTTAAAATATTCTCAAGATGTTGAGAATTTAAGACACACTATTAATGGTTAATTTCTAAATACTCCTAATTGGAGGATCATCATGGAGGACAGTGATTGATCCAGTTAGATTGGTGCATGATCACCTCCTTCACGGGCAGATGAGTCTCAAGTCTATAGTGTGGTGATACTAGGATGATGATACAGATGGTTGTTAGAGAACAACTTGCACTAAGCATGACCATTATGAGAAATCACTTGGATGTCTACTCACTTGTCAGTCGTATTCCCGATGTTGTAGTGGTATGACTAGTTTTTTAACCTATGGTGCATTAGCTATTTGTTGTGAGACTACTATAGTTTGACTGCATGTCTACTTGATCCTTAGCCATTCGGATTCTTGCTATGTATGTTGGCTATGGTAAGTTCAGATTCACTATTGAGAGTAGAATACACTTAGATGGAATCTATCGATTTGAGTAGAAAAGATATAATCCTGTGTGATTTATGAAACTGAGTTCCCTAACTCTTTGGTGAAAGCAAGGTGAATATTGAAAACGAGCTTCCATGAGATTCACAAGAGAACTCAAATTGAGCTAATCTTGCATATGACTGACGATGGGATTTGACGAGTTGTCCATGACCTCCATCAAGTCAGGATTTTTGGTAGAAGGACTGAATCATATGATAATTTTACCTAAAGGTTCATACTTCTATTTTACTAGATTGCCACTACATACTGCTAGGTGTCACTGGTGGATTGTGGGATCCACGAGTATCATCTTGATGATCGATAATTCTTGAGGGGCAGTGTTGGAATTATTTCAATCCATCAAAAGAAGTTTCAATGATATTATGATAGAGATCATAATGTTCCTCACTACTAGATAGAATAGAATTTACGGGGTCACACACAAAAGAGGTTTCTGTCTCATTCAATGATTGATCGATGATTATAAATTGTTAAGGGTATAATTATCAATATGATTGATAATTAACTCAAGAGGATAAATTAGTAATTTAATTACTAATTAGAATCAATTTAATTAAGAAATAAGTTTTAAATCAAGTCTAATTAAATTGAATTTAGTTTGACTTAAATTGGGTTTGGTTTGATTGAGTTATGAGATGACTCAATTATCATGGAATCAATTTTTGATTTGATCTAAATTTGAGTTTAATTAAATCTTAATTAGATTAAAATTTAATCCAATTAGAGACCTAATTAGATTAGGTCCAATTAGGTGTTTGGGTTTAAATCAAATTATTTTTGGTTTAAGGCTCAATCCAAAACCCTAGAGTCTATTTTGTGAAGGACTTTTCCATGCGCCACCCATTATCCACGCCCCTTCTCTTCTCATGCAAATTTTATATTTGCATGAGATTTTTCATATTTTTCCACCTCTTGGTCAACCACTTATCCTCTCATTTGGATATGGGTAAGTTTTGGTTTGAATTTAACATTTAATTTAAATTTTTGATAGAGTTTGACTCTATCAGGACTCTACTAGGCACCCCCTTTAAATGATCTATATTTAGGACGTCTCTAAGAGGCTTTTTTGATCTTAACAAATTTTGGCCAACTACTAGCATGAGAAAGGGACTTGTTGGCATCCTTCCTTCCATATTTGAAAGGAAAACTCTATTGGTACAAGGCACAGAACTCCAAGGAAGAAAGCTGCACTGCTACTACCTTTTTCTTCTACCTCCACTACTTCTTCAACTGAAGATCATCTTCTAGATCTAAAGAAGGTTCAAACAAATTATCAAAAGATCTTCTCTATAAGGGACCTAGCACCCAAAGGAGATAGATGAGTCTTGGATCAGATCGGATCTCGTGTGGATACCTGTAGAGGCCGGGCATTTGTGCTGCTTCAGGAACCTGTCAAGTTTTGATCATCGACTGTGGAGTACTTCGACTCATGATAAGGTATAAGATCTGATATCATAAATTAATTTTAAATTTTATATATCTTATATCCATGTTAAGGAAGATTTTAGATCTGATTTAATGCATGATAAAAGGAGTTAATCTATTTTATTCTCTACGATTTCAAAATAGTTTTAAAATACATGCATGTAATCTGCTATTCCCTGCTTTCTAATAGATTTTAGATCTGATCTTCTAAGATCAGATCTAGAAGAAGAAGACCTCTAGATCTATCTTGAGTGGATGCTAGTAGAGGCTAGGCACGTGCATGCCTAACATTGGAACCTCGGACAGCATCAGATCATCGCTGCAGGTTGAATTATTCACCCAATCAGGTGATATTTGATATCACTATTTTTATTTTTTTATAATTTAATTTTAGATCAATCTAGTTAGATTTGAGAACTCTCAGATCTAAACATATTAGGTTAGAAAAATTTTTAAAAATTTCTACTACAGATCTAATCCGATCAGGTCAATCTTGCAACACTAGTCTAGGTTTCTCTTTCAACTAGATCAAGCTAGGTTTTATAGTTCTAGATTTATATTTGATTAGATCTGAATTTTTTTATGATATGATCATATTTATTTTTAGATGTTACATAAGATGTAATTAGATTTAATGCATTAAATTTATTTTTAAAATTAATACATGAGATGTATGCAAAGTATGTGTAGTTTAGATCTATGATCGTATATGTGATATATGTGCTAGATCTAATTATTTTATAGCATAGTTTAATTTTCTGATTGAGGTATTCCTCTTGGCCATCCAGTTATAAGAGTAAGAAGGATTAAAAGGCCCTTGATTTTTATTTCATGGGGTGCTCTTATGGCATGTAGGGGTGCTATGCATTTGTCCTCAATCAGAAAAGTAAAACTTATTTTTCTACAAAATCTTAGATCCAAAATCCTAGGATCTTTGTAACATGTTTTGTTTATTAAACCCTATTAGACATAATTAAGAATTAAGTTATGAAATAAATTAGGCCTAAAAATTGAGAATTTTCAAATCTAAGATACTTTCATAAAACATGGGTTCAGATATGGGTAGCTTGATTAGGTCTAGTGGTTGATTAAACTGAGTCAAGAGTTAGTTAGATGAGATCAAGAGTGCTTAACTTGACTAGCCCATTAGATGTAAGTTTGGTCAAGGTTGACTCATAGCCATATTTAGTTGACCACTTCAAGACCTAATCTGGCTCCATGATTTGAGCCAAGATTGTAGGCTAGCCTGATTAATTTTGGTTTGATAATTTGGTGTTTAAGATAAATTTGGAAGATATGGCTGGTAGTTTTTAATTGGGAGCTACTCGACCTAGATGCATCCATGGCAAGTTAATAGCATATCCCTTCCATCGATCTTACTTACCCAGCCATTTGGGTTGAGGTAGTTCTGGATTGAGGTGGCTAACGATTCAAGCTAACCTATGCCATTAGGTTAGTCGTAATCATTATGACTAGTTGAGTCTAAGCGACCTCAATTAAAATTTTTTTAAGAAAATATTAAGTCATAAGTCTTCCACCATTGTAGTTGTACGGGCCCTTCCCGAGGTTGATTGTTCTCAACTAGATACAGTGGTTCGATTGCACTATGATAATGCAAGCACATCTATTAGGCATAAGATGCTATGAATTGGAGGATGAGTTTGGCTCAATATTTTGGATATGGTGAGGGTCCCAATCATGAATTCAGTTCATGCAAATGATGGATTTAACTTAACTAAGGAGTGGAGCAATATTCCAAGATTGGTGAGCTTCATGAATTAGAGATCAAGTTGGGTGCACCATGTTTAGAGAAATATTGGATAAAAGTTGTCCACTCATTGACTGACTCATCACCAATAACTATTAAATGAGGTGTGGAGCTAATCGGTGGGACCGCACCATCCACTAAAAATATTTGATCATGGAGATTTTTGCATCTTTACTAAAGAAGTATAAGAATTCGAGAAAATAGTAGGAGCCAAAAATTTATTTAAAAATAAAATTTCTAAATAAATTGATTAAGTCAATTACAAGTCTAACTAGTAACTTTGACTCTCTATAGAAAAATGTCTGCATCAAATCTCCTAGCCAGAATCTTAGATACCTACTGATTGACTGGACCAAATTACAAGGATTGGCTCTGAAACTTAAAAATTATTTTGAGTTCCAAAAAGCTGACCTATATTTTGGATCAAGAACTTTCCACTCTTCCAGCCTGTTTGATTATCGATCAGAGAGCATCTCATGAGAAGTAGTTGGATGATGATAACAAGGTTAGGTGCTACGTGTTGGACTCAATGTCTGATGAGTTGCAGTGCCAACACGAAGATGTTGAATAAGCTTCAGTGCACCTTGGTCAAGTTGATGAATATGTTGATTACTACTTAGCAAACTTTAAAGAGTTTAAAGAGCTTAGTTCTTGCTGTGGAGTGAACTTCTTTCAAGAAAATTTTTTTTTGAAAGAAGAAGTCTATGAAGAAGTAGAAGATAGAGGGAAAGTAGAAGAAGGGTGAGCTGAAGAAGAAGGCCATGGAGAACAAAAAATATTTTCACTATAACTCTAATGGCTATTGAAAGTGGAATTGCCCTACGTACCTGGCTAGCCTAAAGAACAAGTAGGAAGGTGGACCTTCTGAAGGTATGCTCATCATTAGACAAACTTAATGATTTTTTCTACATCCAGTTGGATGCTTGACTCTGATTCTAGTGCTCATCTACATACTTCTACGTAGGGTCTTCAGGATAGCAAGAGGCTGAGAGAAGGCAAGATGATCCTATGCATCGAAAAATAAGCAAGAGTTGCTACTATGGCTATTGCATCGTACCTTTTTTGATTACCATCTAGGAGTCTTTTAGTTCTTAGAGACTATTTCTTTGTACAAGCTGCGAGTAGAAATTTAATTTCTATTTCATGTTTGGCATGAGAAAATGATGTAATTAGTTTTCTTAAGAATGATTGTACAATTCTTTTTGAAAGAAATAAAATTATAAGTGATTTCTTAATTAATGATCTCTATCACTTACATATAGATGTATTTGTTTGTAATGTTGAGCAAAATATGAGTGCCATAGGATCAAAGCAACCTAAAGATAGTGTTAACGAATAGTACCTATGGCACTTTAGGCTAGGTCATATAGGTGAAGATAGGATTAACAAATTAGAGAAATTTGGACTAAAGGATCCGTTGACTTTCGAGTCATATCTGATTTATGAATCATGCCTTCAAGACAAAATAATCAAGCTGCCTTTTGCAGGACATGGAAAAATGACCATAAAGTTACTTGCCCTGGCATATACAAATGTGTGCAGCTCATTCGATGTGCCGGCCAGAGGTGGGTTTGTCTACTTCATTAACTCTACCGATGATTTATCTCAGTATGGGTATGTGTACCTGATGCGACAAAAGTTTGAAGCCTTTGAAAAATTCAAGAAATTCAGACATGAAGTAGAAAAATAAATCTGAAAGTCCATTAAGATTCTTTGATCAGATCGAAAAGGTGAATACCTTAGTCAAAAATTTCTAGAGTATCTCAAAGATAATGGCAGTATCTCACAATGGACTCCACCTAGAACATCTCAACTCAATAGAATTTTCGAATGGAGTAATTGGATCCTATTAGATATGGTCTGATCCATAATGAGCTTTATGAACCTTCTTAAGTTTCTTTGGGGATAGTTTAATGATTGTAAATTATTTATTGAATAGGGTTCCATCTAAAATCATTTCTATCATATTGTATGAGATATGACATGGTAAGAATCCAAGTCTAGGTCATCTTAAAATTTGGGATTGTCCAGCCCATGCCAAGAGATAGTAGGCGAACAAGTTAGAATCTAGGTTCCTTAGAGCTTAGTTTATTGGATATCCTAAAGAGTCGTTAGGATATTATTTCTATCTTCCAAAAGACCATAATGTAATTATGAGTCAGCATGTTATAATTATTGAAAAATAATTTATTCAAGATGGTGGCATCGAAAGATAGATTAGGCTCAAGGAAAAAATCTCCAAAGAGCAACAAGCAAAGAAACCTGAGAAACCCAATCAGTCTAAGCTAATCTACATACCACCTCGTAAGACGAGTAGGATTTTTCATCCTCCTAAAAGATACTTAGGTATTATTTCAGAGGATGTAGAGAAAATTTTTCTCACAAAAAATGGGATTCATGGTGATGATCCTAAAACCTATGATGAGGCAATATCAGATATCAACTCTGAGAAATGGTGGGAGGCAATGAAGTCAAAAATTGACTTAATGTACTCGAACCAAGTCTAGACCTTGGTAGATCTACCTAAAGGTATCATACCTATTGGGTGTAAATAGATCTTAAAAAAAAGATTGGTATAGATAAGAATATGGAGACATTCAAAGCTAGGTTAGTGGTGAAAGGGTATAGTCAGCATGAAAGCATTGACTATTAGAACACCTTCTCGCCAGTGGCCATACTTAAATTCATTCGCATGTTGGTTGCTACTGTGGCATATTTTAATTATAAAATATAATAGATGGATGTGAAAATGATATTCCTAAATGGATATCTTGAGAAAGATATCTATATGGAACAGTCCCTTGGTTTCACATCTAGTGATAGTGATCATAAAGTATGCAAGCTGCAAAGGTCCATCTATAGACTCAAGCAAGCATCTCGAAGCTAGAATGCTCGTTTCAATGATATAATCAAATCGTTTGGTTTTATCAAGAATGAGGAGGAATCCTATGTATTCAAAAAGATTAGTGGAAGTGTTGTTGTCTTTCTCATACTGTACATAGATAACATCCTCCTAATTGGAAATGACATTTTCATTTTGACCTCGATCAAACTATGGTTGTCTAAGGAGTTTTCTATGAAAGACCTAGGTGAGGCATCTTTCATTTTAGGGATTAAGGTCTATAGAGATAGACCAAAGAGGATGCTGGGTCTCTCATAGAAGATGTACATTGAGAAGGTGCCGAAGAGATTCAGCATGGAGAACTCCAAGAGGAAACTTGTGCCCTTTAGACATGGTATTATCTCTCCAAAAAAATGTGCCCCAACACAACTGAGGAGATTGAATGCATGAGTAAGATCCTTTATGTTTCGATAATAGGGAGCCTCATGTACGCCATGCTATGTACACGACCTGATATTATATATGCTATGAGTGTCATAAGTATATATCAATCGAATCTAGGCGAAGAGCACTGAACTTCTGTAAAATATATCCTTAAGTTCTTGAGAAGGACTAAGGATATGTTTCTGTCCTTTGGAAATAGAGAACTCCTGATCCTGGGGTATAAAGACTCAGACTTTATGTATGATATAGATGATTAAAAGTTGACATCTGAAAGTCTTTTCTTATGCAATGATGGTGCTGTAAGTTGGAAGAGTTTTAAGCAAACTATGATAGCAGACTCTACCATGGAAGTAGAATATATCGCTGCCTCAAAAGCCATGAAGGAGGCATTTTGGTTCAAGAAGTTCATTGTAGAACTTGCAGTGATGCCATCAGATGCTGTCCCTCTATACTGCGATAATAATGGCACCATAGCCCTTGCTAAGGAGCCAAGGTCTCATCAGAAGTCTAAGTACATCGAGCAATGATTCTACCTCATCCATGATTTTCTCAAGAAGGGATACGTTGAGGTCAAGAGAGTTGACATCATAGAGAATGCGACTGACCTATTGATGAAGCCTTTGAGCCAGCAAAAGATCGAAGCCCACCTTAAGAAGATGGAACTTAGATTTGTAGCCAATTAGCTTTAGATCAAGTTTGAGTTTGTTAGATATGTACCCCAAAAGTCAAATTGGTTGACACTTATAAAATACTTTCTATGGGCATTTTTATAATTTTGACTTATAACTAAAAAAAAATTATTTCCTCTATCACATTATATATTAAAGTGTCTGTGATACGTTCTTTAAGTTAACAGGCATGATAACTCATATTCTCAAGAGTTGAGAATTTAAGACATGTGTTATCATAATTAACTCATTAAATTGCTTCCAATCATAGGATCATCACAAGGATGGTGATCAATCTGAAAGATCAATGTATGATCATTTTCTTAGGATAGATGAGTCTTGAGTCTATGGTGTGAAAATATCAGAGCAAGACTATAAGTACTTATTGAGAATAAAGGTATTGAGAGTGACCACCTCGAGCAGTCATATGGAAATCTACCTTCTCATCGATGACTAGTTCGATGCTGTAACTATATGTCTAGTTCTTTGACTTGAGCTGCATCGGCAGTTCATCTTGAGTGTATTATAGTTTGACTACACCATAACTCGATCTCCTAGCCATTTGGAATCTTGAGGTTTATGTTCGCTATAGCATGTTCATTATAGGAATTGGATCACACCAACATGGGATCTATCAATCTCGATAGATGGGGAGTAGTCCTATGATAATCATGAGATCGAGTCCTAAAGCCTATAGCTATGGCCATGTGAAATAATAAAAAGAAGTTTCTATTAGGGTTTCACATTAGACTCGAATCAAATGATTCATTTATATGATAGGTGTTGGGTCTGACGAGTTCATCTTGACCAAGATCCTATTGGGACTCATGATAGAAGAACCCAATCACATAGTTGGCTGCACCAAGAGGTTCATATTCGATTCTAATAGATTGGCACTATATACTACTAGGTGTCGCTGGTGGATTTTGAGATCAATTAGAGTTGTCTTGATGATCGATAATTCTAATTGAGTAAATCAGAAGAGTTTTGGTTCATCAAAAGGTGTTTCGATGTTGTCGATGATAGAGATTGCGATATATCCTATTATCATATAAAATTGAACCTAACTGGATCACAAAAATAAGGATTTGGATGTAGATGTCATTAATTGGATGAAAATGGTTTGATTGGTTTGGATTAGATCAAATCAGGTTCAAGAAAATCATGCTAGCACACGATTAGACCTGACTTTCTTCTCCTATGGACTTCCTGATTGATCTGGACTCCATCAAATCTGATTTGGCTCATCCAGAAACCCTGTATGGGCTTCCCCTAGTTAGAACGGACCTTGTCCTTATCAGAATAGACCTTGTCCTGGTCAGATCAAGGCTTATCTTGATAAGATAAGGGCTTTTCTTAATCCCATACCAAGGGTGTCAGGATAAGGATTGTTTGACCCATTCTTTACAGGAAAGTAGGGAGGGGGCATGTGCCCCATGGAGATTATCTAGGGGTGTGCATTCTCAAGTATTTTCACAAAGAGAAGGAGGGTGCACACCCCGTTTTGCCATATGCCCTTAATAGATAAGGATGGAAGGAGTGTGAATTGTTCAAACTTCTAGGGAGATAACCCTCTGTGCCAAGTCCACTTTATCTAATAAAGTGGTGCCTCATTTCTCCTCTATTTTGTGTGAAAAAAATAAGAGGAAATCTAAAGTTGGTGTGGAAATTGGGAAGGAGTCCTTCTACTTTAAGCAAACTGGTTGCTTAAAGCCCTAGGACTCAAGGGTTGCGCATTGGTTTATAAATAGACCCCTACACCTAGGTGTTTTGTATTCCACCCTTACAATGCCAAAACTCTGCCTCTCCCTCCATCTCCCATGCCATCTCTCCCTTCTCCTCTTCCTCTTCTCCACAGCCAAGGAGTTGGGTGAGTCAGCGATCAAAGGTTGAGTGCTGCTATTGCAAAAATTGAGTCAAGGAGATCTTGATCGTATGACGAACGTGCTGCTATCGGAGATCAGATCGAAGGCATATCGGGAAGATTTCAGATCTAATCTTCTAGGATCATATCTAGAATGAGAAAACCTCTAGATCTGATCTAAGTGGATGTTGGTAGAGGTCGAGCACTTGCACGGCTAACATCGGAACCTCGGACAGCATCAGACTATCGTTGTAGTGTGAATTGTTCACCCAATTAGGTGATATTTGATATCACTATTTTTATTTTTTTATGATTTAATTTTAGATCAATCAAATTAGATCTGAGAACTCTTAGATTTGATCATATTAGATTAGAAATTTTTTAAAAAAATTCTATTATAGGTCTGATCCGATCAAGTCAATCCTGCAGCACTAGTCTAGGTTTTTTCTTCACTAAGAGCAGAAGGAAAGGTCTGTTTGCTGCAGAAATCATTGTACGGGCTGAAGCAATCACTAAGGCAATGGTTCAAGCAATTTGACTCTTATGTGAGGAGCATTGGACATTCCAAGTGTGAATATGACTCTTGTGTGTATGTTAAATCTTTGGAGGATGAGTTTAGGGTGTTGCTACTCTTGTATGTAGACGACATGCTTATAGAATGTAAAAGCAGGAAAGTTGTACAGGAACAAAAGGCAACCTTATCCTAAAAGTTTAAGATGAAGGATTTGGAGTCTACAAAGAAGATCTTAGGCATGAAAATCTTTAAACATCGATCCAAGAGGATGCTGCATTTATCTCAAGGAGGCTACATCAGGAAGGTCTTGGAGAGGTTCGAGATGAAGGGAGCAAAATCAGTGGAGCTGCCACTTGCTAGGCACTTTAGACTCTCAAAGACGATGTCACCACAGACTGAGGTGGAGGCTCAGAAGATGGAGAAAATATTGTATGCGTCTAGTGTGGGAAGCTTAATGTACGCCATGATGTATTGTAGGTCGGATATTGCCTAGCAGTGAGCCAGATCAGCAAGTTCATGGCACAGCCTGGTAGAGAGCACTGACGAGCATTGAAGTAGATCTTCAAATACTTAGCGGGTATTGTTGGAGCCGGCACCTACTACGGATAGCAAGATGGAGCTGAGGAACTCTCCGACATGTCCAAGAAAGCTCGAGGGCAGATAAGATGGTTTGTAGATGCAGATTTTAGTACAGATGTGGACACCCGGTGATCAATAATAGATTTTATATTTAGCCTATTTGGAGGTCTTGTTTTATGGAGATCGTGTTTACAACCCATCACGATCTTATCCACCATTGAGGCAGAGTACATCGGCATCATAGAAGCAGTGAAGGAGGCTTTATGGCAGAAGGACTTGGCATTGGAGATGGGTCTCATGCAGGAGGCTATCAAGGTGCACTATGATAGCTAGAGTGCATTGTTACTTGCTCAGAATTCTATCTACTATGCGAGAACAAAGCACATCGATATCAAATACCATCGAATCAGAGAGCTTATGGAAAAAGGCTAGGTGGAGCTGGTGAAGATCCACACCAAGGAGAATTCAGTGGAGGCACTAACAAAAGTACTTCCATGAGATAGCTTTTGCAGATATATGAAATCTATGTGTTTGATGGACAAGATAAAGTTGCCTCAAGCCTTGGGGCATCAAGATGAAGATTGAAAGAGTAAGGATAGTGCTTCCAAGACTTGGGAGACCATGAAGGAGTCAAGTTGGTGGTCCCGAAGTCTTGGATCAATCGAAGATATATCAACTAGGATAAAAGGGCTAGCACATTATCGGGCTGGTTTGGATACAAATTAAGCTAGCTCGGGCTGAGATCGAGCTAGCTTGATGTTAGATATGTGTGCTCTAGAAGCCAGAATTGGCTGACCCTTGTAATACACTTCAAGAGAAAAAATTATAATTTTGACTATAAATAATAAAATGGATTATTTTCTATCACAAATGTGTATTTAGTGTTTGTGATACATCCCTTGAGTTAATGGTAATGATAATTCATATTTTCAAGAGTTAAAAATTTAAGACAAGAATTTTCATTATTAACTCATAAAATGTTTCCAACCGTAAGATCACCATGAGGATGGTGATTGATCCAAAAGGTTGGTATATAATCTCTTCTTTATGGTAGATAAGTCTTAAGTCTATGGTGTTGAGACACCAGAGCAAGAGTACAGGTACTCGTTAGAGAACGAGGGCACTGAGCATGACCACCTCGAGCAGTCATAAGGAAGTCTACCTTCTCATCAATGACTGACTTGAAGCTGTAGTGGTGTATCTGGTTCTTTGACCTGAGGTGCATCGATAGTTCATCTTGAGGGTGTTATAGTTTGACTACACCATAACTCAGTCTCCTAGCCATTCGGAATCCTGAGGTGTATGTTGGCTATAGCATGCTTGTAGGAACTTGGATTGCACCAAGAGAAAATCTATCTACCTCGGTAGATGAGGAGCAGCCCTATGATGATCATGAGAATCAAGTCCATAAGCCCATGGCTATGGCAGAGTGAAATAATAAAAAAAGTTTCTATTAAGGTTTTCACATCGGACTTGAATCAAATGATTAAATCATATGATAGAAATTAGGGTTTGACGAGTTCACCTTAACCCTAATCTGATCAACGCTCAAGATAGAAGAACTTAATCACACAAGTAGCTACACCAAGATGTTCATTTTCAGTTTTCATGGGTTGCCACCATATACTACAAGGTGTCACTGGTGGATTTTGAGAGCAATTAGACTGATTTGGATGATCAATCATTTTAGTTGTATAAATCAGAAAAGTTCTTATCCATTGAAAGATGTTTCAATGATGTCGATGATAGAGATCATGACATATTCCATTACTATATAGAATTGAACCTAACTGGATCATGCAAACAAGGGTTTGGATCTGGATATCATCAATTGGACTAACTTAGTTTAATTAATTTGAACTAGATTCAATTAGGTTCAAAAAAATCATGCTAGCACACGATTGAGCCTAACGTTCTCCTTCTACAATCATTAAAAGTTATCTTGACTGAGCCAAATGAGTTTGTACTCACTCAAGTATCTTTACCTGATCTGACTGGAGCTTGTCCAGATTAGAAAAGGGTTGTCTTAATTTATGAGATAAATTTGAGACAACATTTGCCATTTTTCCTCCCTACTAATTCTTGTCTTTTGACTTTGGTCAAATATTGATCTTTGACACTTAGACATCTGCCCATGTGTAATGCACCCATAGGAGATTTATTTTGGATCAGGGGCAATCCCCTTGCTAGAAAAGTTAGGTGGGACCAGGGGTGCATGCCTAGGGAGGCGTGCGCCCATGGATAGAGGATGCCTGGAGTCCCATACAAATGGGACTCCAGTTACTTCGGGATATCTACTTAGGTGGCACCATGGAATAGACTTTGACCAGTCTTAGGCACCATCTAAGAATGATTAAGAGGGGCTCTCATCTGATTGAATCAGATGATGTCATCCTACCAATCAGATTTTGATCTGCTTGCATAAAGCAACGTGATTGGTTGGGATGATGTGGCACTGCATGGCGCAGTAGGGTCTATAAAAACCCTATCTGCGCCAAGATTTAAAGAAGATCTCTAATAGCTAATGCCACAAGGCTGCCCCTCTCCCTCCTCCATGCCATCATCAGGTTCCCTCTCTCCTCTCCATGCTCAAGGAGATTTGGGCTCCAGTTTGGTGCGATTTAGGCAAGAAAAAGGTGGTGAGAAAAGGAAGAAGGCAGCACTGCTGTAAGAGACGATTCCAGATCTTCAAAAGAAGTTTTGAAGATCTTTCAAATCAAATCTAGATCTAATATTTAAAGAGATGATAAAAAAAAAGAAGATCTCTAGATTTAGTTCGAGTGGATATCGGTAGAGGCTAGACATTTACATGGCTAGATCCAGAACCTCAGGCAATCAGTAGGATCATCATAGGATAATCTGTTTACCCAATAAAAGATATAAAATTAAATTAGATAATTTACTTTTATTTTATTTTATTAGATCTATAAAATTAGATCTAAAATATCTTAGATCTAATTTAGATTTTTAAAAAAAATTTAAAATATCTCTCTTGATCCAATCATATCTAAACGAACCTGACCCAAGAAATCTGGATTTTTTCTTCAACTGGTATCAGAGTCAGGTTCCTATAAATAATTTAAATATAATTTTAATTTATTTTTAATCTAATAATTAGATAATTTTAGATGTCACATGAGATGAGATAAAATATAAAATTAAAAAAATTAAAATTAAATAATTTAGATCTAAGTTTTGTAAGATGCATGACTAGCTGTAAAATAGAATTGTTCTATACATAGTCTTGCATGATCATAATTTAATTTGATTAAGTTATAATTTTAGATTAATTTATTTACTATTTTTTAATATTATAAATATTATAATGAGATCTAAAAAATAGTAAATAAAATTATTTAATTTTTGGTTCATATGAGATATGATGAATGCATGTTTAGACTAGTTGTAGAATAGTTCTATATAATTATCTAGAATAGAATTTATTTTGATGTGATCAATTTAAATTTAATTTTTTAAATAATTATGAGATAATTTAGATCTAAAAATATGCATGATATGATACATGAGATGTATGCAAAACATATTTATAGTTAGATCAATTTTTATATATGAGATATATGATGTAGATCTAACTAGTTTTGTAGATCTTATATTTTTGATTAAGGCATTTTCCTTGGCCGTCCGATCATAAGAATAAAGTAGGGTTTAAATGCCCTCTCCTTCCATTCGATGGGGTGTTCTTATGATGTGTAGGGGTGCTACGCACTCATCTTTAATCAGAAATCAAGAACTTATTTTCTGCAAAATCCTAGATCCTGAAATCTTAGGATTTTATTTACATATTTTGTTTGTGAACCCTAAACTTAATAAAGAATTAAGATTATGAAATATATGTTAGATCTAAAATTAAGAATTTCAGATCTAAGACATATTCATAAAATTGGGTTCAGACTTAGGTAGCTCAATTAGGTCTAAGTGGTTGATCAAACCGAATCAAGAGTTGGCTAGATGGGATCAACCGTGCTTAAATTGACTAGCCTAATAGGATTAAGTCTGGGTCAAGATCGAGTCATGTAAGTGATTGATCAAACTAAGACCTAATTAGGCTCAATGGTTAGAGTCTGGATTGTAGGCTAATCCGATTGATTCTGGCTCATAATTTGGTGTCTAAGGTAAGTTTGGCAGATATAACTGACTAATTTTTAATTAGAAGCTACTCGACACGAATGCATTCTTATCGAGTTAATGGCATATCCCTTCCATCGGTCTCACTTGCCTGGCCATATTTATTGGCTCAGTCCTGATCTGAGATGGCCAATAATCTGAGCTAATCCGTGCCACTAGGTTAGTCATAATGGTTATGACTATGTCAAGTCTAGTTTAATGAGACCTAAATCAAATCTTCCTAAGAAAAGATTAAGTCTAAGGTCTTCTACCATTATAGATGTGTGGGCCCTTCTCGGGGTTAAATGTTTACGGCTAGTTATAGTGCTTCAGTTGCACCAAAAAATGCAACCATATCTATTAGGCATTGGATGCTATGGGCTGGAGGATGGATTGGGCTCAATATTTTGAATACAGTGAGAGACTCAATTAGGAATCCAACCTGTACAAATGGTGGATCTGACTTAACTAAGGAGTGGATCAATATTCTCGGTACAGTGAGATTCATAAATTAGAGACCAAGTTTGGGTGCACCATAATTTGAGTATCATAGAACAAGAGTTGTTCACTCATTAGCTAACCCATCACCAATAACTATTAGGTGAGGTAATGAGTCAGTTGGTGGAATCACACCACCCACAAGAAATTATTAATTATAGAGATTTTTGCATCTCTATAGAGGGAGTGTAGGGTGAAGGGAAATCCTGATTTTCCGATCCAAGTTCGTCCAGATCTGATCAGATCAAGAGATATATTTCAAAAATTTTTCTCTTGATCCCAATCAGATCTTGATATGTTTCA